>JAJJWM010000053.1:0-151602 GCA_021655865.1 Fusarium guadeloupense
CAAGAGGGCTTCTCCTGATTCCTACCATTACCTATGAACCGCCCAAGCTGTTCCGCTCGTTGTAAGTGAGATGCTTAAAGGTTTGACCGGTCGACTACTGAGCGCCAAGTTCTATTCGGCAGCCGCCCCTCAACCTGCCTGTCCTTTGCCGTGTATAAACAGGGCATTATTGACTTCGGTGATATCTTCACTACCGTAAGATAGATTAAGACCTTTGCAGAAGAAGTTCAGCGTAGTGGGATCAAATCGGTAGAGGGTTACCCTGATTTGGACCTTGCGATTGCTGCATTTCTGGTAGTATATCTGCGGCGCTCTTAGACGCAGAAGTAGGTGGGGACAAAAGAGGTAACACTTATTTTTAACGACGCTATTCATAAGCTCACAAAGTTAAGACGACTAGCACATATGTAGCTTCTTCTATGGAACCAAAAGCAATATATACATAATTTACAGAATGGTAAACTACTAAAAGAAAGATAGAAACTAATTACTGTTGCCTTGACTTGTCTTCTATCAAAGGACAGAAAGTCCAGGACAGTCTATAAGCCTTCATAAGTACAGTCCAATCTACATAGATGAGTAAGTATAACACAGATGGCCAGCAAGAGTGTCCATATAATCCCCCAAAACAGGTTCCTCGTCCACAAGACCTAGAACAGGCATAGTATCGGCTACACTAGCCTCCATAGTCCTAGTAACGTCATTAAAGCCAGTGTAATCAGCCAGGCGGGTGCTATTACGGCCTTGCCACTAAAGCAGGGGTTAGCGAGTGTACTTTTCTAAACGAGCAACGGAAAGTGAAGCGTACCTTGGCCCAAACACGGTCAACATTAGCGTGGTGCAGGAAGAAGAGAGGCTCGTTGGGCGAAGTAGATGGACCCATGTCGCCAAAGATGATGCTGTGGACTTGAGATATGTTAGCATATTCAAGACAGGGTATAAAGTGTCAAGAAACATACTCTGGGCATGAGGTAAGCCTTCAAGCATAAAGGCCATGTCGCTGAACTTGTCAAAGTTGTAAATATTTTTCATAACCCTGGAGTTATATGCTGCGGCTTGCATGTCACCAATGATATAGTTGCCTTCCGAATCAAAACCCCTGCCGCCGTTTAACGAGCGTGTGAGGCAGTGAAGGCGGTTATCCCTCGTGTTCTCATCCGGATATCCCATGCCCAGGGTCAAATTGGTGTTGGCAAAAGGCCCCTCGACGAGACAACGCTGAAATCCAGGAACGTCGCTACCAGTGAACTTTCCGTCACCTCCAAATCCGGTTTCGGGGTCAAAGACAGGTGAGTTTCTAGTGTCGTTCTTATCACCATCAATGGTCCAGTCCCAGTACGGTTGGGCACCCTTGTAGTCGCACTCGTCGCGCAGCACCTTCTCATGCAGGTGCGTGAACCAGCGGTGCCAAGGGAGGAAGTTGGCGACGAAATGAATTTGTGAGTTGAGGGTAAAGTGGGTGTAAACCAGGTCGTCCAGGCGAGTCGTGACGGCGTCCAAGTCTGGATACTTCTGCTTGGGCAGGTTACGAACACACACAGCGGCGCGAATGTATTCAGCTTTTTCAGCACCGGTGAGTTCGCGCCATTCTTTGCGGATGACAGGGTCTGAACAGATACCAATGCCCTGAGCAGAAGACATGACGAAGAGCGCCATACTGGCGAGCAGTGTACGGGCCAGCATTGTGGTACTAAGCGAGTGTATGGAACGAGTAAGAGGCCGGAAAGAACAGATTGAGTTGGCTGATAGTTGAGTTAACAAGACACGATGACTGCCATCTTATATGCCCCCAATTCTTGGCCTATTTCTCACCATGTACCGACTATAACAGAGTGATCTTGGCGGTTCTACTTCAAGGCTGCTTGACCGCTAGATTTGTGAACTTGAAACCGTTTAATGTTATTGAGTGGAGTTGAAATTCCTTAGCATAGTCTTAGAACCTCGTATTCTCTCTGGATTTTTCAAGAAAAGAGGGTATACTTTAACCCCTAAACATTTATTGTGACATACAGGTTACTGAGGGTCGAAATGTCCAAAAGTGGTTCTATACTGTATAAGTCCTAATTCTTCAATTCTGAGAGGCCATAAGCCATAAAGGCCTAGATTTGAAGTATTCTGATTTAATGCAGGGGACCTAATTATCAGTATCTCTTAATATGCTATACTTACCATAGAGGGCAGATCTCTTACTATCTGAGATATCACTATATAGTCCTCTAGATTTGGGTAGCTTTTCTAACTCTGGTAACCTGTATAAGGTGCCCTAGCTCTAGCGTAAGGGGCTTTAGTCTTTTACGTTACGCGACGTTTATATATAGATATCAAATCCCTGTTACCCCCAGTTTAGCTGTCAACTAAGAAGCTCACTGGTCAGCATTACGTCAAGAAGTGCAAAGCCTAAATTAGTAGAGTAGAAGACCGATGTTATGATAAGATTTCTAGCTTGAATTTCGTATAAACACTCAGAGCGCGATCTTCTTTCCTTTCCCAAACAAACTTATTTATATACTTAAAGCATAGTCTCTGTTTCTAGTGGATCTTAAGACCGTGACGCGAACAAGGAGGATAAGTATGTGTTAAGGGAATAGCGAGCTTGTCTACTCTCCTAGCGAGGGCTGCTCCACCTGAGCCTGATTTCTGCCTGTCGTATTGATCACGCAGTCTGAACTGATTCTGCATCATAGGACTCTCGTTTCAACTTCACAACTCACAGGCTAGACACGACTAATCCAGCTACGCATCAGTATCTTGAATCGTTTCAATATATTGTGGCTGTGCAAGAGCCACGTGAATTTGACAAGTTTCTGCACGTAGCCTGATTCCAGTCTCTGTGCCTTTATTTTGTTTCGTTCGCCGCCAGTCGTCCCGAGTCAAACGACCACCTTAGATGCTTCTAGTAAATCGAGGTAGTATTCCCGGTGTCAATTCTTTAACACAGGAAAAGATTGCTTATCGAATTCTGACAAAGCATATCAACCATCGCATGAGCTGCAGCCAACTCCTATCTGGTACAGAAAGGCAAAGCAGGCTGCATTGCTGAAGTCTTAATTGGATCGCAATTGCGTCAATACGCATTTGCTGACCATATAGCCTGCAGCCTGTTTAGCCGGTATATTTTACTACGTAGTATAGGCATGAACTGATTGTGTATTCGGAGGAATATCATAAAGTGCAGGCCATCTTACCACATAACTTCATATGATTGGGTTTACTGATTCTGCCAAAGGCTGAATTCAAAGGTGTGTATCGTTTCCGTTAGCTGTCTCTTTGCGCCCCGCCGTATCTCTCCCTCGGTTACAACTTTGATGCTCGCTGGTTTTATATAGAACACAGAAAGAAATAAGCTACGCCACCCTTCCTAATCCAAACAGGCTGTTCCTTCAATCTGACATGAATAAAGTCAGAAAGAGAATTGATAACAAGTTCTATGCTCAGCACTTGACCGGACGAATTCCGACAGAAGCATCCAATCCTTCTGGCTTAATGTGGAATCCATATGTCGACAGTATTTCGCCGCCTCATTACTCAATTTGGCGCGCATAAGAAAGCCAATGCAATTGATGACGTTGCCTCGATTAAGCTATTGGCCAGCATCTAGAGAGACGTAATTTCTGCCACGTCAGCGGCCTACTCATAGATGAATATAGAGGAACAAGGTCAGTCATAGCCTTACAGGTTTTCTACCAGAGCTTTTTTCTCTTGTTTTCCTTCCGATTAGAACGAGCAATATTCTGTCACTATCACCGTCATTCCCCGCCTCGAAATCCCAAGGCTAGACTTTGAACTACATCATTATGTCGAACCCAATCGTGTGCTACATGATTGTTCAGCCGGATCCAAGGGTAAGATTTAACTTGTTATACTTTTTTTTGGATAAAGAACATGAGCTAACAGTACAGTAGCAGCATGAGAGTTCTACTTATTACGTCAAATTCGGAGACGGTCCTAACGCTGCTTCATATGCAAGTAGAAATGCGTCTTACTGGTAAGTTGCTAGGCTTAACAGGCTTTCGTCGTTATCTGTTATTCTGGATAATGTTGTAGTTATATGAAGGGCAAACGGTGGTATGGACTAAAACAAGCCAAGTCGCACCAAATAATAATAAACTCTTGGGCAGGTATGTCGAGAACAACAAAGCGCCAAACAGACAACTGTCAGTTGTCGACTACAATGTTACATCACAAATAAGACAACCAGGAAAATGGTTGGAATGGGTGCATATCAAGCTCGCTGGGGGGCGTCACATATGTAGGTTCTTGCTTTATCGGAGACCTAAGGTATCCGAGGAGGAATTCCATGTGAGAAGGATTTGCTAATTCTGTCCCAGACGAGGGTAGTGAATGGCACCAGCTAGATGTGAAGCCTCGTTCGACTTCAACTGCCTTGAGACGTAATCTCCAACGCATGCTACAATTGTTTCCAGACTACAACCGTTGGTCTGAGATTGAGGATGCAAACGATCCGCCCAGCCAGGAGTTTGAGGAGCTTGTAGACAGCACATGGGGCATGTCCTATGACAGTTCAATTGCACAGTTCACGAGGTCTTTCCCACACGACACACACATCTAGCAGACTTAGCGTCTTAGATATAATTTACCTTAATCGCCGAGTTATTATCATTAGTCTCTTTTTACTATGGGCTTTTCGGAGAATGATTATATTAAACCTATATACTATTATGCATTTTAACCAACTGGTTAAAACAAGTAGATGAACACTGGCGACTCCTTCCTCATCATCTAAATATACCGTAGAGACTTCAGAGCCAATCTAGTACCTTACTAATATTTTTACTTTTTTTTTTTTTTTTTTATATTAAGAGGGCTTCTCCTAGTATCTATTATCACCTATACACCGTATAAGCTATTCCACTTATTGTAAGTATAAGTGGCCTACTATACTGTTATAAACAGAGAGATAAGGGGCAATAGTGCCGTGCTTAGGTTAGATTCCGACACAGATATCTAATTAACATCAAGCCAATGATTCAAAGCATCTATAAGCCTTTAACAGATAGCTAGGCAATCAGCCTCTATATACGAGTCCAGAGGAAGACAAGTGAACCTCCGCGTAAGCAGAGAAGCATGTTCTGCGCCTAAAAATAATCTTCTTCCGCCTTTGGCCTTTCTGGTCTGGACGGTTGGCAGGCAATTGCGATCCGGCTGGATCGGGATATCGTAAACGAAGTCGAACGGATCGAGGTCAATGGCCTATAGCTCACCATTCCTGAGCTGAGGGGCTTCTACGTCTCTCAAGACATAGATGCATCCGCTTCAGTGGCTCAGCGGCCCATTGCCCATGTAGTGGAGAGCATCAGTTCAAAGCAAGCAGTGATTCACCTGGAGGCAGATAGAACTGTTCACTTTGATAGGTTTACATCTAGATTAGGTTAATTCTTATGATATCCTTTAGTAATTGCATCTAACCTTATACATGGACCCAGCCTAAGAGACAGAAAATTGGCCTAACCCCTCCTACATCTTATCAATCTCCTCATCCGATATCCAGTGGCCACCTGCAGTACATCTATATCCCCCTGCCTGTTTGACCCATTGGAATCCAGCTGGACAAATTCCCAAGTACATCAACTTTGCTTTTCTAGCCTCGACTGCTTTGCGCCTCTCCTCTTCGGCTATGATCTCGCGCACAATCCTCTCTCTATCAGCGTCTCGTGCAGTCTGCTGAGCTTTTTTGAGTCGTCGAAACTCTTCCTCGTCTCGAGCCTCTTTCTCCTTGTCCTTTTGGAGTTGTTTCCATACAGCGTCGCTTACGCCGGCGTCACGAATGTCACTGCTGGTCGTCACCCCAGCGTCGTTCGGGTCATCTTCGGTGTCCTTTTCTTCCTCCTGCGTTGTCGTGGTCACAGCGCTCTTGATCGTGATAGGTGTGGACTTTGGTGCGTCAGCGAGTGCCTTGGCAATCTCTTCCACCATGGGCTTCTTCGTGTGGTTCATTCTTCCCTGACGTTCTTTCATCATGTCATCAAGTGTGCTGTGGACGAGAGATTCCGAAAGTGTAAGGGTCTCGGAAGAGAGATCAAACTTGCGGAACATTTTCTTGGCTAGCTCCTTGACGTCTCTCGCATTCGCCCAACTGCCTTGCTCAGATAGGATGCGAAATTTGTTAGTTAGCTCCCCTAAGAAGGATACCGCCGGATTCTCAAGGCACGAGAGGTCCATAGCCTTCTTGTTTTTGAGCTTTGCCTTGACGGCTTGCAGTTGACGCGTTAGCAGCTGAATGCAGCTCTTGGGATCAAGAGGCTCGAAATCAATGCTTTCCGGAAAACGACTAGACATGCCTGGGTTGATACCAAGAAGAGTGTTGATGTCTTTGACGTAGCCAGCCAGAATAATGATAAGCTTGCCGTGATACTTTGGCTTCGTGACGCAGTCAACAAGTTCATCCACTGCCTCTCTAGCAAACGACCCGAGTTCAGAACTCAAACGATAGGCTTCATCGATAAAAAGTACACGACCTAGAGCTCTGTCGAGAAGTTGTTGGACCTTGGGCCCAGTTTGTCCGACGTATTGACCAATGAGTTCGGTGGCGGAGACTTCGATAACCTCCGTACTGGCCAAGAAGCCCATGTCGTAGTAGACCTTGCCCATCTTCCTTGCCGCTGTTGTCTTGCCTGTTCCTGGTGGACCGCGGAATAAAAAGTTGAAAGGGATCTCGGGATCGATATCAAGCTTCTTGGCGTCTCGGACCCGGTCCTGGTAACCCTGAAGCACAGAGATGAGACCCTCTCGTCCAACATCACCCTCAAATAGCTTTTTGATGTCCGTGTCGCCTCTTTCAGCTCTGTCAAAGTCTTCGTCAAAGTCGACTGCTTCCAGAGTACCGTGTCTCTTGACACGACCGGACGAAACACGTTTCTGGTGGCTGGCCTCTGCTTTTCCGAGAAGAATATCAACCTCACCAGCATTTCCAAAATTGGGACGGTTTCTGGCTCGACGGAGGACATCTAATGCCACGGCCTTTGCTTTCTCTGTTGCCTTGAACCCCGACTTGCCAAGCTTCATGTCGAGAATCTTTGCTAGGGCATCGTCATCGAAATCTTCAAAGACAAAGGCAGATGAGAGGGGAAAGCGACGACTCAGACCGGGATTGACGTTTTGAAACATCTCTTCCATCTCTTCCTTGTAGCCGAGTAGAAGTACACAACGATCCTCTCCTGGAACACTCTGCACCTCAGCCACGATCGTGTCCACGACAGCTGTTTTGTATGGATCGCTGACAGAACCATTTGCGCCTCCTCCAAAGAGGCCATAAGCCTCATCGACAAGTAGAATTTTCCCAACAGTTGCCGCAAGTATACCCTTTGTTTGAGCTTCGGATTGACCCAGAGCAGCTCCGACAAAGTCTGCTGGATTCTTGACGACAAGCTCTCCGTTCGACAAAAGACCAAGGTCTGTGAGAATCTTGCCGTAAAGCTTTGCAACAGTCGTTTTCCCAGTTCCCGGTGATCCCAAGAATACTTTGTTGAGTGAAAATTCAACCAAAGGCTGTTCTACAAGCTCCCGTTCGAAGTTTGTCTTCAAGGTGTCCATCAGTACTTTCAGAGCATCCTTGACTTCCTGAAGACCAATCAAACAGTTCAGTTCGCGGTATGCTTTGCTCTTGCTCAATGCTTGGGATGGTTCTGGTCCAATAATGTCCTCTTGAGTGAGCAGAAAATCATTCGGCGATGCCTTGGCTCGACGTTCTCGGCGGATGCGTGCTGCTTGTCTGTCTGTGATAGCCTGGAGATAGTTTTCCACGGCGCGTGCGTTGCCGAATCCATCTTTTCCTCGACCCCGACCGATCCGTCGAGACGCGATTCGAAAGAATAGTCCATCGACGCCTTTCTCTACAGCCATCTTTCCGTTGAACTTGCGATGAACCTGAAGTTGCAGAATGCGTAGTAGTTCCTCGTCCGTGTAGTCTTCGAACTTCATCTGGATAGGAAATCGACTGGGAATTCCGGGGTTGTGAGAGAAGAAAGATTCCATGTCTTTGCTGTACCCGGCCAGGACGAAGACAACCTTGCCTCGGAGGTTCTCGACTTCTGCGAGCAGATAGTCTAGCACAGCCTTTGCACCTGGGCTGTTTCCAGAGCTTAGCTGATACGCTTCATCGAGAAAGAGGACACCACCACCGTCGTTGATGATTTCCTCGATGAGCTTCTCGCAGCCAGATACGCCCATATTGGCCAGCTTCGAGCCGGTGACTTCCTTGAAGATGTTTCCGGGAATTGCCCCTACAGAGGACAAAAGCTCTGCATAGATGCGTGCAACGGTCGTTTTCCCTGGCCAAGTTAGTCATATCCCCTTGTACGATAAGGTGCCTACCTGTGCCGGGGTTTCCGAGAAGCGATCCGCTCAATCTTTCCCCCGAAAGAGAGAATCCTTGCCGTAGCTTGGTGTCGACCATAGACTTGATGGATAGGAACTGGTCTTTGACGGCTTCGAGACCAATCATCTCCATGAGCTTGTCTATAGCAGCGTTGCGAGCACCATCCACGTCTTTCATGTTTTTCCACTCGCTGGCAGCATTTGATATGACGTCGAATTGAGGAGGAGTCACTTTAGGGGGTTCTTTTCCTTTGCGGGCTTTGATCTTCTGCATATTGGCTTCAGTCTGGCGCAAAGTCTCGAGTTCCTGTTTCTTCTGCTCCAATGTGTCTTTCTGTTGCTTCTCCTCAGACTCGTATTTCATAGTTCGACGACGAAGGTCAATCTCGTCTTCAATTTCCTGTAGTTCCAGGCGGTATTGATCTTGCAGCCTCTGGCGTTTCTGTTCGAGTTCCAGGTCGCGCTGGACGCGTCGGCGGTTATCCTCGTCTTCTTTGGTGCATGCCGCGCAACTCTTGGAGTTATCATCACACGGTACCTTTGACTTGTGTCCTCTGGCACATGTTCGCTCAACTCGCTTAAAGCAAGGAACTTTCGAATGGTCTTGAACACGATGGCAGCTTCGATGGCACATGTGTTTCCCACAACTCAATATAGCACCACTATGATCGTTAGCCAAAGTCAGAATAGTGGTATAGAACTTACCAAGGCTCTGCACATCCTCCATCTGGGCACATCTTGTCAAAGTCTTGTGGCGATTTCAGAAGCATAGATGTCTCAGGGTGACGCTCGCAGTGAACCGGTACTCCGTCGAAAAGAGAGTTGTTCTTCTTCAATGCATCAAAGTACTGTGTCCACATCTTACCACCTTTCTTGCTCTTCATAAACGTCTCCATGTTGCCGAAGAGGATCATACCATTGCGTGCTCTTGACAGTAGCACCACTAATCGCTCGCGGGCAAACAAGAAGCCAATGTCTCCGGAGGCGTTGCTGCGTGTCAGCGAAACAATCACGATGTCGCACTCTTCGCCTTGGTAATTGTCTATCTCTATTAGCATCGAACGTCACATGAGATAAGTACTTACCAATGGTTGACAGTCGAAGTGATTTCTTTTTCACTTTGGCAGCTGCTTGAGTGAGTAGTCCAGCTCGCACCAGATCATGCGAGTCCAGGTCGTTCAGGTACGGATCAGTTTCCTTACGAAGAGTCTCTTTCAGCAGGAATAGCTGACCAAGGTATGGTGTAAGAACAACCATGTTCTCAGTCTTATATCCATTCTGAGAGAGGAACCGAATCATCTTCAAGACCATCAAAGCCTCGTGGGTATTCTTCTTGCTCGCTTTGGCCGTCGGATCTCGCCGCTCGCCTACATCTTCCATGGTATCTTCAGGACGCTCGTGATGCACGAATGTCACTCGACTCTTTAATCCTCGAATTGGAGTGCGATCAAAAGTTGATGGAATATCCTTCAGCTCAGGGTAAGCCAGCATACGCGGGTACTGTGAGATTTCCGGATGACTGCGATGTTGTTCTTCCAGAGCTGTAAAGTCTCGTCCTTGGCCAACAAGTCTTTCAAAAAGTGACACATTCAAATCGTAGCCTTCGCCTTTTTCCTTGGTTAGCTTGTAGTTGTTGACCTTTGGTCTCAGCTGTTTATGATCACCGATGAGTATGAGCTGCTTGACCGAAGAACTCATAGCGGTGATGATGTGGGCTTCCAGGATTTCTCCCGCTTCTTCGATTAGAATGACATCTGGATTGGCCGTTTCGATTATGGACTGGTACATCGCAGCAGCAGTGGTTGTGCAGGCAATGATCCGTTTGTCTTTGAGAACCCTTCGCCCACGTTCATCGCGGATACTCTTGATCCTGGTCTTGATGTCGTTGTATCTCTTGCTGAGGTCCACAAAGTTAACAATCTGCTCTTTGCGTGCCGCCTCAGACCACTTCTCGTGAAGCTGCCTTCTTGTCTCGCCAGAAAAATCCCAGATGGCACGAGAAGATCGTTCCAACAACAACGCCAGATTTCCCAAACGGTTGACCTCACCGCCACGAAGCCAATACTGGTATACAGCCTCTGGTCGGATTGCTTTGTTGTTGGCATCAACCATTTGAAAGCCTTCGTCCTCTGGAACCTGAAAGGCAGACCAAGCATATGTAAATTCGTCTGAAAATTCAAGATGCTCAAGAATGTCGGCTGGGTGAACCTCTCGTCCTGCCAGCTTCTTGCCGCAATCTTGAAGTTCGTTGCTGAGATCAGTCTCCTCCATACGAAGGCCGTTGAGGATGTTGTTTTCCTCCATGGTCAGCCAGAACCTCTTCTGACCATCGTGGGCTCTGAGGAGTGTGTCTTTGGTAGCCTCAGTAGACTTGGATCCCAGACGAACCATTTGGTCTGGGCTAACGCCAATATCTATCAAATCCTCCAGAAATTGATCAAGAGCATGGTTTGTGTAACTCAAAACGAGAACACGCAATTTGGTCAATCGCAGAATGGTCAGAAGAATCAACGCGCCCAGGAATGACTTGCCTGTACCGGGAGGACCCTGGATCAAGGCCAGATCCCGACTCAGGCCGTTGATGAAGGAGTTGAGTTGAGCATCCTGGAGGTAAACATCCTTTTTGAGTCGCAGGCTTGGGGGCATCTTGACTTTGAGACCTGATGCGAAGGATCCTCTCAGTTCTACAAGTAGAGAGTCTAGCTTTTCTGATCTCGGGCCACCATGCAAAGGTTGCTCGGGGTCAATGAGCTGAGCTTCAAGAGGTAACTCAGCGATCGTCTTGAGCCGTTTCAAGATGGGTTCATAGGCAAAGGTCGCGGTGTCAACAACCAGGAATCTAAGTCGGTCTTTGTAAGGGCTGAGCAGTGCAGTTAGAGCGTGCTTGAGACCAGTGTCGTCAATGAACCTGATGCCGATGATGGGCGGAGTCTTGAGAAGATTGGCGATATCTCTGACAAGAGATCCAAACGCAACGATTGTTCCATCACAGCACAGCGCGCCGAAAGAGTCATGCTTCATGAAATGTTTAGTCTCCATGAGAAATTTCTTCCTCGCATCCTTGGACAGCTTCTGGGGAAACTTGATGCCTTGGTTGCAGGCCACGTTGAGTGTGTATGGAGGACTAGCACGGAAATCAGAGTCATCGGTGTCGTTGATTCCAATCAGATTCAGCTGACCCAATTCAATAGGTCGACGTTTGCTCTTCCTCTGGCCCATGGCGATTTGGAGGTCTTCTCGGAGCTCACATAGCATGTCTTCACGAAGGAGACGGAAAAGCCAGTCACGATAACTCGCGCTTCTGCTGTCCATGGGTGCGTCGAAGACGTCACCAAGTCTCTGTAGGTATGGGGTATCAGTTGATAGAAGCTCGTCGGATGTAGGATAAATAGAGATCTGGCGAAAATCGACATGGTCATTGTCGTGGCGTCCTCCAGGGCTGATGCCGTTGGTAGTAGTCCCTGGCTGGGAAAAGATCTTGATGATTCTTTCAATGCGATAGGCAATCTTTCTTACTTCGGAGGACTGGGACTTGAGAAGGGACTGTTGTTCCATCATCTCGTCCACGTTGATCTTGTGAGCAGCAAAGCCATTCTGGTCTGATACAATCTGCAGACAGAGCCATGCAAAAGCTTCAAGCCCAGCATTATCAAGGCTGCCACTGCGATATGCATCAAGCAAGGCATTCCAGAATGTGGGTGGTTCCAAGATAGCAAACAACAGTTGCCGCAGAAAAGCGCCGTTATTGAGAGACACAACTCCGGGGTCTGACAAAGCGTAAACAAAAGGAAGAGTCGCCGAGTTGATAAAGCTCGGAGTCAGATCGGCGCGTACGGCTCCCGCCAGGGCAGCGACACCAGAAGAGTTCGAGATGAGGACCTCGACGCACTTGACTGCTGTGTTCTTTTCGCAAAATACTTTGCAGGCTTGGAGATAGATCTTGGCAGAATGACTGTGGGTGATCTGCTGCTCGCCTTTGGTCGCTGCCCAGAATGATTTGATGAGCTTGGCTGCTCGAGAGCTAGATGTGTCTTGTACGAGAACCATGGCGTGTATTAATATCGCGCAAGAGCGGTGGATGAAAAAGTGATGTTCATGAGATATGAGAAGTA
This sequence comes from Fusarium guadeloupense, assembly GCA_021655865.1. Classification (NCBI taxonomy): domain Eukaryota; kingdom Fungi; phylum Ascomycota; class Sordariomycetes; order Hypocreales; family Nectriaceae; genus Fusarium; species Fusarium guadeloupense. Next base: position 12,447 of record JAJJWM010000053.1, read on the forward strand.
AGGTGTAAAGATTTGTGATACAGAAAAATTCATAGCACGTAATACGTGAATGCACGACGCCTTTGTACTGTGAAGGATGGTTGATAATCTGCCTTGGAGGGCAACCAGCATCGCCTCAACGGCCAACGTTCAGGAAGGCCGACCAGTAAAGCATGGGGCCGGCAATGCCTTTTCTCGTTTGGTGAGGTAAACACCAAGTTCTCATTCGCTGTGAATTAGGCTCTGGTGTTTTGGTCGGCCTCCCACATGTTGGCCCACGTCGACGGCCAACACGTCACATCAGAATAGGCAGCCAGGCAGGCTTGGAGGGCTATGCAGGCTCTGAATCTGATGAATTCGATAAATACACTTATTTCTTTACTAACATGGGTAAAGAACTCCAAAGTTCATATGTTCGCGGATGTATATTGTTGATTGTTCACAACTATACAAGCATATTTACCAAGTGATATGCTTCTTATTTCACCCTAGGGACCAACCGCAACTCATGTCACTGCAGTTATTACAGAAAATCAAAGTGATATGGTCTTTATCCAGTGATGGATGCTGGAGCCCTCATATCTGACTCTCTCATCCCCATTAGGACACTGTCGAGGGCTGTTTTCAGGTCCAGGTTTACTTGTCAAAAGAGTGTATAGAACCTATGGAAAGCAAATACATCTAGCACCCGATCCTAAGTCAAAAGTCTGAAGCAACATATCCAAACCCCCGCACGATCAGCCTTTGCTCTCCAGAGACCACACGAATTTATTCCGGTACATGAGATTACCCAGAGCGGTCCCAGTGGTTGATGGCCTTGTACGACTTGTGAGCAGTATCAACCTCTCGCTTCGCCACCAAAGATCGTTTGGTGACTAGCTTCTTCTCATCATCAATAACGATGCAGCCATGGACATTCTCAGTCGAGCACAGCGGAGTCAATGTTTTGGTGCCCATGTCGCAGAACATCCCGTCAGTACCGACAAAGTCCGGTCCCCAGGAAGTGTCGGAAGAGCACAACTCTTCTGCCTTATGCTGCTTCAGGCTCGAGACAACCAGCTTCTGCTCCATCCACGGACGACGGGCCCGGGCGGATCGCTTGCCTGGCGCTTCTGGAGTGACGGTGTCAGCCATGAGCTCAATGAGGGCATTGTAATGATGATGTACTTACTATTGATCGGGGCATCATCCTCGCCCCAAAGAGTCGACGAGCAAGCCTCGCTATTCGCCAGCGTCTCGTTGACATTCTCACCGTAAGCATTGGTTTCAAACTTCATCGAGGCGCTTTCAGTGCCCTCGTCAAGATCCGCATCCAGCCAAGTGCACTTTGGGACGTAATCCTCGCCGTCAGCTTTTCCTGCCACTTCTTTGTTTGCGTACCAGCTCTGCCCACACTCATAGCCGATATCTCCTGTCCAGGCACCACCATAACTGCCGTCCCATTGAGTTACGGTAATCCAAGCGACGCACACGGCATCACTCGTAACCGAGATACCGGCATACTCGGCCCGCGCTCCTTCGGAGAAAGAGTCAATGACGGTGTCTACTGTACCACCCATCTCCATAGAGCCACCATCACCTCGTCCCAGATAGAGATTATCAACGTCCCAGGCGTAAGCAGCAGATATTTCTCCGCCCTGACGAGTGTTAGTCGGAGAAAACCCTCACATACGTCTCATGGTATCACTTACTGAATCCTGGTCATCGCGACCACCAGTACCAGCCTTGATCCTGATCGAAGCACCTTCTGCTGTCTTATCGGGTATGAGGTCTTGTATAAAGCTGACGATCCCAAGAACGCCGCTGATCAGTCCGATTGCGTCAGGCATTGTGAAAAGATAGTAACAAAAGCAGGTGTGTGAGTTAATGAGATTAAGATGGTTATGTGGTACTACTGACGAGTGCTTTCCCTCCCTTTATACTTATTGTAGGCAGGCTGAAACCTATTCCTCCTCACATCAGCCACATCCATGATCCGCTCTACCTTTGGCTCTGTCAAGCTCCAATACCAGGACTCATACGTCACGCGCTCGGGTCTTACTGATGATCATGGACACAACATGAAAGCATCATATTCCTTCGATACTCCTGGCCAACACGAGACCTGCGCCCCGACTAACTCCTCGAGTTGGACGAAGTAACCTGTCGGCCCAGAAGATGACGTGGACTACCTAGGAAGCTTACTTTGTATGCGGTTAAGAAACCAACATACAAAGGTAACTCGGCCTAGCCGGCCTGAAGTTTCATGGAAATGATAATCCTTCAGCCAGGGTCTGGCAGTCTGAACTGTCGGTCGATCATGCAACATACTGTAACAAGGCTTTTAATCTTAGTAATATCGTCAACAGCAGCGTGCCACTAGATAATACGGCTGTTTCTAGCGTTAACACGAAAATCATATCATTAGCTGTCTAGTATCAATCTCCTGGCAACAACCCACCGCCCAACAGCTACTATAATGGATTAAACACTACCAATCATTTCAACAGTTACCGTATGATCATCCAGGGACTTGCAACCAATATAGAAACCGAAAAACGGCTGCTTTGACTATGGTACGATATTGGGAATTGACGTCGAGCCGCAGCAAGGGATCGTCAAAGCCCCCAGAGGCGCATAACTTGTTTCCTACTTCGCCTTACTTGAACACGGGTAAATTTTTCCAGCGAGTCGGATGTTATGACGCTGAAGAATAAATGTTGTTGGTTCTAGTTAAGGTTGACTACCCCTGTCGTCTACCGACCAACAACCTCGGACTGACGATTTTCTACTCGATACAGCCTCAAGATGTTACATAGTCGATAGGAAGGAGGATCTGCATATGCAGTTGGTTTGCTTGCAGGATCAACCATAGCTGGCCTTGCTAAAAAGTCAAAATAGCCATATGCTATCACAAGGAATCAATCCTTGACATGTGTTACTCCAAGCGCCCAACCACTCGAACAACGGCTTGACGTAGGTTGAGGCTATGTATGGTAAGTTATCTGCCCCATCTCAACCAACATTCTCGGGATGAACATCTACGGATGAGTATTATATACACTCAAGGTTGCATGCTTAATGTCAGTAGGTAGGGGACAAAGTGTTGATAGAACCAACAACAAACGATATACGAATTATGTGACGAAATTCGTCATAGCCCCCATGTGCTCATGAGCGGGGGATTCTCTTGAAGCATGATCCTTCTAGAGGTTTTGGCTAGATACAAATAGGGAGCCATCAGCAGTTGAATCACATCTCGTCAAGATATCGCTGATCCCCATCCTGAATTCTACACTACAAACTCACCAACACTATCGAAATGAAGTTTTCTCTAGTTCTCTTTGCTTTCGGCACCACGGCTGCACTTGCAGCACCGCAACTCAAACCTCGACAGAACGATGTCCCCGAGTGCGAAGATGGCGGCTCGGCTGAGCATCTTGAGGTGTATGATAATGGTGAGTGAATGCATTGATTCTAAAACTGAACCATAATACTGACCATGATTGAATTGTCAGCACCTGAGTGTCAAGACGCATGCTTCCTTAGGGAAAACGCGAACAATGACAACTGGGGAGGTGTGTGCAAAGGCCAGTGTAAATTCGTCAATCACTTATCTCAAGAGTTCACTTGCCATGGTATGATTCCTTCCTCTGTCCTCTCGTTAAGAGAAGCTGTTACTTAGATTTGAATAGCATCCTAGGTGGGCCGTAAAGCGACGTTTAGAAAAGGCCAGGATTAAGAAGTTGGCAGCCCCAAGTCTGGAAGGAGAATTCTGGTCAAGTCTGTGTTGATAGCCATTGATCGCCATTCTAACAATAAACCTACAAGTTTGCTAGTGAAGAGTATGAGTGAAGAACAGAGCCAGTTTGGTAGTATGTAGAACACAACCATGTAATTGTATGTGGATAATAGAAGCCACCTGCACTGCATCACTGCCATCCTCTAAACCCTTTTGCGTACGGATACAGTAGCACCTAAACATTGTCCAGGCCCTTGAATGTGATGAGCTGTTCATTGTAACTTGTTGGTTGTGTCTCTTGTTGGATCGGCAGCATTGCAACCCTGGGTGATCCCTGCTCCAACGAATTAAACTTAGAAGCAACCTTGGTTAACCTGCAGGGGGCGTCATACAGCCTTGTTTGAAGTGAGGAGATATTACATAGTCCATAGTTTATGTACCTGGGCTTAGGTCCGAGCACGAAAAGAAGGCAGGTGGTTAGTCAGTGTATCATTTTGCGCCTCTTTCGACCAACAAAATAGGATGTTGGTCCAACAGCGCTCAGCTCCACAACATGACGTACGATGAAATACATGGGGTTGTTTGAGCTGATCTTCGAGGCTTTGCTCAGTTATAAACTTTATGGCCTCACTCCTGTCATCAACAGAGACCACCCATCTGAATCAACATCATCAGAGCTCGGTTGAACTGAACTTGATACACCTTACCATACCGTCGATATGTTTCTATACATACCTTTGCTTTTGCTTTTTGCTGTCTTGACGTCTGCACAAGGTGTGGGAGAGTAAGTAATTATTGCCGTATACCAACCCGCCCTCACGCTGACATTGCCTCAAGCATCGGGAACTTGACAGTGTCATTCTTTACCCAGGGAGATGAGGAAACTTGCCAAGAAAACAATACCTCAAACGGGCTGGTCTTGACAACGTCTAGCACTCAGACAGCTTTTACCTGTTTCAACCTCAGTGACATTTTCTCCCAGCCCAACAACACCGGATTCCAGAGAACTAGAGACCAGCGTGAAGACGATTTCATCGGCGTGGAATGGCTCTTGCGAAATCAAGATGATTTCGATCAGGAGGCGAATTACACCCACGTACGGTATGAACTACAAAACAACTTCACGGAGAAGAACCCGGGGGAGCCATCCGCATGGATGCTAGTCACCTACGCGTTCCCCAATTGTCGCGAGACGGGAGGTGCTGCCTTTCCCTATGATGAGTATCCTTGGTATGCAGCCGAGTGCCAGACCGAGGCGGGTGGTGAATGCCACACAACACTGACCCCTATAAAGAGCTTTGCAATCATTGGACAAGAAAGGAAACCAGGGGAAGAAGAGTCATGTAGAACATGGGCGACGCAGGGAATTGCAGCCGGTGGTCTTCGAGGTTCACTACTCTTTACAATCTTGGCTACTATGGCTGCAGTTTTTGTAAATATTTGAAAACAATCTACAGCATGTGAGATTCTCAACTACTTCACTGTCGTTACTTGAACAAGTCTGTTACAAATCCAAGTGTACCTGTGCGCGTTGATGTTGGTATGGATTTATTCTATGGCCGTATTCTATTTACATCATTGTGGAAAGATTGGACTTTAGGAATAATTAGCTGCTTTGTCCTATACATTATGATAACTTAGGAAAAGAACCAGAGAATATGTCGGGTTTCAGATTTTCAACATGTGCTTTTGAAATTTCATACTAAATTTTAAAGTATAATTCCAACATAGATCGACCAATTCTTGCTCAACCCCCACGGTCGGCCTCCGACAAGTTTGTCCACTTGCCACGGCCAACATATTGGGCCGCGGGTGCAAGGAATAGAGAGGTGAGGCGTAAAAGTGCAATCAACTCAAGTGATTGTTGGTTACACAGCCTGACAGTTTGCCTGGTAGGCCTCCTGCTGACTTGGGGGATGAGAGAATGTTGCAGCTGAAGATAAAAGCTGAGCTGCATCTCATCAAGGCTGGTCATACTCAACCTCAGACACTGTTATCTCACTGCGACAGCTTTACTCTCATCATGTACGGACGCAAGCGTCAACCGTTGGCTGTAACTGCGTCGCCGGCACCTCCACTTGGAGATGTCATTGAGTGCATCACCAGGGAGAGCCTAGACAGCAGCGATACCTCTGCACACGTCGAAATTTCAAATGTGAGGGTAGTTGCATCTTACAACTGGCTCAACTCTGCATCCCCAGAGATCATGATCCCAGGTAAGTGTAACGCTCCCGAGAAAGCATCTCTAACGTCTGCAGGTCAACCTCCCAGATGGACGCCCCTCAAAGGATCAAACAAGCTTTCCTGGGACTCTGGCGAATACTATCGTGATGTGAATGCCGCCTCGTATCCCAAGCATCCTCTCGAACCGGTCATCGTTTCGGTGATGAAGATGAATCCTCAGCCTGTCCCTGTCGACATTGTCGCGTGTGGGAGCACCATTGGGAACCTTTTGCGTTTTGCTAGGGGCGTTGATCTGGACCGCGCGTTCCGAATTCTCGTTGAGCGTGTTGGCGATACTGTGCATTTGATTCGCCGAGAAAACACGCCGAAAGAACTCATCCCTGACGTGAGAGGATACGGACACACGTTCCCAGAGGCGTACACTACCTGGGGCTCTGCTGTGAGACGGTCGACAACTCACCAGAGAATTCTTGGGTACCAGTTTGGCGATCTTGATCTCATGGTCCGATTCGAAGGTGATGGGTTCATTGGATCAAGCCCACAGACCAGCGCCAAAACTGTGAACTCGGGGGATGCTCTCGCTCAATTGCAAAGCCTCGGCATCACCCAGTCACTTCCGAAGGGTACTACCAATCTCAAAGTGACAGAAGGAGGAGAATCCGTCCCCCAAACTAGCATCTTCGACTTGAAGACGCGATCAGTGATGGCTCGTGAAAAGGACACTCTTGGAGAACAGCTCCCACGCTTGTGGATCGCTCAAGTCACGCAATTTCTCCTCGCCTACCATGAGCGAGGATTCTTCAAGGAAGAAAACATCGACATTAAAAACGTCAAAGCCGACATTGACGACTGGCAAGAGTTGAACCAGCCGTCGCTCAAGCGTCTTGCCGCTCTCCTACGCGTCATCATCGACAAAGCGCGCGTCGGCAAATTTGAGCTTGTCTGGTCCAACAGCGGTTCTCTCGAGATTCGTGAGCAGCTGCCGGACGCGGGCGACGTGTTGTCGGCGCCTATCAGAAGGGAATGGGAGGCTTGGTTGGGTGAGAAGACTGATGTGAAAGAGGTTGACCCGGCAGATTCGGGACGCTGGGAAGACCTTTTGGCGGCGCTTTCGGATAGTGATGGAGCAAGCGATTATACTGCGTGTGATGAGGAGTGTGGGTACTGCGGAAAGTGTGTTTTTTGAGGCCTAATAGAGGTTGCGAATGGGATCGTATCGCGATGATGTACAAGAGCCACGTGAGGCCTATGAGAATGCATAGCTCGTCACCAAAGAAATTGTTTTCACAGTCAATTCTCAGATATTGATGAGAACAGGTTATTGGATAATATACACTCGACATGAGACAAGGGATGCTGACAACCAGACCCAATGGATGGCCCTGGTTCAAGGACATTCGGGACGGGTACCCTATGGCCATTCGTGGCATTACGGCTGTGCCGCGCAATTGTCTCAAAATGGTGCACGAAATGCGTTTCACAGTCGTGGATCGCAATGTGCACGATCTCTCAGAACATTACTATCGGCTCTCTCTCAAGGTAAGAGAACCAATGCTAACCTCTGGCGCCAGCATACATGGTCCACACTCGTTGAACTCTGGGGAACAATCCTACTTTAGCGCACGCTCTACAGGGCTAAGCTTTTCCGTTGGAGATGCGTTGTCACCTGGGAATGGGATCGACAGGTGCATCTCTGCTGGTCTACGTCGTATCGAGTACTGTACGCGCATACACAGTATCCGATACTGGAAAGCTTGTTACTTGATCTGCATGCTTGTACGGAGTGCTCCCCAAGACACTCCTCGCAGACAAGGAGAAGAGGAGAACATTACGCAAGCCCCGTTGGTGGAGGAGAATTGGATCGCCTGGAGGAATGGTCTGGATCCCTGAAAAGTGTGGAGTAAAAAAGACGGTTGTGAACGAGGCCTTTTTTTTTAGGCGACACACTAGCAGACAGATGAACTATTCCCAACGAGGCTGGAGGGCTGGGAAAGGAAGCTGGACATTGTTTTCTAGAATGAGACAACTTGCCCAGGGCGATCACTTGCCTACCCTGCGGCTGGCTGCGGGCGGGGTCGGCGATAGGCCATGCCCATGTGATGATAACGTGAGAATGGGAAAATCTGAGGTTGGAAGATGGGTTGAACGGGCCGACAACGCTGTCAAGATCAGCCAGCAAGTGGGTGTGCGGGAGAAGATGGAGAAATAGTGGTGTCGTGCCGTCCCAACGAACGAAACCTCAAGTGGAAAGGTTGGCTTAAAAAAAGCTTCTTCTCGAGAAGCATATTTTACTCGCCTCTAGGGTTAGAGTTTTATTGTTGTCAGTTGAGGAGTCTGGGGAGTTCAGGGGGATTTATGGCCTCGTGCATATCTTGACCAAGACCACGATACAAACCAGATGGTGGCATTTTACAGATATATGCCCAGGCCTTCCAGGTATTTATCCAAGGGGTTGGGAATGTCTGATACCTGATCCTGATAAAATGGAGCAAGAGGGTTCCATTTGTCTACAGATGTACAACTTGGCTTTTCCCAGCCGGACACAGTTCCCGTTGTTAGTGTAGCGGGCGGTATTACCACACTTTATTGGCGCCGTTGTCTCAGGGGGGGACGGACCAATTGTGTGGTTACAGATTTGATCCGTACTCGTATCAGGATGGCTGACAATTAGCATTCATCTCGCTCAGACAAAAGTCATCGTACACTGGTGGTTACGTTACTATTCTTGTCTGACTGTCCAGTATCCGTACAACAGGGTTGATACAGCGCCTGTATCATGTCGACTCGAGGGTTGAAGATCGAATGGTCACGACATGTTCCAAAAGCCTCATGCAATGATTAGCCGCGCCCTCTCCGAAGGCGGCGCCTAGTCAACGATCCAGTTCCAGTCCCACTACAAGAGGAGTAGGAGTCTAAAAATGACTGCAATGTGATGTGTGTACCATAATTGCCTATGGTAAAGTCGCCTCTCCCATTATTATGCCAAGGTCTGCCATGGCACCATGGGTGGCCCAATTCATTTGCTTTTCAAACACATCGCCATCATGATTGCGCCAAATCAATACAGTTCAAGTCAATTGTAGACTATGTTTCAATATTGTCGCTTTGTTTGACTGACAGTGTTTCATACAAATGAATCCAATTCCTGTATCCCGTCTTTGCGACGGCACACAATTCCCCAGCAAAGTGGCTGCTGCAGGGCGATAAGATAAGCTGACAAGCTACTGCACGAGGTGCCCTGGCCTGCCTTTTCAGGGGCATTAGCGGGCTCGGTCTCCCCAACCTCCACTATAGTCACCCCTGGAGAGACTCACGCCCAGCCTCGAGTCGCATTGGATATTCATCTCCAGACGGGCTTCAAAAGTCGTGTCCTTTCTCATACACCCCCAACCGCTTAAAAGCCCTTTGCCACCCTAGCATCCCTCCAATTGCTTGCTACCCCTTGCTATTGTACTACTCTTTTGGGTTATCAACTTATCATTCATTACCCCGTCGCTCGCTCCTCCATTTCTCTTCCTTCCAACATTCTTGTCCCCCTCCCTTCGTTCCATCACAATACTTTGCTGCAATAATAGCGACGGCGCCAGACGACCCCGCGAATAGCTTGACAACGGACTGGCTCCGACGATACCGAACATAATACTGACAGCCTTGACATCGAATCGCCAACATGCATTTCACGAAGAAGATCGACCGAGCCTTTCAATGGGCCGGCGAGAAGATGGGCGCTGAGGCCCGAACTGCTCACTCTGACGAGTTCAAGAATCTCGAGACCGAGATGACTCTTCGACACGATGGTTTGTCTATCTTCACTGAACTCATGTAGTAACCACTTCTAACAATATTAGGCATGGAGCGTATGCAGCGATCCATGAGCGCCTACGTAAAGTGGCTGTCCCGTCGCAATGAGCTCCTCGACGACAAGGAGCGTGGCACCCCCATGTCCTATCTCGGCCGTACCATGGCCACCCACGGTGAAGACTTTGAGCAGGATTCCGAGTTTGGAAACTGTCTCTTGTCTTTGGGCCGTGCCAATGAGCGTATCGCTGGCATTCAAGATTCCTACGTCGACAGCGCAAATGCCACCTGGCTGGATAACCTTGAGAGAAGCCTCGCCATGATGCGCGAGTATCAGGTATGTTAAATCCCAATCTCCATCTGCCAATCGCTAACCAGAGTAGAATGCTCGCAAGAAGCTCGAGAACCGACGCCTCGCCTACGATGCCAGTACCAACAAGTTGTCAAAGGCCCGCCGCGACGATTTCCGCATAGAAGAAGAAGTTCGCATGAACAAGGCCAAATTTGAGGAGACGAGCGAGGATGTTCTGCGCCGCATGCAGGACATTAAGGAATCTGAAGTTGACAATATTTCCTCCCTCACTCAATTCCTTGACGCCGAGCTTGACTACCATGAGCGCTGCGCTGAGGAGTTGCGTCGTGTTCGTCAGAACTGGGCGGGAGGCGCTGCAAGCTCTCCTACCAATGCTCCTCGAATTGGTCGAAGCCGATCCAATACTGCTCGTTCTTGGCAGGAACCGCGTCATCAAGCTGTTTACGAGGAGCCTGAGCCTGAACCTGAACCCGCTCGCATCCCACACCGCTCTCCTGGTAGCCGTCTTGCGCCGCCTCCTCCCCAACCTGCACGACCCCCGATTGGACGCTCCTCAACTTTTGAAGGACGCAGTTCCACGGCTACACCGCTGGCCAACCTCCGAGTTCCAGGTGCTCCTCTCCAGCGAGTTGCTACCGACAGTGGCTCGTATGGTCGCAGTGCCCAAGATGATGTATTCTCTGATGATGTCTCAACAAGCCGAAGCGGTAGCCCTGACTGGGAACACCGCACCGCCAGCCCTGCAACTAGCTATGGAAGTCTGAGCCGCAGCGCAAGTGGTTTGGCCTTGGGCAAGAAGCCACCACCTCCTCCTCCCAACAGGGCCAAGAAGCCTCCGCCTCCTCCTCCTGCTAGAAGGGAAAACTTGGGTTATTGATTTGTACGTTAGACTGATATTGGTTAAACTGGCTATTGGATGGGCTGGCGTTTGGTTTTCACATATGACGATAGAGCTACGTTAAATGCGACGGGCCTTTCAGGCGTAATTGATTCTTGACTGTTAATAATCCCGTCAATCTGATTTGGTGATACATTTGGTGATATACTTCGCGGGTGGTGATAGTGTTGCTGGGCTTGAGTGTGATAAGATAAGATCACGTGCCAACCAAAACATAGCTGATTCATGATATCGCCAAACACCTTTGTTCTGCATCAACATCATCACAAAATGGCTACAGAAGACGAACGCTACAGGCAGTCGAGCCAGTATCGGCTCTGGTCGTTTACGCCGGCAAATCTTCAAGAACTACGCGCAAAGACAAACTCACTCGCCCGAGATCAGATCGCTCCTCGACTCGCGACCGATCCGCCCCCCGACTTTCTTACTCCCGATGAAGAGATCCGGCTCGTCAAATTCTTCACCGTCGAACTTATTCGAGCCGCACAGTTCTGCGAACTCCCTACCGAAATCCGAGCGACAGCGGCCATCTTCTTGCGACGCTTCTACGTGACCAACTCGGTCATGACATACCCAGCAACGGATCTGCTCAAGACGTCGCTATTCTTCGGCTGCAAGGCTGAAGGATTCTTCTACAAACTCAATGCCTTTTCGGAAAAGTTCCCCAATACAACAGGTGAACAAATTCTTGCTGGAGAGTTTCTGCTTTGCCAGGGAATTCGATTCGCGTTTGACGTGCGACACCCTTTTAGAGCGTTGGAGGGTGCTATATTGGAGCTGAGGAGGAAGCTGCCAAATGAGGATACGCGCATAAACAAGGCACATGCTCGGGCACGCGACATTCTCAAGTTTAGCCCCCTACTGACAGACGTCTACTTTCACTACGCGCCTAGTCAGATCATGATGGCAGCGCTGTCTATAGTGGATCACGGATTGCTCGACATCTTGATCCCTTCTCCTGGCCAAGGTGGCGATGCTAGCCAGGAGTCAGCCTTTGCAAACATGCGAGACAAGATCCTTGGGGCGATTAGCAGCTGCCGCACAATGCTCGAGGAAGAACCCCCGGAGAGGATGACGGAGTATTGGGGAACGGTATGTTGTATCATCATCGGCATGAATCAGACTGACAGAAGCAGCCCGAGATCGTCAAGGCGATGAAACCCCTGCGAAAGAAACTGCAGAAATGCCGTGATCCTGATCGAGCGAACCTGGTCAACCTTCAACGAGCGAGGCGAGAGCAGGCCATGAAAAAGGAGAAGAAGACAGCGGCTAACGAGGATGGAACGGTATTTGGGGATGGCGAGCCGAGAGAGACAAAAAGGGTGAAACTGGAGAATGCGGATCCCTTCGGGCCCCCTCTATGAGCTGAGCAAAGTCAATTCACACAACGCCTGCATCTTCTGCACAGGCCTGCTACGACTCTACCCAATCGGCATGAGCCAGCACTTGAGCTGGTAGACTAGGAGATGTCTGCTTGAGGTTGCTATCGAGTCTGGACCATCAGATCATTGGCTTTACCGATCTACGAGCTGACACCAGATTTCTACATCCCTTGATTCCTTGGCAATAGTTTGGCCGACTGACAGAGTTGAAGGGAGCTCTTGTGCATCCTATGAGAGAGGTGGACTGGCGCGCTAGCAGACCCTAGATCCTGGCAGTGTTTCAACTCTACGAATCACGCCTTTGCTCGCGCGAGTGTTGGCCATTCTTCAGCACAGTCAGTAAGCTTCTGCGATAGCTTAAATCGTGTCTATGACGATATGACAATCCCGGATCGACGTGCGGGGAGTGGGGTCCCCGGCTGAGGGAAGCGGAGGAGGAGGAGCGAGGATCGGCCTAGACCGAATCGACACCAGCTGGTTAGCCCCGTCGCGAATCCCGGATATTGCTTGCTGGTAATGAAGGAAGCTATCGTTTGTGTTGGTTGTCTGTTACGCGGTCGGTTGCCTCCCAACGCAGCCAAACCATGGTGCAAACAGGCTTTTCAATACGGGCAAAGGTTAGTTCTTGCAATCGATAGCAAATGGGAATGTCGCATTTATCCAATTGACTTCTTGGCCTTGACCCTCGCCCACTGGTGCTTGAGCTCCCGAATCACACAACACAAGCTACTTTCCCCGGCTTTCGGCACACGACAGCTTCATAGCTCAGCCCGCACCCTTGACCTGGCTCAGGCAAGAGCCTTGGCGCAGGCTGAGTTGCACCGCTTGCGCTTTGAGACAAACGGGTTACAGTACATAGTTGTGGGCATCTGGCCAGTGATGACGCAGAAGCTCTTGGTCGATGTCATTGACTCTGGTTTCTTCTGCTTCGAGACTGGTTAACCAAGGCTCGTGCTAGACGAAGCCTTACCAATTGGTTAGGAACCAGCCGCGAAAGCTAACGGAACTTGTCGTTCTGCGCTGTGTGCTCTCTTGGACAGTTATAAGCTCGTCTGCTCCCCCGTGAATTGGATGGTCGTTAATCTTGATTAAGCTCAATCTTAGGTTGATACTATCACTATGAAGCTGCAATCTCTTGTTTCCCTCGCCCTTGCGGGCTATGCTACCGCCCAGAGCCGTCCCAATCTCACAGAGGCTCTGGCTAATGAGAACTCTACCCTCTCAGAGCTCAATAGTGTGTATATCGCTGCGCATCTCACATCTGTCGCGCACAATCGCTGACCTGTCCAGGCCTTCTCACAGATCAGCCTTCTCTGCTTCGTCAACTTGAACGTCTCGAGAACATCACCCTCCTGGCCCCGAGCAACGATGCCATTGAGGAACTTCTCAGTGACGAGGCTGTTGCACGCCTGGCCGAGGAGGACCCTAGTGCCATTGCAGCTATCCTTCAGTATCATGTCCTCAATGGTACCTATTATGCCAGCAACATCACCGACACTCCCGCCTTTATCAGGACGGCTCTCACCAATTCGACTTATGCCAATGTCACTGGCGGACAGCGTGTGGAGGCCGTGGCTATGGACGATACCGTCAGCTTCTACAGTGGTTTCCGCGAGCAGGCCAACGTGACCCAGGCTGTAAGTTCACTCTGTCTTGTCAATGAGCATCACTGACTCTTTAGGACCTCAACTTCACCGGCGGTGTTATCCACATCATCGACCGCGTCCTCAACATCCCCAAGAACCTCTCCGACACAGCCATCGCCGCCAACCTCTCCGCCATTGCCGGTGCCCTCACCGCAGCTGAGCTCGTCTCCCCCCTTGCCGATGAGAGGAACATCACCGTCTTTGCGCCCAGCAACAGCGCCTTTGCCAACATTGGCTCCATCCTTGCCAACACCAGCGATGATGACCTCAGGAACATTCTCTCGTACCACGTTGTTAACAACACCCTTGGCTACAGCTCCACGCTTGAGAACGGCACTCTCGACACTGCTGCTGGCGAGACGCTTAACATCGCTATCGATAATGGAACTGTCTGGGTTAATGAGGCAAAGGTTATTATCCCTGATGTCCTCATCGCCAACGGTGTTTTGCACGTCATTGACGGGTAAGTCTCATGTTCTCCATCTAATTATTTCCAAGCTGACATGTCGCAGCGTCCTTAACCCTGAAAACCCTTCGGCTACTGCCAACCCTACTGCCAGCACCCAGGAGCCGGCCTTTACCGGTGCCAGCTCCGTCAGCGACGTGCCCTTCACGTCGGGTGTGCCCGAGAATACGGAGCAGGCCACTGGTCTGTCCCCTTCGACTTCGACTGAGGGTGCTGCTCAGGCTACTGCTGCGATTGCGCTTGGTGCTCTTCTTGGTGGTGCTGCGCTCGTCATGAACTATTAACGTGTTTAATTGATTGTGATTAAGGACTGGTTAATGGGTAATGGGCTAATTGGCTATGTTTAATAAGATGCAAGTCTTTTAATGCAGTGACCAAATATGAATTGAATCAGGTCTCTTTCAAATTGACCCATGCTTGCGACAAGGTTTTCTCCTTCGTGTAAGTTTCCTCAGCAACAGCCACATGGCAGTAACCGTTGATGTTCTCGCATGCCCCAACGACATGCTCTTTAAACCTCCGTAGCTGGTCCCTTATCCCCATAGATAGGATCCCTCCGAAACCACTCCAACCTCTTGATAGCGTCTACCTTGCTCTCCTCTCCCTTCTTCCCATAGCACATATCCCAATCGAACCCCTCTGGGTAACTCCCGACCATTTCAAACCCGCCGTCCAAGTCCTCGAGCAATCTATGTCCCACCCCCGCAGGCACAACAACCACATCCCCCTCCTCCACGACGGGCTCCACGCGGCCCTCGTTGTCCTCGCCGCCGAAGCAGAGGCGCGCTCTGCCGCTGCTGATGCAGAGGACCTCGTGGGACGTGCTGTGGTAGTGTGTCGTCGAGTACATGGTGTAGCGCCACTGGGGCGTTACTGCGCCGATGGAGGAGAGGTGGGATTCTATGGCTGAGGGGGACACGGGACGGGTGAAGGCGGAGTGGTAGATTAGGAGGGGCTTGTTTTGGATACTCGTGTTGGGGATGAGGTTGATGGCGGGGATGAGGTGTTTGGAGACGCGGAGGGATGAGAGGGGTGTGAGAGACATGGTGAGTTTGTGTGTTGGTGATAATTGAGTGTATAGATAATGTTTGAGGTGATCTTTGGGAGGTTTCGGAGGGATATGGTCAATTGTTGATCTGACGTCATGAACACTTCAGTTTAGGGTATGTTAGATGGACTTGTTCGCGACAGAAGTAGGCTCTCAAGCTTATTGACGTAGTGTTTCAAGGCGTTAATCATGTTTATTGACATTTCTCTACGATGTTTACATTTTGTTCCTTGGCTTGACATCAGGATGTGAAAAATAGCGCTGGAGATGTAGTAGCAGTATTGTTCGTGTTTCAGGAACTATACCTTGTAGTTAATTAAACAATACTAAATTTATTATACTTTCATAAATTCATTCCACAACTGTCCCGAGTAAGTAGAATATCTATAAAAATCGTGTTTATTTAGGCTATCTTGTAAGATTTTACAGAATATATGGTTTTAAATTATAGATTTAAGTAATTAAGGTCCTTACTTATTATTATAGTGACAGTCGGAGGTATACAGTATCTAGTTAGCTCACTCAGCAACTAAATGCTTGTATTGCTAGCATCACTGTTATTTCACTTGAGCTCGTTCAGTATCATCGGCTGCCTCAATATTGCCAACTTAATATTATCTATTGGGCAAACTATCTTTCACCAAAATATCTGCAGACTACTTTGCCTGACTCATGTGCCCTCACAACTAAGACAAGATGCAGACCACGGCCGCAAGAACAATGTCAAGAGAGCTATACCGTGCTTTTTTAGTTCTTTGCTATACCACTATAAGATAAAACGTACCAGCCAGCAAGGTCGGAGAGAACGGTGTCAAGGTCAATCGGGCCTTCAACACACCCAGTGATACCAGGGATGCCAAGGAGGCATTCGGGGTCAACGGGAAGAGGAGGCAGGTCGAGCTGGCGCTTGTCAAGCTTGGGAGTGACGGCCGCAAGGGCAATGGAGGGGAGAGCAAGAACAAGAGCAGGCTTCATTGTGATGGCAGTATAAACTTCCTGGAGCGTTGAGTTGTGTTGAATGCGATAGAGATTGTTGTGAGTCGAATGGTATTGATGTGAGAGCAAGAGATCTTCTTATACTTGCGGCATAACCTGTACAAACTTGATCCTGACTGCGAATTGCCTATCTAGAAGGACAATTCTATGCATGGACGTTTTTTATTGTTTCTTGAACAGATGATCATTCAATAGACAGCATATTATCCAAGCGACGTTGTACAACATATGCGAGTTACTGCTTCCTGTCTACCAAAGTAAACTTGAGTTGCTATATGAAGTCCAAGACTTCCAAGGATGCAAGCCGGTAACCTCTATACTGCTCGACGGCGGAGACTGTAAGACTCGTGTAGATGCTTTATGCAGTGATGACCAACAGTTTCATTGTAAATGGAGTTCAGACACGTAGAGGCCAACAAGATTTCTCTCAAGAGCTTCTTGGATAGTGTTATGATACTAAGACTTCAGACTCTAAGCATTCTTGTTGTAGTTCAAGCAGTTGGATTAGCCATCGCACAAGAGCTAATATACAATCTAACTACGACTTTAACTAACAGAACTCGGCCCCAGGTACGTGTGGCCTCCGCTCTCTATATAATTATGTCCATGAGACCATCACAGCTACCCGTTTAGGCGGTTGTGCTGTTGTGAGTCCTCAGTCAGACTCTGCTGCAACGTTGACTCAAATTTCAGTAATCCAACTGCATACAATTGACTAATCAACGCTTCATTACTTGTCACCAAAGGCTATTCAAATCTAGCTTCGCTTAGCTTTGAGATGTACAACTTACTGCCAAGCGCGTAATATCAGGTGATACTTTAATCTGACTTGCATATATCGAGATCAGGTTAGAGAGGCCGAAGACTTTGTACTGCCTAACTATATACATAGATCTATCAGGTGCATAAGCACATCTCTTAGACTTGTAATTGGACAGCCACAAGTTCAGTTGAGATTTCTTGGAGAAACCATAGAAGCAATTTCAGCTGCGAGGTCGGTCACTATGGAAGCATGTCGATTAGAGCACCTATCTCGTCAGCCTGACCACAGATTCGGCTGGGAGCCAAAGTAAGCAAGCCAGGTGTTGAGAATCCGGGGTCATGCGGTAGGGGATCCCCGTGTTATGTTGCGAATTGACCCTGACGTCTGGTAATCCAAGTATACATTTCACAACGTCTTACATACCACCACTAGCTGCCAAGGATAGAGCTGTACATCCGAATCTGTCCTCAGGGTTAACATCCACGCCATGCTTTGCAAGCTTCAGGATCAGTGGGACATGCCCTCCACGAGCAGGGCATATGAATGGCGTCGTTTCTGTGCGATCTAGCTCTTCTGTGTTACAGCCTGAATGGGCAAAGCACATGTCAACAATTCCCTTGTAACAGTTGAGACAAGGAAATGATAGAGCTCCTCGTTGATTTCTGCTCAAAGTTCTGGGGTCGGCTCTTGGATTTGATAGTATGGTTCTGACACACTCGATATGTCCCTGCCCAGCTGCTATCGTAAGTGCCGTCATCGAAAACCTTGGGTGGTTGTAGTTTGGATCAGCTCCGCTACGCAGAAGTAGACCGAAAGGCCCAGAATTCCCTTTTACAGGCGCCCAGAATAGGGCCTGATCCTTATCAGACTCATCAAACTTTTGGTGATCCAAAAGCTTCTTGATAGTTTCGTGCAGATTGAAGTAAGCAGCCAGAGTTAGCAGGCTGAGGTTTGTTGGGTTATCGTTTAATTGCGTCTTTGGATGAGCCCAGTCAAACTGAAGCCAGTTGCGGCACTCGTCTATACTGGTGTTGAGAAGACGATTCACTGCATCGTGAAGCTCAGGAGACGTAACAGATTCACAACGTGAAAGATGACAAGCCTAGTTTAGTAATGCGTATACGTAAAAGGAGTGTTGAGCGACAATCCTACTAGACGCGTCTTCGTTTAGAACACCGAGTTCGGGAAAGATGACTATCTGAAAGTCCTCATCAATGTTGAATCCCATTGCAAGGCTATCACTGGACGATATGCTTTCTGCCAAAGAGTCAGATGCGTAATAGTCTTCGGAAGAAGTCCTCAAGAAGTAAATAAGACATACAGGCAAATGCCATTTCTAGATTACAGTATTCTTCAGATGTGGACAAGGGGAAATCATCTGCGTAATCACGGAGAAACTCTTTGGTAGTCTGGTGCACAAGCGTGACTTTCTGATCTGAGATTCTAATCATTGGGCCCAGGATTGATTGAAGCATATGCTCCATTGACGTCTGGGTGTCTCCGGACAAGTCTTGCGTCGTCGAGTGAGTCGTACAAATAGTGAAGGCAGTGTTGATTTCATACAGGCTAAGGGGCCTTGTACTTGCAATCAAGAACCTAAGTAGCATGAACGCGACAGTTTGATGTTCTATGTAAATCTCTGGCAGGAACTTGGAGTACGTTGCCTTGAGGTTGGAGGGAATATCTGCTAAGATCTTCTTAAAGTCTCCTTTAGATGTCAACTGGCTCTTCTCTAGGGAAGAGAGGACCATATGAACCCAGAGAAAAGTGTGATTTGCGCAGGATGTCAGACAATTTAGAATGAACTTCTTAACATTATCCGAGCAGTGTCTTTTGGCGGCAAATTGATCAACCCTCTTCTGATGAAGTTGTGCAAGCTTTCGGCATAGGCTACCTCGCTTCTTTTGATGGATAGACGATAGTCGGCCGAGCTTGTGCTTGAAGATTGTTCTTGAAGCGGCCGGCTCGTCAAAAGAAACTTGACTTTAAAGCTCGAATGCTATTCATTGACAAGCCCAAGAATAGACTCACCCAAAAGTTGCCGAGTACTCTGTTCACATTCGTCCAAGGCATCAAGAATGACATACAAAGACCCTCATTTAGGGTCCTGGATCATGTTGAGGAAGACGGTCCAAAGAGTTGAGAACGACTGTGCAATACTGGAGCCGCTCAATTCGTAAGCCTTTTGCATATGCCGAATCAGCGAACGATGTCGGTAAACTAGTTGCGATATCGGAACCATGAGAACAGACTTTGCATCTTTTTGCCCGGAAATCTTGTCGCCGCAGAAGTACATTAACACATCGTCTAGATGATGAGCCATGAAAAGAGACAGCATCGTTTTACCAGATCCGGGATAGTCTGTCAACCAAAGAAGGCAGCTCTCTTGCTCAGAGACTCAAGAAGTGTATGTTGAGGGGTGAAGTAGCCAGTCGCAGGCTTCAGTGAAGACCTTTGGAAGCAGACGTTTATAGTCTTCGACGTCGAGGACATCAAAGAGGGCGAGGCATGACTTTTCCTTCGCGGTGAGAGCTGAAATGGTAGATTGGTACAGGCAAGTGGCTGGTGGCTCACATGGCTCTGAGTGGATTGGGCTTTTAAATAGAGCAATCGTTTCCAAATATTCGACTATGATCCATCTCAGGCTCTGGAACACCGATTTGTAGCTTTCGGTTCCTCCAGAGGACTTTCAGATAGTCTTGTGGTTTTCAAGGAGCGGAATTACACCCTCATGAGGGAGGCTAAGTATGCTCGACGTTTGATCAATCTAACCGTCAGTATGTCTTTGTTTTTTCTGCGGGCAGTCTTACAACTCTGCTTCCCAAAGACGAGATTGATGTGGGTTCTGTCTCGTAAAATGAGACAACGCTAATATCTTGCAGTCTGTGTCGAGTTGATAAGATCAAATCGTGCAGTGCTGGGGTATCATATTCTAGCAAAGACAAAAGGTCTGTCCGAACAAGTGACGACTGCAGGATGGCACTTTGGAGGATATTGACAAAGGGTACCAGTGATATTGGCCGAATTGGCAACCTCGCTACCTCTGTGAGGTGTACCCAGAAAGACGGCGCCGATGATGACTCAAGCAGGGCACTGTAGACGCGTGTGTCCTCGTGTGCAAACACGAGAGCCTGTTTATTAGCCGCGTGCTTCATTCACGGAAGAAGACATACTTGTTTTAGGACGATCCCACCAAGGCTGTGACAGATTATTAAGACTGCAATCATTTATGTGGAGTTCTAGCTTATTGCGAGTGCGAGGCATGTTGAAGATGCCGATTCCCACGTCCGGAGAAGAAGAACTGGCTTGGGTCGTGTGTTCTGGTTTAGAACTGCAAAAATAGTGTCGAGTTGGAATTAAGAACGTTATAAAACTTGAGCCCTGTTCGTAGGTTTGGCTGGGCGGATCGTAGCCTCCACCGTTTGCATTGTTTTATGTCAATTCCTCAGGCAAAGGAAAAAGATTGGAAGATGAAGAGGAAAGGAAGTTCTTAAGCAGGTGCAAAAGAAATAAGTGAGTTGGCACCTCTATTGTTGGCACTGCTTGAGTAGTTATGGCACTTGGCTACAATGTTTACGAGTGAAACCAACATAACTGAGATATCTCATTCAGCTAAACAAAACCAAGTACAACTAGAGGAATCTCGTTAATACTAATCTCCCTGTCACCGTCTTCTTAAGTCAGAGAGTCAGAAGTGTGAAGGTCTTAAGATAAGTTCTTAGGAAGTAGATATAAAATACAAGTAGATACTATGATAAGAGCATAGTGTTCTTTATGTATATGCGTAATGTTAGAATAGACATCTTAGAATAGTATAATAATATATAAGAAGGACTGGCTAAGTAGTTCTTATTTAACTATAGGGCGCGGCTATACACATGAAACATGTGGGTAACATCTCCGGCCCGGCGCCGACTAGGCTACCCCGGTGCCCGGACAGTATCCCGAGACGACATCGTAGCATTACGGCCTGGCCAATCACGTCTCTATAAGATCAAGCTCGTTCCATCGTCTCCGCTTCATCTCCTCTTGCCCCAACTTTTTTAATTCTCAATCTCTCAGCCTCGATTCTTAGAATTCGCGTACGTACGCGTGCGTGCGTATTAGCCTAAGCACCTCGTCTCGGCCACAGATCAACCTCCGACTCTTGCAATGGCGGGGCTACACTCGGACATTCAGAGTCAAACCTCCATATCCCCGCAGGATCATGATTCGCCGCGTCCGAGACAAGCTGCTTGTCTGGTGTGTCGTCGATCAAAGATCAAATGCGACTGGAAACCTCACCAGGCCCGATGCAGAAGATGTATACAGCTTGACTGCGAGTGCATTCGCCCTGCATATCACCCCGGACGCCAAAAGGGCATCAAAAAGTGAGGTCTCTCAATGGAATTGTTACTGATTGATACTAACCTATCAGTAAACGTACCGGCTTAGACAAAGCCCTCTACCAGATCGATCAGGCTGTCAAGCGCGCTCGCTCGACGGCTCAAAAGAGTCCAGAGGATGACAGAATATTGAACCATCTGCAGCATCTTCTCAGTGGTGCTAATACACCTGAACCACCACCGACCCGCGGCTATGCGCCCTCTGGTGATGGACAGGAAGAGTACTCTGAGGAGGAGGAAGAAGAAGAGGAGCAAGATCCTGCAACGATGCCGGATTTTATTCAAAGAACTGAACAGAGTCTCGCTATCGACGATGCTGAAAATCCTCTTCAATTGCTCGCAAGGGCTTCTTACATTCAGCCGTCGCCCGAGTCGAGGCACGGTAGTTCCCCGCAGCAGGCTCACACTGCCAGTACCACGGGACAGACCGAGGATGAGATTCAGGCCTTCTTTGCACCTGCGCAGGTTCATCTCGACATTGGATATGATGTTGACCCAGTGTCTTTGGGGCTTGTATCTGAGGATGAAGCGGATAAGCTGTTTAACTTGTGAGTTTACCCGTCGACCACAGCGCATCTTCTGACCGCGTAGCTTTCATCGGAATCTTGCGCATACACGCTGGGGACTTGATCCGAGGATATACACAGTCGAATTTACGCGTTCGAGATCTGCGTTTCTGTACACGTCCATCATGGCTGCATCGGCTCTCTTCATGCCATCAGCTGCAGCCCTTTCGAAACGGCTGTCGAATCACGCAAGGACTCTTGCGCATAAAGTCATGATCAATCGATACAGATCGGTAGAGATTGTGCTCGCTTTCATGGTCAATATTCCCTGGATGTTTCCTGGTCAGCATTCTACTGACGATGAGACGTGCACTTATATCTCGATCGCTAACACAGTGGCTACTGATCTATCGCTGCACAAGAGTCTCGTGTCGCCGGAGATGCTAGGTTCAGGGTCTGGTATTGGTCTCGCTCGAGGTGACTGTTTAGACCCGAGAGCTGCACTGGCCATGGATGGCTTTCCTGAACTTGACCCTTGGTCAGAGCGAGGACGACTTTTCCTTCGGAATCGAGAGCGATGCTGGCTTTCGTTGTTTGTGCTGGAGCGAGGAATGTCTCTAGCCCGAGGGCGACCATTTTCCGTGCCAATGACTAGATCGCTTAAAGATTGTGATACTTGGCACCGTTCCGAATATGCGGATCCTCTTGATGGCCATCTTGTCTCTATGGCTGTTCTCAGAAGGGACCTGGATGCTTTATTCGCCACGGTGCGCGCCCTCTGTGATGGATCTCAAATGGCGTCTAGTGATGGCTCATTAATCGCGCAATCGTACGTTCCCTTCCCTTGACAGTCTGCTGTGCTAACAACCCTAGAATACAAGGGTCAATCGAACGCTTCTTTGACCAGTGGTACACAGAATGGGGTGTTTCTATAGGAAAAGGCCCAGGTAAGATCAACAATCTGCTCATAGACCATCAAGCTGACCTTTAGACCGCCGTCTTCCTCCATATGTTGAGATTCTCGTTACGCATACGCGGCTTTCTATATACGGCGGCGTGATAAATCATCCCACAGCACCACTTGAAGTGCGACGCTTCTTTCACACTGCTGGTCTCTCGTCGGCTCTTAATGTCATGCGCGCTGCCATCCAGGGTGAGTCACAGCTACAATCTATGCCCAACAATACCGCCATTATGATTTCGTTTGCGGCCTGCTTCGCCCTCACGCTTAGTTCCTACGCTACCGGAGGGTCGTCTCTAGCACCTAGTGTGCGCAATCTCATCGACGAGACTGCCACGGTCCTTGAGAGGATAGGCAAGGTTACTAGACATCGCAACGGGCTTTCAATCAAGTATGGCAAGTATTTGAAGCAGATTGTCAGACGAGCAGCAACGGGAGATGGTATAACTGGCCAACGAATGCCTGTCGTCAACGAGGCACCTATAACAACTCCCAACTTTTTGGATCAGCAGTCATTATGGCCAGAGCCTATACAATTCTCTGCAATGTCAGACGATCAGATTGTTCAGGCTCTTAACCAGCCAGGCAATGACTTTGAGCCTTCATTTGGCGGACTTTCGTGGAACGACATGACGAATTTTGAATGGCTTTACTGGCCGGAAGTTGGTATATAATTCATGCAATGCGGCTTACTCAATACATTTAACGAAGAGGCTCGGGTTCAGTCGAGCGGATTCCAGCGCCTAACCAATTTCCAAAAGATGTGAGATTTCGAAGTTTCTCCATGAATACGAATGTCAAAACAGTATGCGGTCTATAAAGTCAGCTGCGTAACTCGACAGGATGGCAAACGTACGTCAGTCTCAGCCACGCAGGTGTCCAGCCTCTCATGAGAAACCGTGGGCCTTCTTCGCGAAGACCAGTGCCCAATACTTGGAAAAGGCTTTCTTTTCCGGCACTAGATTGTAGTCGACTCTTTAGAACATCTGCAGGGGCACAGATTGTAGTTGCCATGGTTCCAGCGGCCAAAGAGGATATAGCGTGGGTCTTTGTGTCATCCCCGAAGCCATTGCTCGTGAGATATTGTTTAGCCGAAGCGTATCTAAAACGTTAGTTGAATCTCTAGTTTCTGAGAATACTTACGTAGCTATCTGCGAGACGTCTTGGATTGTCAGCAAAAGCCCTACAGGTTCAGCGCTCAATAATACTCACTCATCAAAGCACTCCTCGCGATATTAGGTGTAAGACCCTTCCAAAACGCTCTCATGCCTTCTTCACTGTACACTCTACCTAGGGCATCAAAAGCATGAGAGTATCCAAACTGCTGCGCCGGCGCCTTTGCTCCATCGGCACACATGCGGACGAGAACAACTTCAGCCGGATTTCCAACTAGGCCAGCAACACCGCCGGCGACGCCTGCACAGGCTATGTTCTGTGTAAGTGAGAGCTTCTTGCCCGTGTAGTTTTGTAGTTTGTCCGAAAAGTATGTGTGGAAGCCGAAGCGGGCGGTTGAGTATGTTCCTTGGCGGAGGATAGAGGCTGATAGACCAGTCCAAAGAGATGGGATGCCTGATTATTAGCGAAAGTTGTAGGTAGTGTTAGAGGAGAACTTACCATCTCGTGCGGCGAAGCGATACAAGACGTTGAGCATGGATGCATTTGATTTCAAGACTTGCATGCGGCTGATTTGTTAGCGATGAACAAACATGAAGTTTCGAGTGTCCTCACTATTTGGTTTGATCCAAAGGATGTGCTTTTTGAGTCAGTAAATTTGGTTCTTTCACTTGGTAGAGGATACATACTGAAGCATACTGCCATGCAGGCTGCGGCACCACTGTCAAACATATGTTAGTTGACTTCATGGTATTGGGGACAAACATACCCCAGCCAAAATGGCTCTCTAGTTTTCTTGCTTGCAGTCATCTTAACTACCTTACTCAGCACTCAAACAATTAAGCACAAACACCATAATTGTTGGATAATAAACACCTTCTTGAATCCATCTCTTGTATACTTTCCCCAATCATCGGACCTCAAATCTAGCTCCGACCGTTTCGGCCCCCGGAATGTGGGGTCGGCCCGATCGGCCCCAACTCTAGCTCCGGGGCCTCAATCGTCATTCATCACAAAAGCACAACAAATCCTCGGCTGTAACAGATGTCGCACAACGAGAAAACGCCCGACATGTCAAAGCTCTCTGCACCGTTGAAGGCTCTCATCAATGCGCCCTTTGCGCGTCCTGGGCCGAGGCCTGCGCCGCAGAAGGTTCAGGAGCTGTATGAGGCTATCGCCAATGATGCTGCCATTAGGAACCTCGGTATTAGGTCCTGGTTGACTGTCTCTGTATGTTGCCTCGACATTGCTTGATGCCGTGTGTGTTTCTAACAACTTCAGGCCGCTGCGACATTTACCCTCAACTCGCCCGACTCTCTTCCCGTTCTTCACCGCGTCGCGTCGTCAAAGCAGCCCAACTCGGCCGTACAGAATGCAGAGTTCATTCGCGAGATTGGACTCAAATGCATTAGCTTCAACGGTATTCCGCGAACCATCAATTCCCTCAACGCTTTCTATGCGTCGCTACCCGAGGATGTTACATCCAAGCTCAGCACGAAACCGAGTCGACAACCCACGTCGCAAAACATCGATAGCTCTCTGTCGCGCGGTCGCGATCTGTGGGATTCAATCTACAGGCCATACGAAGACAAGCTCTTTGACAAGCTTGCCCTAGCGCATCCTGACCTCCCTGTGTATATCCTCAGCAGCCATTATTCCGCCCTTTTATCCGATCCTCCCGCCGCCGAGCGCGACTCTCTAGCCAGCGTCGGGCGAATCCATACTTCAATGGTAGCCATCTCTTGTCTAAGAGCACAGACGGGCGTTGGTCCTCAAGTCTTGTCGCATGTGTTTGGTCTACGGAAAGCGCTCGAGGATGGAAGCTACAAGAATGATCGGAATGGTGAGAGTGAAGAGGCTGTCGAGTATCTGGCCAGCGATGAGGGTAATCACTGGATATTGAACACTGTGGATAAGATTGTAGAGGCTATTGGTGGAAGCAGTTTTGCGCCGGGAAGAGAATCTAAGCTCTAATGGTAGCGACTACAAAGAATTGGATGATTACACGACTTTCAATATGTCAACAACAAAGTTTGTCCGAATGCCCAATTGTTTTCGGCTTTATATACACATGAATGACATAGAAGCTAAGTCAGACCATGGTACTGTGCAGGGCCCTCGCCATCAAAGAAGGTCTCATTCAAGAGCGCGATGAGCACCTTTTGCCCAGCCCACTGTTCCTCCACATTCGGACGGATCTGCTCCGGCGGAAGAACAAAGCCGTAGTCACCACTATCCCGCAACTCAATCGTGTAGGAAAACTCGGCCTTGCCTACACTGTATATGTGATCGACTGATGAACCTGTAGTCACGTACAAAACGGCTCCGCTGGGTCCGAATGTGTATGTCGTGTTGTCTTGAGAGTTTGTGCGGATAGCCTCGCCGACTAGCGCGGCGGCCTTTGTCCATTTGCCGAGCTCGGGGGCATACAGAGTCTCCTTGTAGCCGAAGGGACATAAGAGATACTGACCATACTGTTGGACGTTAGCATCGGCAAATAGAGATGTAACGGAAGCTCTTTGGCCTGGGCAGCATGGTTGCTTCACATTAGAGAGGATTTGCTTACCGAGTGCCAGTCAATGTACAGCTTGATCCCCACGGTATCACGTAGCTCTTCAACGAACTTGGAAAGCCCCTTGTTCTCTGGTGTGTCGGACGGCTCTTCGCCTCTGTATACCTGAGAGCACGGGTCGGTAGAGGCACCAAACTCATTCGAGTCCCAGGCAAACTGCCAGTTACGGTTGATATCACGGCCATAACATGACTGATTGGCGGCATTAGCAGGAGGAGGTTGTCTGTTCTTTCGCCAGAGCCTGTCGGTGGTTGTAGCGTAGATCTGATGGCGTTAGCTTGCGGCATTGAGACAATTGCAATTGGACGACTTACAAAACCATCGGGATTCACAAAGGGAAAGATGTAAAAGTCGTAATTGTCCAGAATTAGCTGGACAACCTCGTCTTCTTCATTGTAGCCCTTGACGAGCTGAAGGGTGATGTACTCGAGGGTCTAATGGTCAGCGAGAGTAGCTAGTGATATGTAAGATACTCACCGGCGCTACAATCCACTCTCGGGCGTGTACAGTTCCGTGATAAAGCACAGCAGGCTTACCAGGACCATTTTCGCCCCAGAGATGAAGACCATAGATGCTTCGGTTCTGATACGAGGTACCCGATGAGATGAGCTCAGAGTTGTTGGGGAACTGCGACTGCAGATCGCGGAAATACTCGACATGGTCCTCGTAGCTGTGGTACTCATCAAACCAGGAATCATCATCAGCCTGACGCTTCCACTTTCTGCGTGAGACGCTTTCGCTGGTAATTGAAGTGCCCAGATCCTCATGCAACGTGCGATACTTGAGGTCAAGATCATGGAACGCATCGAGATGTTCAGGAGCGACGACAACGTCAATGTGCTGGAAACCTTCCTCCCACTCGTCGGAGATAACAGACGAGAGTTTATCTTTCACGTCTGCTTTGCCGTGTGTGTCTACACGAAAGACCTTGTAGCCATCGTAGGACTTGACATCAGCCTTCGGAGCCGCAATGGCGCCCAGGGCAAGGAAGAGCAGCGAGAGAACTGAGGACCTCATTTTGACGAGGAAAGAATGAGTTGATTCATTCAATTAATTGCGCGCTGCAGCCTAGATATACGTCGTATTGCTCACTATAGTATGACATGATGATTCTGACCTGCATGGGCCTGGGTCAAAACTTGGCCGTTATTTGCTTGACGATCGTTTCCTCTCATACCGTGCCGAGCATCGCTAAGAGTGACCTTCCTCTTCGGCTCTGGTCAATGTGTAGCAGCGTCATCATGGGCAAACCCAACAGCCTAAGTATCGGGTCGATCCTCTCGGGCAATACCTTAATTCAAGTCTAAATCTTATCTCATCCTCCCCCGCTGCGGGGACATGACGACTTTAGTGATACGTAGGCGATGATAAGCCCAGTAGGATGCTCTAGCCTCTAACTCAGTACAATACTGTAGGATTCTCTGGCACAAAAGTTCTTGTACAGTAGTCCTTGAATCGTAGTATTATTCAGTTTTATCTAAATTCGCTGGTATCACTCCATCCGCTTCAATTCGTCCGCTTCCACAAAATCGGCATCCGTCTTACTCCTCACCTCTTCGACGCTTACACCCGGCGCGAGCTCCGTCAACGTGAGTGTTCCCTGTTCTCTATCCACCTCAAACACGCACTGCACTGTTAGCTTTATTGTCTCAAGAATTGAAAGGTATGCTTACAAGATCGGTAATGATGGTGCTAACCACACGTGCACCCGTCAGAGGCAAGCTGCACTGCTGCAAGATCTTGGATGATCCATCCTTGGCGCAGTGCTCGGTCGCAACGACGATCTTCGTGTTGTCGGGATTGGCGACGAGATCCATGGCGCCGCCCATGCCCTTGAAGACCTTACCTGGGATCATATAGTTGGCCAAGTCGCCTGAGGCACTGACTTGAAGGGCCTGGTTTTGTCAGTAGTGAAGTGAGTGATTAGTGACGGCGCAACTTACACCAAGGATTGACACGTCGACGTGTCCGCCGCGAATCATGCCGAACGACTCGGCTGAGTCGAATACGGATGCACCGGGAACGAGTGTAACTGTCTCTTTACCAGCGTTGATGATATCACTGACTTATTAGCAAAGTCACCACAAGGGACGGACAACATACGGATCGACCTCATCCTTTGTAGGATAAGCACCCATTCCAAGAATACCATTCTCTGACTGAATGTGCACAGTCGAGTCCGGAGGTAGGAAAGAAACAGCCAAAGTGGGAATTCCAACTCCCAGATTGACATAGTATCCTGCCTTCAATTCCTTTGATGCCCGTCTCGCGATACGATTCCGTCGCTCTTGGGCCTCATTCGTAGCTTTGGGCGGACCGCCATCGCCTCCTTCTCTCGTCTTAAGAACTTCGATATTCTTCTCGGCAGTGGAGGGCACGATTCGATCGACAAAGATTCCCGGTAGGTCAACGTCGTTGGGGTCAATGGCACCGACTTCGACAATGTTTTCGGCTTCAACGATTGTGAGCTTTGCCGCCTTTGCCATGAGCGGTCCAAAGGCTTTTGTCGCGTATCTGAATTGTTAGCGACGAAGGTAATTGATGAATGGGACGTACCTAAAGACACAATTACCGTCCTTGTCGACCTTCCAGGCTCGCAGAATTGCGACATCGCCTTTGATGGCCGTCTCCATGAGGAATGTCCGTCCATCAAACTCTCGCGTCTCTCTCTTCTGACCTTTTTCGACAACTGCGCCCGACTTGTCTAATCGCACGGGGATTTCTCCATCCTGGACAAGGGTGTCTGCTTCTATTAGCTTTATTCCCCTTCAATTGACAAGGTACGTACGAGCTGCAGTTGGTGTAAAGAATGCGGGAATGCCTGCGCCGGCAGCTCGAATGCGCTCAGCCAACGTGCCCTGGGGACAAAGCTCGATGGCCACTTCTCCCGTTAAATACTTCTTTTCCAATTCTTTGTTGTTGCCGAGATATGATAGAATGAGGCGATCGACCTGGCCAGCGCTTGTCAAGATTGCGAGACCACCTTTTCCTTCTATTCCGGCATTGTTGGATACGGCAGTAAGGGAATTGAGTGAATCGCGACCTCGTCGATTAATAGCGCCGATCAATGTGTCTGTATTACACTGTCAGCGCCATGATAAGGTTAGACAAAGCTCAATAACGTACCTGCTACACCACAAAGACCGAATCCTGAACTCAAGAGAGTCGAGCCACTCTTTACATCTGCTACAGCCGCATCCGCATCCTTGAACAGCTTAGACTGTCCTCGTACTGACAACGCTGCTCTTGTTGTGCTGAATTGGCGCGGTGCGCGGGCTGTGAAGCTGCTGCCCCATGTCATGGGCCGCGCCCTCTGGACTCTTAGCAATTTCGACATGATGGCTTTGTTCTGGTTGCGAAAGATGCCATGATTGACGGCTCATGATAGTTTAAAGACGAGTTCGGAGGCATTAGTAGCTCCGAGTGGCCGGAGTTCGGCACCAAGAAGTAGCTCCGCGAGGACGTCACTCTCGGCGGGAGAATTGGCACCGAACCGCTGGGCCGTTTTGGACCCTGAATTGGCGGAAGCTGGGAGTGGATGATCTTCTCCGGGATAGGACATAAAACGTACTAAATTATAATAGACATCCTTGGAAGATAATATAGAATATATGAATCTAAATCTAAATGCTTGTAAGTATCACACTAATCTGTAAAGAATGAGATAAATGGAACAGAATAATAATATTAGGTATGTATAATGTAGTCTAAACGATCGCTAACGACAGCTCAATCAGATACCACGCACTAAGCATCCCGGGGCACACGTCTGAAGCGGTTGGACTCCCATCCATCAATTTCGTCGACGTGAACCTCGCGAACAAGCTTGTAGCCGCCAATCTTGGGAAGGATGATAGCCCAGATGAGCCAGTAGATTCCACCGGCGACAAAAACAGCAATACCGACGACGCAGTGAATCCAGTAGGGCATGCTCTTGTACTGATTCTGGCTAGGTTCGTCGGGAGCGATGAAAGGGGCGATCACTAGATACATGTTGCTGAGCATGAAGAAGACAGTGACAGGAAGAGTCGCCTTGATCGGAGGGTTCCAGTTGTATTTAGCACGGTTGAGGTATAGATGGACAAGACCGCCGGCGACAAAGGTGTTGATGATGGCGAGGGGATAAGAAATCAGACTGAAAGGTTAGCAAGAATCCTAAAGATATAGGAGCTGATACATACTTGAGGATGAAGTTGTAGGCATCACCAGGAGGAGGAGCCAGAATGACAATGACACAAATGAGCCAATGCTCAAAAAGACCAGCCAGAGGAGCGTTGAAGGGTCTGTTGCTGGCCCAGATACGGGACCAGGGCAGGATACCCTCACGACCAAGCTCCTGAACAAGACGGCCCTGGGAAAAGATGACACTGAGGACATTGCCAAATGCCGAGAGAGCGACGAAAACTGACAAGGCGCGCTCAGCAGAAGGACCCATGACATTGCGGAAGAGGGACGCAGCGACCAGACGCTCGGATGCGATGATCTCGACCTTGGGGACGGCAGCGAAGTAGGCAATGTTGGCGAGGATGTAGAGGACCGAAACGGAGATGATGGCGGTGGGAGCGGCAATCTTGAGGGTGCGGACAGGATTTCGGGTCTCGCTGAGGGCATAGTTGGCGTTGCTGTATCCTACAAAACTCCAGATGACATTGTAGAGAGCCGTGACGACACCGTATGCGCTGCCGGTGGTGCCTTCGAAGGCGTTGCTGAAGTTATTGGGCTTCTCATCAAGCTTGACATGGCCTCCGAGAGCAACGAAACCGGAAATGATGATGATGAAGAGAATTATGATCTTGATAAAGCCGAGAACGTTCTGTAGACGGAGGCCCCATTTCAGAGCAGTGCCGTGGATGAGGAATGCGGCCGTGATACAAGCCAGACCGATCCCGCGTTGGTTCCACCGATCGACCTCTCGATTAGCGGCGTGAAGGATATATTCTCCAAAGACAACAGAGTTGCCAGATGCCCAACCCATGAGCAGGATGTACGCGGCGTAGATACCAGTGACGAGGAACTTTGGCTTGCGGTAGATGAACTCGAGGTAGTTCTTCTCGCCACCGTTCTTGGGGATACCGGTTCCCCATTCGAGATAGACGGCGGTTCCGGCGGCGGCGATGATGGCGCCGACTACCCACATTATGAGAGCGAGGCCGGGGCTGCCGGTGAGGGCGAGGATGGAGCCTGGTGTTGCGAAGATTCCGGTGCCGATTACTCGGTTGAAGATGAGCATGGAGGAGCTGAGGACGCCGATTTGGCGCTTGTTGTCAGCGGCATGTTGGAGACGGCCTGGGAATGTTAGCGATTGACCGTCTTGTTGTTCGCGACAGAAAAAATACCTTCTTCAGTGTCAGATTTGACATGAGTGTGGTTGTCTGGGTTCGGGTCAAGACCCTTGAGATCTTCGTTGCTCATGATGGCGGATATTCAGTCCACGATAGCACTGGTATACTCCGTACCCAGGGACGATTCCTTGACAGATGAGCCATGATTAAAGGGGAGTCGGGTGCTTTAATAAGAGCGGCGACTTTGAACCCTCCCGTCCCGTCTCATCGAAGGCAAAACAGATTTTGAAGTATCCACAACTCCCGGACGCTGCCGAGCCTCATCAACGCTTGGGTCCAACAAGTACAAGACTGGCAGCTCGGGCGTAGAGTACCTGAATAGTGACATTTCCGGCCGAGTAGCGAATGAGGATGAGCATCTCGACTGTTTAGGGTGTAAGGTGTGATTATGCAGACCTGAATTTCCCCTGTGGACTTTTGATTTTGGTCAAGGTGACTGCTGTTTGGTGAGCAGCTAATGTGTCATGGAATCTCTTTAAGACAATTCTAAATTGACTAGGACGATGACGCGATCGGAGGTGATGGAAGGCTTATTCCATCAGCCAATTATCCTCGTCAAAAAGGCAGAGTTCTATCCACCGTAGAATTTCTCTGACATGTGTGGCCCATTTTTTTCCCGGGCATCGGCGGCTGAGGACGGACCCGGCCTCGTGGACTCGGGAGTTTGGTTGAGGCTCAGGTCTTGGCTTTTCCCTAGTTTTGACTACCTTCCATTTTCAGAGGGGCCAAGCACTTGAACGCGGATGGTGGTGGTTAGCTGATGTTTTACCGTCAGTTTTTTAATCCAGTGATGTTCATGTTTAAGACATCAACATCAACGTGATATTGAGGCACTGTTGCGTGATGGGGCACAGCAATCAGAACCAACATTCAACAGTTAGCATTTTGCATTTCATGGCTCTAATTTTACTCTTATTTATTCATCATTAATTTTACTAAATTTTTAAGAGTTTATCGAAAGACCTAAAAAAGAATACCCCAAAGTCTATGATAAATTATGAAAGTTTGTAGTCAGGTACCATCCTTCAATATTGGATTAGATGTACTACTATCTTGAATAGCTATTATCATGTCGTATAGATCAGCTTATTCTTCTATAAGCCCTCCGTGATTATTAAAGACCATGCCATGTTCATATCAGATGCTTTGAGTTTCATCCTCAGCTGTGTGTAAATAGTACCATCATAGGCATCATCTGGAAAGTGATTGGCTGGGCTATATCCCATGTATTAAGTCTAGGATTTTTAAACCTGGGCAGTCTTGTCACGTATGACTTCAAATTTGTGCACAAAGGAGCGCCAATACCATCAGTCCCAACTCTCCAGGTGACCCTTTCAGTAGTCTTGCTCATAGGCGCCTCAAATCACGTCAATCTCATAGTCTCATTTATGTTCTCACCTGCCTTTTCGAATCTAGCTAGGTATTTACAAAAGATCAAGATGTTGCCTACATCTTGTTGGCTTCAGACTATTGCTACAACGACTGCTTTCTCCCCCTGCTCGATGATGATTACCCTAAAGCACGCCAAGGGGTGAACAAGAT
This sequence comes from Fusarium guadeloupense, assembly GCA_021655865.1. Classification (NCBI taxonomy): domain Eukaryota; kingdom Fungi; phylum Ascomycota; class Sordariomycetes; order Hypocreales; family Nectriaceae; genus Fusarium; species Fusarium guadeloupense. Next base: position 46,062 of record JAJJWM010000053.1, read on the forward strand.
ATTGCAGTACAGAAGCGTTGGCATGATCAAGTGCGTCTCCTTTTAACATGAGATGCTGGACTGGTTTACCGATAACCTGAGTAAGATCTTCCTCCGGCCCCTTGGATTCTGCAGAAATTCAACACGGGTGTGACAACAACACGACACTCACCGCTGGCCCCTATCTGTATCGTCCGATGCTGGAAGCAAGCCCATAGAGACCCTGAGTATGAGGGCAGCATAAACCAAGCAGACATAATCTCCATTCAGTCCCTCAATCAGAAATTTGCCCATTATGAGAAATATTCATGCTGGGAATGAATCGTCGAACTTGAAGCTAGTGGCTCACAAGCTTGCATAGTCATTTGGTGATACTTCAGATATGAGAACTTTGACAGCCACATATTTGGAAAGGCTTTGCGTTTTCATCGTGACAAAGCCAGACGTTGCAACTTGTAAATGACACGATAATGCTCATCTGCCCCTAGTTCAAGATGCTTTAGCTTGAATGGCTCCAGTGAAAAGTCCTTAGGCTTGGAGGTGGAGTCGCTCATAGACGCTGATCTGCTATGTCAGTGCTCATGAGCAGACTATGACAATAGGACAGTTATCATAAAGATAGGATATTAGATACCTAGATGTATAAACCGCATAAATACAGACAACGCGCCAAGGGTCATAACATGCGTAAACGCGCCATCATGACTCTTGGCTGTGGCTGGAGCTTATCTGCTTCCTGTGGCGCCAGCAACATCAGCTGCACAGCCTCAAAATCGAACGCGTTGCATGGCCAACGCGCCCACGCTTCAACTTGCGACCAGCATCTACAGTGACGCAATAGTCTTGGACTTGGACAAGTCTTTCAGACACGCGACAGAGGTCAACCGCTGAATTGCGCTCGATCGTCATGGTCTCGCCGCGTTCAGGTACGTCTTCCTCTACCCATCGGCGCAGCATGCTCATTGACAATTCATTCTAGACCCCTACGACGTCCCTGCTTCGCCCATGAGATCTCAAAACACTACAATGGCTGAAACGCCCTCCAAAGACGGCGATGCCCTTGTTACTCGCGAAAAGCCTGATTCGATCAAGGCTTCTCCGGCTCTGAGATCTGGTACTCCTCGCACTGGAACCCCCAGAGTCGGCACACCCCGAACTGTCACGCCCAAAGGAACCCCAAAGATCAACACACCAAAGACCGGCACTCCCGTAAAAGACAAGAACGAGCCCGCGACGACCGCCGATGCCACCTCTTCTCAGCACGCCGAGCCAGAGATCCCTGAGCAAAACGGCGACAACGCGCAGCCGAACGGAGACGCCGAGGAGCAAAAGGTCAATCCCGGCTTCAGAGAAGACGTAGAGATTGACGAATTCATCAACCACCGCGTCGACTCCAATACCTCGACCGTCGATATCAAAGTCAAATGGGTCGGCGGCGAGACCACGTGGGAACCAGAATGGAGTCTACAAGAACAGGTGCCCACGCTCGTCTTCAAGTACTGGGAGAAGAAGGGGGGTCGCGAGGAAGCCACCAAGCTCGATGTCTACCACGTCTTCAAGATACTCAAGCGCACCGCCCTCCCCGGCAAGTCCAAGGGCACTCAGTACATGTACCGGGTCCAGTGGGTGGGCTACCGCCGCACCGATTCTACCTGGGAGCACGAGGCCAAGCTGCGCGAGATTGCGCCCGGCGAGCTGGACAAGTTTGAGGCCAAGGAGTTGGCTACGAGTGCCGCTGGGGGTGAGAAGCGTAAGAATACGCGTGGTCCTGGTCGACCTCGCAAGAAGCCGAGAGCGAATGCGGACTAGATTAGGGGGTGAATGCTGGAAGGTGTTATTTGGAATGAGGGATGGATGCTGGGGTGCATCGATGTAGACACCGGATATAATGTACAAATACAAGACGAACGTGGATATGTTATTTAGTCTATCTGCCTATCTGTATCTGCAGTAATTGCACTATCTCGGAGTTAATCACTTCGGAGATGAGGCTCACTGTCTTTGGCTTTCATCAACGGCCAATGGCCATGATCCTCCTTGTAGCTCATGGCCGTGAACTGTCCAATAACAAACACCCAGTACAGGTTGTACGCAAGGACGGATCCATACGTAGCAGAGTTGTTCCATCCAACAACGGCGTTCAAGATGGCCCAGCCTCCTCCGCCGTTGAGTTGAGGATTACAGCACTAATCTGTCAGCAGAGTCTTGTAACAGAGGCAGAATACTTACATTGACGTGCCAGATACTTCGATCAATGTCGTACGATCCAGGACCGTCTCCGAGTTCAGCTGCGTCACCGCCGACGACCTTGTTCCACTGCTGCTGCTCAAAGAGCCAGATGGCGCGAGAGAAGAGACCTGCGGCGACAAGGTAAAGAAGACAAGTTGAGGCGACCAGGAAGTATTGCAGCTTTGCTGATGAACCGCCCCTACAAAAGTTAGATGGGCAAATAAGTGAGATGCGATCAACTTACCGGTATAGAGCATATCCCACAAGTCCACCGAGCAATAATCCCATGCAGACTGGTAGAGGCACGGCAGAAGCGGGTGCCGAAAAGGACACGCCTGCCACAAAGACGATACCCTCGATACCCTCACGAAGAACGGTGATAAAGGGCAGCACAAACATGGCATATTTCTCAAAGAAATTAACAAGCCATGCTCGCTTTCCATGAGCAGTCACAGGAGACTCAATCGCCTTGGCCAGCTTGGCCCGCCACTTATCCTCCATCTTTCCCACGCGCAGCAACGCACCGCCCATGATGGTGATGATGATTGCTGAAACGAGCGAAAACACACCCTCGTAGTAATACTCATGGTCCGCCCAGGCGTCGGTACCAAGAATGTAAAACATGCCGATGATCACGCCTGAGCCGATAAGACAGATGGCGAAGCCGGAGGCGGTTCCCAGCCAGACCTGACGATTAGCATGGTTTGGCGATATAACGGGAGACGAGACTCACTTGTGTGCGCAAAGTCTTGTAGAGGGTTGCATCGCGCTGGGAGCCATCGAGGGTCTGTTTTAGAAAGGCCAGCAACACGGAGACGATGATGGCCGTCTCGAGGGTCTCTCGGAAGACGACCACGAAGACGGGAACTGAAAATAGATCGAGCATTTTGAACTTGACTTGCAAATGTTGACGATGAGCTGAGCTAGAAAAGATCAGATAAAGAAGCACCCGGTATCCCGACAACCGCGCCAAGCCTGGAGCATAAATTTAATTGCCTCGGGGTTTTGGACTAAGGGTCACAAGATGCCCACTTAGTTACCCTGAGACATCGAATCACGCGTTATTTTGAGGCTCAGCGAGCATGGATTAGCATCAGGCGCCGTCTGAGGGAAAATTCTTCTGCCCAAGAGATGAAGGATAAGTCAAGGGGGTACTATCTGATTGATAAGATAGATCCCTGCATGGACGATTCTTTCACTTAACTCGTTCAACAATGATGCGTACAACTACGGCTGCGGCTACGGCTGCGGCTTTGGCTTTGATGCCCTGGACGGCTCTGGCTGCTACGGTATCTTATGATTTCACGATTGAATGGGTCAGGGCCAATCCTGACGGCGCCTTTGAGCGTCCCACCATCGGCGTCAATGGACAATGGCCGATTCCGCGCATCGAGGCCAATATTGGCGATACCATTTTGGTGAATGCTCACAATAATCTGGGCAATCAGTCTACATCGTTGCATTTTCATGGGCTGTTTATGAATGGCTCAAATCATATGGATGGTCCTTCGCAGGTTACCCAGTGTCCTATCCAGCCGGGAGAGTCATTTCTCTACAACTTTACAGTATGTATCACAGACTGAAGCAGAATATTGCTGACATTTGCAGATTACTCAACCCGGAACGTTTTGGTACCATAGTCATACTGAAAGCCAGTATCCTGATGGTCTTCGTGGTCCTCTCATCATTCACGACCCCGAGTCGCCCTTTAAAGGACAGTATGACGATGAGATCGTCATGACTCTATCGGATTGGTATCACCAACAGATGCGGACTCTTCTTCCCGAGTTTTTGCGAAAGGGAAACCCAACTGGAGCAGAGCCTGTGCCTCAAGCAGCTCTCATAAATGAGACTCATGACCTCAAGGTTGCTGTCCAACCCGGCAAGACATACTTTTTGCGACTGGTCAATTTGGGTGCATTTGCTGGTCAATTCTTTTGGATTGAAGGTCATAAGATGACTATTGTTGAAGTTGATGGCGCATACACTAAACCAGCTGAAACCAATATGGTCTATCTCTCTGCTGGGCAGCGATGCAGTGTTCTCATCACCACAAAGGATGATTCCGCAGCCAACTTTCCCATCGTTGCGAGCATGGATACAGTAAGTTTGTCATCTCTTAACTTTACATAGCTGACCTTGTAGGAATTGTTTGACGTACTCCCCGACGACCTCAATTGGAACGTCACAGGCTGGCTCGTATACGATGAAGAAAAGTCCTTCCCAAAACCTGCCGTTGTAGACGAGTTTGATCCCTTCGACGATATGGACCTCGTGCCGTATGATGAAATGCCCAGATTACCCGAGCCCAGCAGGAGTATTGAGCTGGACGTTGTAATGGATAACCTCCGCGACGGCGCCAACTATGCGTTCTTTAACAATATCACCTACCGCGCTCCCAAGGTACCGACGCTCTACACTGCTCTGACGAGTGGGAAAGAGGCGACCAATCCGCAGATTTATGGCACTTATACGCATAGCTTTGTTCTGGAGAAGGATGAGATTGTGCAGGTGGTGCTTAACAACAGAGACGATGGACGACATCCGTTTCATTTGCACGGGCACCACTTTCAGGTGCTGCATCGTAGCGACGACGACGCGGGGGATTTTGACGGGGCGGACAGTTTTCCGGAGACGCCGATGAGACGCGATACTGTTGTTGTCAACGGCAATGGAAACGTTGTGCTTCGGTTCAAGGCTGATAACCCAGGTGTGTATACTTCCAGCGCGTCGGAACGAAGCTAATTATTAGGTGTCTGGCTGTTTCACTGTCACATCGAGTGGCACGTTGCTTCTGGATTGATTGCGACCTTTGTTGAGGATCCCCTTGAGCTACAGGCTTCGTTGAAGTTGCCCCAGAATCACCTGGATACGTGCAAAGCCGGGGGTATTCCGACTGTCGGCAATGCTGCTGGACACACTGACTTGCTTGACCTCTCTGGCGAGAATACGCCTCCGCCACGTCTTCCTGAAGGGTATGTTTTGTCTTCTCTTTATCGGATCTCGCTAACAGCAATAGATTTACACCAAAGGGCATCATCGCCTTTGCGTTTAGCACATTGATGGGCATTCTCGGCGTCTACTCTGTTGCGTCTTATGGAATGAAGAAGGATAACAAGACTGCTGAGAGAGCGCCTTTGCTTGCTGAAGACGAAGCAGCAGAGTAGAGAACAGAGGTATAGACATTAAATAATTTATCGCAATGCAATTAGCTACAATCGCTCAACGCCGTACTCCCACAAGAGCTTCATTTCTTAGTTGGCTCAGCAGCAGGATACTTGGATGCCTCCCTCAGATGATCAGGCGTACCGAGAGCCTCCATCTGTCCTCCACGCTCTTTGAATGCGACTTTTCGTCCACAGTTCTTGCAGTAGTGGCTGATGTTTGAAGCGCAGTTGCATGCGTACGGGAAGATTACTCCAAAGAGTGTCGAGAAGAAGAGCACGGTAGCATAGATGCTGCAAGCGGTTAGACAAGCGAACAATTGCGTAGAGGAACTTACTGTGTCATTTGAGAAGCTGATTTCTTGACCTTTGTCTCTGCTCGGCGCTGGCAGAATGGACAATCCACCGTGTCGGCTTGCTCAGCTAGCAAATGCAGAGGCGTTACTGTCTGGCCGGGCGGATATTGACCAGATGGTTGCTGAGGGATGACCATCGACTCGTGGCCTGTGTATCCTTGTCCAGTCTGTCCAGCGAGCGCGGGATGCTGTAGAATCGGCGGCGACTGTGTTCCATCGTAGTAGTTCATTATGCTCGTCGGCGCCGGAGACACGGTGGAGATCGGGGCGTACTCGCTTGGCGGCGGGGGACTCGTTTGGACGGGAGGGCTGTGGGTTATCGGCTCGGAGACGACTTCGGGAAGGTTATCGTCGTTGATTTTCCGCTGTCTGTACAATGGTCAGCTGAGTCGCGTCCTGAAGTGATCGCAATCACTTACTCAATGGCGATCTTCTCGTCTGAGCGAGGGATCTCGGCATTGGGCGAGTAGGACGGAGGCGACACAGCGTCCACGGGTGTCGAGGAGCTTGCCTCTGGCGATACGGGCGACATTTTGGGCGTTTATAGTGTGTTGTTGGAGGAGGCTTATCATGGGCAGGCAAGACTTGATATTGACCAGCTCGCTCGCAAGAGTCCGAGCTAACAATCATTAAACCAAATATGTAAACTGGGGTCCCTTGTTATTAGTAGAGCCCTTAGTAGGCGCCTTGGTTTCAGCCCAGTGTGGTCCCCACTTGCTCTGCAGGGCCTGGAGCTGAGCGATGGACACATGGAGAGTGTCTTTTTGGGAAACGGCGTTTAGCTGAAGGCATCATGGGATTTGCTGAGCCACTTCTGGCTTGTTTAATGAAGCTAAAGAGATGGAGAGGGCTTCTTGTTTGGGACTCGTCTGGTGGTGATGGTTTGACGGATTCAACACCCTGCGAATTTGGTGTTTACTGAGGAGGGTTAGTGCTGACTTTGGACAGGGATGGATGATGCTCCAGTCGGTAGTCGGCTTAGTTCGAGAGGCTTGGTTGGGCTCAGCTGACAGTTGGCTAGCCACGGTTTCGGCTCGAATTGATCAAAACATTTGCCATGAGAGCTAAACTTGGTGATGGCTTGAGTATGGCTTGAGTATGGCTGGACGTTTAACGCCTTGGATACTGTTTAAGGATACAATCAGTTACTAGGCTTTAATCTTATCTAAATACATGGTACGTAGGGAACTACAGGTTGTGAACGGAACTTGAAGATACACCAGTAGTAGATTACGTATTGATCCTTCCATTTCCATTTCCTTGTCTCAATAGCTGTAGGCTCTGGGGTTCCAAAATGTTATTGAGGAATCATATCCTGGTGTGAGACGGTACTTGTTTAGCTCACTTGCTTAAACGAAGAGAGCAGACGACGTCGACACAGTTGCCTGAACAAGTGCTGGATATCTGTAGGATGGATAAGAAGTATGTATCAAGCTGTGTAGCTACAAACAGTCGATTGAATCATACTTACAATTCATCCGTCTTCCATCAAGAGAACAGTCATTGTCATGTCTTGGCTCGTGTCGCGTATGCGTATTCCGTATAACCCCACCCTAGACTGTCACATAATGATCTTCCATCACTATACCCATTCGAGCGCGTTGCAGCGCTCGCTTAGTCATTCAAGAACAACTTCAGAGTATTTAGCCTGTTCTGAGTCTTTGTATTTAAAAGGATATCTGTCTCCTTACCGAGCATACTGTAATGTCATGTACACTCGCAATGGTTGCAGATAATACCTTTGGGCCCCATCATGTGGGCGTCTTTGACTTTACGATTCTTTTTGAACAGAGCATCTTGTCTCTCCTTCCTACCTGCCTGTTTATCGTCCTTGTACCATTTCGAGTAATTGCACTATGGAAACGTGAAAAGGTCACTGAACTCGGGCTTGTCTTATGGCTTAAACTGGTAAGTTGGTTCAGGTTATCGTTATTCATACTAACAAACCAGGCCACCATTGCCTGCTATGCTTGTTTTCAAATAGCTTTGATTGTGCTATGGAATTATGAGAATTCAACAGAAACGTCAATTCCAGAGGCTTCTCTTGGATTAGTCGAAGCACTGTCTCTGGCGATTTTATCATACATGGAACATGTCAGATCTAGGAAACCGTCGAAACTCATCGGCGGGTACCTTGTTCTTACAATAATTCTCGATATTGCTCTAGTCAGGACATTCTGGTTACGATCAATGCGTATCATTGCTTCTGTATTCACGACTTCATTCGCCCTAAGGACTTTTCTTTTGGTGCTGGAGGAAATACCCAAGCGTTTTACCCACGAAAAGGAAAAGATCCACGAGACTTCTTCAGGAGTGATAAACAGAAGTTTCTTTTGGTGGCTGAATGCATTATTCCTTCAAGGATACCGCAGAATTCTCGAAACTGATAACCTGGAACCTATCGACTCAAAATTCGACACCGACCACCTGTCAGGACCATTGGAGAAGCGATGGGAACAAGGTAAGCAATGTATGCCGCATACGTTCAATCTGACTAGTGTAGACGCCAAGGAAGGCCAGTACAGCCTCTTGAAGTGTACATTTCTCGCATACAAATGGCAGTTTGCAGCTGGAATCATTCCCAGACTTCTTCACAGCGGCTTCAATCTCGCACAGCCATTTCTGATCCAGTCGGTTATTGTCTACGTCAGCAGAAACGAAATGTCTGTTGAAATATCTAGTGGCCTCATCGGAGCCACTGTGCTTATCTATGTTGGACTTGCAGTCTCTGGAGCATGGCATAAACATTTGTCTTTTCAACTGGTAACCATGTACAGAGGCGGGCTAGTGTCGCTCATCTTTAAAAAGACGCTGAAGCTCAAGACAGCATCTGTCAAAGACTCTGCACCTGTGACTCTAATGTCAACTGACGTGGATACAATCGTCGCAGCGGGAGCCTCGGTGCATGATATGTGGGCGAATATTCTCGAGCTTCCTGTAGGTATATATCTGCTGTACCGTCAGATTGGAAATCCTAGTCTGCTGGTGCTGGTTCCCACAGTCCGTAAGTAATCTCTGTCCGATTTTAGATGCAGCTGACAGTCTAGTCACTACTATTCTAAGTGGAGTTATATCGCCTGATATGGAACCAGCTACTGTGAAATGGAACGCAGCTGTCCAGAAGCGTGTGGGCGAAACGTCACGAATGCTGAATCAAATGAAAGGTATCAAAATGATGGGACTGACCGACTTCTTTTATCGAATGGTACAGAGCTTGAGAGTGAATGAGCTCAAGATATCGGCCAAGTTTCGATGGTTGCTTGTGCATTTCAACACCTTGGCCATGGTCTCGTCTCAAGTAACACCAGTGGTTGTCATCATTTCTGCTATTTACTGGACAAAAGCAGAGGAAGGGTTAAGTGTTGCAGAGGCATTCACGTCCCTTTCTTTGATCTCGATCGTTACTCAACCCCTTGTCATGATTCAGGTATCTTTGATGCAAATCGCAGGCGTTGTTGGAGGTTGTGGTCGGATACAGGCTTTTCTGATGCTGAAAGACCAGGAATTGAAAAGTTTGACATATGAAGACAACGATAAAAGTCCAGTTTTGGCTATCGAAAACGCCAGCTTTCAGACTCACGACGGCATTACGCTTCTCAGTAATATTGACTTGCGTATTCTTCCTGGAACACTCAATATGATTGTAGGAAGGGTAGGAAGTGGAAAGTCTTTGTTAATCAAAGCCCTCATTGGAGAAATTACACCATCAGAAGGATCCGTCAGGACAGAGCCATCTCTGGGTTATTGCGATCAGATTCCGTGGCTGCGCAATATCTCGATTCGAGACAATATTATCGGGCAATCGCAACTAGATGATAAATGGCTTACAACTGTCATTCATTCTTGTGCCCTGGAGGAGGATCTACATCAGCTGCCTCAAGGACAAGAGACCATCGTCGGATCAGGAGGAGTAGCTCTGAGTGGTGGACAGAAGCAGCGTGTTGTAAGTGCATCAGCTTTTGGGAGTCTTAGCTAACCATGACAGGCCCTTGCTCGAGCTGTGTATTCCAGAAAGAAACTCATTGTTCTTGATGATGTTTTCAGCAGTCTCGATAGGACCACTGCCAACACCGTTTTTCATAGACTTTTTGGTGCGCATGGTCTACTTCGGAAGAGCACTGTTGTTTTGAGTACCAGCAATGGTAAGTTACTCTCCCACTGAAAGCATTTCTAACGGTTTAGTCCACTTATTGTCCGCTGCCGATTATATCACGATGCTTGAAGATGGTCACATCACCCGTAACCAAGTCACCTACGCTGAACTAGAGCCCACGGGGACTCTGAACGGCATCAAGCCAACAGAAACTCCAGAAATCCCGCAGAAGGATGTTGTCAAGCCTCCAGAGAACAAAGAAATAGACTTGGCCCGAAAGACTGGCGATACGGATTGCTACAAAATTTACATTCGCTCCATGGGATGGAAAGTCATCAGCATTGTATTTCCCACTGCTGTGGTCAGCTCCGTCTTGGAAGCCGTGCCTCGTAAGTATCCTTATATTGTCGCATTATAGTACTGACATGATAGAAATTTGGCTACGATTCTGGACAGAAGAGGGCGATGGTGTGAAAGATACTCGTTACGCAGGTGGCTACGTAGCATTCGCTGTGGCCTCAATGATTGTGGCACTCTTGAATATCGAGTAAGTGATTCGTCTAAAAGTGAATTTGGCTAATTGTAAGTTACTTTCTCATTGTTGCTGTTGAGAAGTCGTCCGTCAACCTCCACGAAAAGCTGTTGAACTCGGTCTGTCGGTATGTATATCGCCCCATTCGAAGCATGTCTAATTTTGTAGAGCACCATTGCACTTTTTCACAAGTACAGAAAGCGGCAGCATATTGAATCGGTATGTCGATTGTGTTTTGGGCGAGCTATGCTAAGCGTTATAGTTTCAGTCAAGATATGACGCTCATCGACATGTCTTTACCTTTGGCATTCTACTTGACGCTAGATTGTATGTTTCTCACAGATAATATCCGCAGAGAAACTTACATATAGTAGTGACCCTACGTGGCCTTGTACAGACTGGCATCGTTGCATCTGGAGCCAGTTACTTTGGAGCCTTTCTCCCTCTGTCATTTCTTGCCCTCTACCTCATTCAAAAATATTATCTCCGCACCTCGCGGCAGATGCGATTATTAGATCTCGAAGCAAAGTCACCACTGTACACTCAATTCACCGAGATTATCGCTGGGCTGTCAACCGTTCGCTCTTTCGGATGGTCTAAGGAGTTTCTAGATGAAAGTTTCCAACTGCTGAATACGTCACAGAAACCCTTTTATCTCATGTTCTGCATTCAAAGATGGCTAGAGCTTGTTCTGGATCTGTTTGTTGCTGGAATGGCTGTGTTGCTTGTCACTATTGCGTTACGTATTCCAGGAACAACCAGCGAGGGTGCTATAGGGTTGGCTATGGTTAATTTGCTCGGGCTCAACCTTACACTGACGACAGTGATTGATCAATGGACAACGCTGGAGACGTCCCTTGGTGCAATTGCCAGACTGAAAGCTTTTATAAACAGCACCCCTGACGAGAACAGGGAGAGTGAAAGGGGCGCACCTCAGGATTGGAGAGAGGGAAGTGTTAGGATCGATGGGATAACAGCTTCATATAAGTATGTGATTTCTTTTTGCAAGACATGGCTAATAGGTTAGTGATAAATCGCAACCCGTCTTACACGACGTGTCTCTTGAAATCAAGCCAGGCCAAAAGGTTTGCATCTGTGGTCGCTCCGGAAGGTAAGCTTACCCAAATTCATTGAGCCTTGACTGACTCCTTAGTGGCAAATCATCCCTTGTTCTCTCAATTCTTCGTCTTGTTGAGCTAAAAGCTGGAAGCATCAGCATTGACGGACAAGATTTGACTATGATCCCACGACAGCATATTCGATCCCACATTACAACCATCCCCCAAGATCCAGTAAACCTCTCCGGTTCAGTGAGACAAAATCTCGATCCAGAAAACCAAATTCAAGCGGATGAAATACTCATCGAGGCGTTGAAAAAGACTACTCTTTGGCCCACTATTGAGACTCGAGGAGGACTTGACGGAGATCTCAGTGAGCTGGGCTTTTCAGTTGGCCAGTGTCAGCTCTTCTGTCTAGCACGAGCGTTACTTTCACACTCCAAGATTCTTCTCCTCGATGAACCAACAAGTAGTGTCGATAACGCCACGGATCAAGAGGTTCGTCGGATTATTCGGGAGGTTATGCAGGGTCGAACTGTTATTGAAGTTACGCATCGTCTTGACTACGTGACTGATTTTGATATTGCGGTCGTTATGAAGGATGGGAGAGTTATTGAAACTGGTGACCCAAAAGAGTTGTTGGATAAGGAGTCAGCGTTGAAGGCATTGCGTGGATGAGCAGGCCTGTATGTATTATAGATCATCCCACTCACTCTGGCGCATACATGTACACTCTACTCAATGACCTTGGTATGTATATAAAAATGTGCATAAAAGTCTATCTGGTATTACATGTCTATTAACCTTTTGTCTATCCGGTTACAACCCTAACCACTCTTTGACGGCCACTTTATCCTCCTCTCAGCCCGCACATACAAATTATTCGGCCGAATCAACTGGAACATGGGATCATACTCCACAGGCCCATCCTGCGCAAGATTGAACTTGTATCTGTAAACAAGTTTGGACAAGAAAACTCTGGCTTCTTGAAGTGCAAAGTTGAAGCCAACGCACATGCGCGGTCCAGTGGCAAAGGGAATGTACGACGCGTTAGGTCTGTTCTTGACCCGCTCCGTGTCCCAACGATCAGGATCGAACAGGGCAGGGTTATCCCAGATCTTGGTGTTGTTGTGGATGTGATGCAGTGCGGGAATGACAACCGAGTCTTTGGGGAGCTTATACCCGCCGGGGAGGATCATGTCGACTGCTGCTGTGCGCGCAGGCTGGTAGGAAGGGTTGTGTCGTCGTTGTGTCTCCTTGATGTACTTATCCAGGAAAGTGAGCTTGTTGGTCAACTCAGCAGTGATTTGAGTATCGTGGTCAAAGCCGTTGTCGACAAGCTCTTGGAGTAGTCTCTCTTGCATGCCGGGGTATGCGACCAGGCCGTATACGAGCCATGATAGGAGAGAACTTGTGGTGGTGAATCCAGCGCCGGTAGCAACCACGAGGGGTTCCATGATGCGCTCTCTTGGTAGCTTGTTTCCCTTACTGTCACTTGCGCGAAGGACGTAGTCGACCATGTTTTCAGCTTGAACTGCGGCGTCTTGGAGTTCTAGATCGCCAACACCCTTGGAAGCATTTGCGATAGACTCTTGCATCATGGCTTCCATGCGTGCTCGACATACGCGCATCTGGGCGGGGGCTCCGAATGGCATATTGCGATACCAATTACCCATTGAAGTAATCTTTTTGTTAAGCTCCAGTGACTGTGCGATTCTCAACACCATTTCGTGAGGTCGTGCGTCGACAGAGGTAAAATGCTGAAAGTCCATGCCTAGCACCAGCTTTCCGACGGCTTGGGATCCAAGCTTGAGCATATAGGGATACACATTCCAGGCCTCGTCGCGTTCATCAAGCTCGTCAAACACTTTGAAAGAGTCCTCGACGGTCTGTTGCATGGTTGGCGCATAGTGTCGTACTGCCTTTGGACCAAGAGCTGGTGGCAAAAACTTGTGCACTTCTTTCCACTCTTCAGTTTCTGTATCTCCGAGGAAAACGCCGGCCTCCTTGTTCTTGATGGGATGAAGAGGATGGCCTTCGATGATCCGCTTGGAGAAAAAGTCGGTCTCGCCAAAGACGATGTTGGCTAGTTGTGGATCGTTTGTGTGGTATATGGTGCTGCCCATATTCGTCGTTTTGAAGAGGGGGCCATATTTCTCGAATAATCGTTGGTGGTTGCCGAGATGATCAGGGTATACTTCAAAATAGTTGCCGACGAAGGGTAGACCTTGGGGACCCGGGACTTCGCGAACAGCCTTGCCGTCGATGGTAATGGCGATGTCGTCAGCTGCAAGAACGTCTGCAACCGTGGTCAAGGCTTCAGAGTCGGTGACAAATCCAATGCCTGTCTTGTTAGTTTTTTTTTTATTGACCGCTCTGTGGCGGTCTACTCACCATTTGGTTCAACAATGGCAAAGTGGGATGCCACCAGATGTTGAAGACCTTGCTCATCTATCGATGAAGGCAGTTCAATATCTTGGGCAGTTGAAGGGTCTTCGCCCATAAGATGAAATCGTTTGGAAGTCATGGTGATGGGTGATTACAATAATCCAGTATAGAACAGAGCAAACGTACGACTGGGCCGATAAACGACTGGCCTCTGACTATATTTAAATCTCCGACAATGGACTACGCCGAGGCACAGAGCCTCACACAGACTAATGTGGACCCTGACGCATCGGTCGGCATTGGGCGTTAGGGCCGGCATTAAAAAAATTCAACGGTATTGAAGGAAATTTGATGATTTGAAACGGCATTGATAGGATTCGAAGCCGTTGGGATCTACAGTCTCCACCAAACGGAGAATATCATTCAAAAAACCGAAATCCGTGCCTCGGTTTGTAGGGCTGCTTTCGCTTCTCTAATAGGTCGTTGCTTCGGAGCGAGATAACAATACGGAGCAAAATGCACGGAGACTCGGCCGTTCCGGACCCACAGCCGGCCGAGAAAGGACCTTTGAGCCTCGGCATGTCTAAAATAGGAAATTCGACTAACCACTCGTTGCAACGGTATTTGATTGCGATTAATATATTGCTGATACCTGTCGCTGGGCTGGTGTTTGCTCCCGATTTGCACTTATGACTGAAAATGGCTTCGTTTACTGCTAAAGAGGTGGCTGCTCACAACACTCGTGATGATTGTTGGATGATTATTAATGGGCAGGGTAAGTTGAACTGCTATTTTAGTTGAGAGAATTCTTCTGACCTTTTAGTTTACGATGTTACAAAATACATTGATGACCACCCTGGTGGTGCCGATGTTCTTATCGAGACTGCTGGCAAAGATGCTACGGTAGAGTTTGACAACGCTGGTCACTCTGAAGATGCATTTGAGATCATGGCCGAGTATCGCGTTGGCGAGTACAAGGGTGCACCAGTACGAGGCGCTCCCAAGGCAGTCACGCTAAAGAAGGCCGCACCTCAGGTTGTTTCAAACAACATCACCTCGACTGCTCTCGCAGCCACAGCAGCTCTATCAGTTGGCGCAGTTGCACTACATCAAGCCTACCGCTTCAGTCCCGAAGTTTTCAAGGCCTTGCCCAAGGTCAGGTCTGATTCTGGGCCTGGGTTCCTCGAAGGCTTCCTAATCGCTTCTACGCTGTTTACCGTGGCTGGAACCATTACTGCAAGCAAGCTCTCCAAGCATCTTCACTTCGAAGAAGGTGGCTTCATGAGCTATGCTCCTCACAAGAAGATGCCCAAGGTCACAAAGGTCAATCCTCTTGTTCAGCGAGGATGGCTTGATCCGTCAGCATACCATGCTCTTCCCCTGACAGAAAAGGAAATGATTGCGCCTAATGTGTACCGCCTTGTCTTCAGTCTACCTACGCCTACAACAGTGCTAGGCCTACCAACTGGTCAGCATCTTGCTATCAAGGCAGAAATTGACGGGAAATCAGTCAATCGGTCATATACTCCGATCTCCAATAACCACGACCTTGGAAAGCTTGAACTCGTCATCAAGTGCTATCCCGACGGCTTACTCACAGGCAAATATCTTGCCAACCTTGAACTGGGCGATGAGGTCCAATTCCGAGGACCCAAGGGAGCCATGCGATATCAGCGCGGTCTATGCAAGAGAATAGGCATGCTCGCTGGCGGCACCGGTATCACTCCCATGTATCAAATCGTCCGCGCCATCTGCGAAGACGACCGCGACCTCACAGAAGTCAGTCTCATCTACGCCAACCGGTCAGAACAAGACATCCTTCTTCGCAAGGAACTCGAGACATTTGCTCGACGATACCCCCAGAACTTCAAGCTGTACTACGTCGTCGAGAATGCTCCTGCTGATTGGACTTTTGGAACTGGCTACGCGACACAGGAGCTCATGGCAGAAAAATTTCCCACGCCTGGTCCAGACTCCAAGATCATGCTTTGTGGACCCCCAGGGATGATCAAGGCTGCAAAGACATCGCTTGGCAATCTTGGGTTTGAACAGCCTGGAGCTTCTGCCAAGATGAGCGATCACATATTTTGCTTCTAGACTAGGTGACTGGTTATGTACTTTCTACTTTGAGTCTAGATTATGTATTCTTAATGATAGCTTATCTTATAGCCGCCGGCTAAACACCACGGATGCATAAGATCCCTGTCATGGTTTCATCGCTGTTGGGGGTTCTGGAAAAGCCAAGGATGATACTTGACTGTACTAGTGTTTGAACTTGATAAATTTAGAAGACATCTAGTGTCTAATAACCTGATCTTCAAGTCTTGTTTCGGTAGTTGCAAGTTAATTTACCCACTATATAAACACCCAAGCCCTTGGCAGTTATTATATTCTTTCGTCTTTTCTGGACCCCAAGTGATCTTCGCGTCACAAGATCAGCACAACCGAAAGCTAGCACCATGCTTATGAGCTTATTTTGTGGCCAGTCACCGTCTGCCAGGTTCAGCACCTTCCTTTTGAAGCATCCAAGGTGTGATGGTGCATCTTGGCGATTTCACACAGCAAGGATTCGATGTCGCAATTCTGTGAAGACATCATTTTCGCACACAACAGGAAGGTTGGGAACTTTTGATCACTCGTCAATGTAAGACGCAATGGCGTGCAATGAGTCTTCTTAAACTCTTCATCCGCCTCTGTTTTTCTTTCTCAGGGCAACAATGGCGGACCGCACAAAGAACCCGGCCTTTGATGGCTTACGGGGTCAGTCATACGACGACGTCCACAGCGATGAGAGGCCGACTGACAATGAGAGCACTATTGATGCTCAGAAATTCGTGTACACTGAGGATCGCAAGATTGGTATTACTGGCGCCGTCTTTTTGATCCTCAACAAGATGATTGGAACTGGAAGTAAGTCGCACACTGCTGCAAGTGAAGTGAGGGGATACTGATCGTCAGTCTTTTCTACCCCATCGAGCATCTTTGCAGCTACTGGCTCTGTCGGCGTGTCTTTGATGCTCTGGGTCATTGGAGGCTTCCTCACCTTTTGCGGTCTCAGTGTCTTTCTCGAATTCGGACTTGCAATTCCTCGCTCCGGAGGTGAGAAGAATTACCTTGAGCGTGTCTATCGACGACCTCGTTACCTGGCTACTTGTGTGCTGGCATCTCAGATGATTCTACTTGGCTTCTCATCTGGAAACTCCCTCGCTTTCGGTCGATATATCCTCCTTGCCTCCGGACGAGAGACACCCGATGGCTGGGAAGCTCGCGGCATCGCTGTTGCATGCATCACCTTTTCTGTTGTGCTACACAGCACTCTCCCCAAATGGGGCATCCGACTGTTCAACGTCTTGGGTGTCTTCAAGGTCGTCATTCTCTTGTTCATTGTATGCTCTGGATTTGCCGCCCTTGCAGGTCATCTTCGCGTGCCGGACCCTCACAACTTTGACAACGCTTTCAGGATCGAAGAGGGAGATGGCTACGGAGGAGGCGGAGCGTATGCTTACTCGAATGCCCTCCTCAACATCATCTACAGCTACAAGGGCTGGGAGAACGCCAACTACGTCCTCAGCGAGCTCAAGCACCCAAGGAAGACACTGGCTGTTGCCGCACCTATCGCTATTGGAGGAGTTACCATTCTTTACGTCCTCGCCAACGTCGCCTACTTTGCCGCCATTCCCAAATCTGACCTTGCCAAGTCTGAAGTCATCGTTGCCGGCCTTTTCTTCCGCAATGTATTCGGGCAGGGCGCAGCAGCCCGTAGTCTCCCCGCGTTTGTCGCCTTGAGCAACCTGGGCAACGTTCTCGCCGTGTCGTTTGCTCATTCTCGAGTTAACCAAGAGTTGGCCAAGGAGGGATTACTCCCTTTTAGTCGCTTCTGGGCGTCCAACAAGCCCTTTAACGCTCCAGCTGCATCTGTAAGTACTCCTTTTGGTTTCTTGACTTGGCTAATGATATAGCTCTTTCTGCACTGGATCGTCACCGTTATTGTTCTTCTTGCACCGCCTGCAGGTCCAGCCTACAGCTTTATCGTCAGCTTGTACACATATCCCGGCGCCTGGATCAACGGCTTCGTTACTGCTGGCCTCGTGTACCTCCACTACAAAAAGTCGGAGAACTGGACATCGCCCTGGCATACGTATCTCCCGATTTCAGTCATTTACCTGCTTGCCAACGTCTTCCTCGCCCTCGTGCCCTTCATCCCACCCGACGGCGACCTGAACGCAGATGGATACCCGTACTATGTCTTCCCAATTGTCGGTGTTGGTGTTTTGATCCTGGGAGGAATCTACTGGAGCTTTTGGACAAAGATTCTCCCGCGGTTTGGAGGTTACAAGGTTGTTGCTGAGAGGATATTTGACGACAGTGGCGCTGAAACGGTCCGATATCGTAAGGTGCCCGTCAAGAAGGACTAGTTGGTCGGATCTATGCCGTCTTTCTGATAATATCAAGGGCTAGCACGCGTGGTCTTCACAGGGAATATTGTTGTTACATATTATACGGTTTTAGAAGTTGCCGATGGATGGTACTCGGGATTTTCTTAATAAACTACATCTAATGGCATGCTTTCCATAACCACGAAATTGAGCTGACTTCATCTCTCTCCCAGAATTCTACTCAGCATAAGCGCTCTTGTTCGACATACTCTGTCGCCTTATGGGAGCCTAGCAATGGCAGTTATGAGCATTACAGTGGCCTGATCCCGTGATCAGTCGTTTCTGACAGAAGATGTAAGAGCTTGGCAGCCATAGAATAATCTTGTATAGCCAAGCATGAGTCTGGTTCACGGTGAATAAGCTCAGAAGATTCATCAAGGTTTACTATTCTTGAAGAAAGATCACATATCACATGATAGCCGCCGTTATAATACGCGGCGTGAGCATAGCCATGCAGAATTCCAATTTCCTCGGTACTAGTTGGTATGAATGAGATCTTGGCCTTCTGTAGAACATACTCGTATCGTGGGGTGAGAGCAATGGCAGGCAATTCTTGATGATTGCACTTTTTCAAATACCGTATTCTGTTGAATCGTACACTCGAGTAAAGCAGGAATATTACTACGAACAGTGACACTAAACTTGTTTAAGGAGGTGCAGGGGAATTTTAATTGATTTTGTTCTCCACTCACGTATAAGATATAACAGAGAGAATATGGTAATTGGACCAGTCTGAAAGTACTACGGCGTTTCCGAAGCCTAGACGACGCCCGAGACAGTGAATGATTCGTAAATAGCCCACTTGCAGAATGTTGAGGAATTCTTCTGTCGGAATTTAACATATGCCTTTGAGCAAGTTTGGAATCGGGTGGCCTTGAGAGTAGCGTTCTAGCCCTGTTTTCTGGACGAAGTGCAGAAAGCTTGCCAAAATCCCAGAGCGGTTAGATTCCAGAGGTGTCTGAGGAAGTCAGATCCAGGTTGGCCAGAGTTTAATGATCATGGCACAGCCATTGCCCCGTATAACGTTCTTCTCCTCTCCCATAATATATCGAAGGTGTGCTGGCCTTCGGTAGATTTCCAGATAGTAGAATTACCGTCCCGAAGCACTCATCATCTATTTTTTTTGTCAAACGATCGAGTGATCCAGTGTTTATCGAACAAATTTCAAGGCTGAGGGTATGGTAAGAGAACTCCCTTCGATTGATCGACTAAGTTACTAACACCTACTGTTAGATAGAGTCTGTGCTGAGACATATCGACACAAAGCAGTTTACAGTACGAGACAGGAGGTTGCAATCTCTGATGATTTCGGGATTGAACATGGTAGATAAACCCATGAAGACTATCTCTCAAGTGAAGGATGATTTCTCGCAATGGAAAGCTGTAATGTCGGGGCTGAAATGCGTCCTGGAAGAAGAGACATGTAAGTTACTATTGCATTCAAAATTCATCAACATTTACTAAAACGATCTAGCTTCCAGCAAATCGCAACCGGACAAGGCTACGACAGGACACGAGAATATTTCGCCTGAAAAGGAAATCCCGGAGAAAACATTTGATGTACTGAAGAAAATACTAGAGGACCTGCACGGCCAGTATTATAATATCCTCCATGAGTGCAACAGAGCTTTTAACAACTTTGGAAGTAAGCTTTGGCAGTAACATGGTGACTTCTATTTAATATAGACGTCTTAATAGCTACCGCCCCCAGTGTTAGCACTTTGATTGTACCAGTGTTGGCGACAGGAAGGTCGCCATGGACGACACTTGGATTAATCCGAACTTGGTTACTAGAGCCATAGACGGTGACACTTTAACATCGGATAGAAGAGCTCAACAAGAGATTGGGCTTTACAAGAGGAGAAATTAAATTATTGATGAGTGTGGAAACTTCAGGACTCTCGATCCTGATGCTTGACCTAACTTGAAAAGTTCGAAGTAACGAAAGTTGTGAAGGACACCCTCGAGGAGCTTACCAAGCTGCAGACGCAGATCGAAAATTTCGTAGAATTCTTGATCGGAATCCAGAAGATCCTGGTCGCAGTCAAGGATAACGAAGATCGAGTCATGATAAAAGATCTCCCGGCCAAGGATCTATATGACATGAACGGCCAAGAAGAGCTGAGAAAGGTATACTGTTGCGTCACACGCGAGTCGATTTAGATGCTTACTTCGAGAATAGGAATATCTTGCAGATGCTCTACAACGAGACCTTAGACAAGTTTATTCTTGTTGGGATTTCTTGGGTAGGTGAGCTATGGTTGTCGATTCATCAGACGAGGACTCTAAGCAAGGTCTTCTTGACATTCTGACTCAAGAAAGGATTGTTGAACCCGCCTAACCCACGAACAACCAGAGCAATTGTGGTGATAAGGATGGTTTAGCTTGTTAAAGAGATTTATAAACTGGATTAAGAACTTGGGATTCAGGGGGTACAATGAGTACTACTTGAGTGGAAACGCTGTCAAACTAACCCCGTTGTGCCACCACCACATCTATCCAGGTATTCAGTGCCCATCGACAAATACATATTTCAAGTTTACTCCTGGTGCAAAGTCGGGTTGTCACTCTGTTTCGGCATTGGTACAAATAACCATGCAATGGCCGTAGCGACCAAGAGAGCACAAAGAACAGGCTGTAAGATCTTGACGCCAGCGCTGGAAGCCACGAGACCAGTAATAATTGGGAACAAACAGCCACCGAGTTGTGCGAAGACAAAGACAAAGGCTAAAGCCGTTGACTGGATCCGGGGGTTAAAGAGCTTAGAGCCGACCGAGATGCCCTAACATTATTAGCTTGATAAGGGTTGAAAATAATAATCTTACAGTAGCAAAATATGGACCCATGAAAAAACCGAGAAGACTGATAGCAATGGAAGCAGCAATGATGTTTGGAACCCTGCGAATGTTAGCAATAGCTAACCACAAGACCGAAATACTTACAGCCAGAATAGAAGCTGAAGACCGATACTGATGATTGTGAAGCCAAAGATCATCTTGCGAACTCCAAAGCGATGCGTCGGCTCTGCAAGCAGAAGTCGTCCAAGCAAAGATCCTCCATTGAAGCCAGCCGGCACGAAACCCATTTGATTGAGGTCACCGTCACGGACAACGACCAGATACTCGACAACCCATCCACTAGCTGTTAGTGTAGCACCGAGGAAGAAGAAGAAAAACAAGCTGATGAGCCAGACGTTCTTATTCCTAAGAGTTTCTTTAATCAGAACGAAGGCGTCTTCGTTTCTTGACGCGGGCGTCTGATCAGCCTCTAACGTTCGCTCGGTTGGTGGCTGCTTTCTCTTGAGTCTCAGGGTGTCCCAGAACGCAAAGACGACAAAGGCAACGTTGAAGACTCCAATACCGAGTGGGAATGTGTAGAAGAGATACCATCTTGGGGTACCCCCAGCAGATGCAACGCCCGTTGCGACGAATGGTCCAACGAGACATCCGGCCATATACATGGCGTGAATGAAGGCCAGCCATCGGTGAGACCCCTTCGTTCCAGCAACAAAGGTATTTCCGTGTGTATCCTGATATGCTTGACCAAGACTTGCAAGCCAGAAAGTCACCGTGAAGAGGGCAAATGGTGGCTTCCAGGATCGCAGGGCGTGAGCGATAACTTGCAGAACAGCGCCGAGGGTGAGCATGGAACCGAGGTCGAAGATTTGGCAGAGATGAGTGTTGGAAAAGGCGCCAAAGAACCATCCCATAAAGTTCGCACCATAGCTATGATCATTAGTCTGGGCTTAAAGCACAGGGATTTTACTTACACTGATGAAACAATGGCCGTGGTGACTCCATAGTCTCGAATAATGTGCGGGACGAGAGCTCCAATGCTTCCATCGTTGACTCCGGCTACAAAGAAGGAGAAGCCTGCGCTTAGTATCTTGAGTAGCTCTGGGGTACTGGGCTTGTTGGAGGTATGTGGAGGCTCAGTGTGGCCGGGTGAATTGTCTGTTTGACTTCTTTGGCTATGAAGCTCGAATGCCTCATAGGGGCCCGTCTCGGTTTGCGTGATAGTCGCCATTGTCACTGGAATTGGATGACATTGAATGTTCAAGTCTCTGGATGGTGGTTGTTGTCGGGTTTATATGTCATTTGAACGGGAAATAATCGGCTGCTCATCGGGTCCATAATGATCATGATCGATACGGAAGCTGCGTGGATCAGTCCGGCGATGTCGGGCCGGCGTGGCTAAACAACGGCAGATCTTTCGAGGCCCGCAGCCCCGATCGTGTCCGGTGACTCTGCTCCGCCAACGATTGACTCACTGGTAGAATTGTTCAGACCACGAGATCGGGTATCATTTTTATTTTAACCGACGTGGTTAAGAGTAATACCCAGCGACAAGAACCTCCTAATATAAAACAATAAAAAGTCTTCTTGTAATAAGTAATCCATCGACCTTGTGTTTTTAAGTTGAGAATAATACCTAATAAACTGGTTCAAGATATGATAATAAGGATTAACTAATAACGGAGATAGAATAATATTTAAAGCCTGGGTCGTGTGACTTATTTTATGTATAGTGCAGCAGTTTGTTGATGTAAGTGGTTGATAGAATAGACTCATGAGCAGAGGACCATCAATCAGGGACTTGAATTATCGTCATCTGCAGCTTATCTTTGCTTGTCTAGTTCCTGGCTAACGGCCAAGTAAAAACTGACATCAAAACTGGTCCCATTGGTAGTTTTCACCCGGAGAGCACTTTTTCCGTTAAATCCTTGCTTGCATCAGTCTCCACCAGCGCCACGTCAAACATTGATCAAGTCGGTGAGTCTGGTGAGTCTTTGCAACGGACCCGGATTTCTATCTGGGGACATCTCAACACCAATTTTCCATTCCGATGCAATTATTGCGTGGCGATCGTGGAGATACTGCCAGCCCTTCTTTCAGAAGCTATGGAGGAGGCTCAGGCTCAGCCTACGGCTCCGGGCCTGCAGCTGCAGAGCCCCGGCTCTTTGAGTTCAACGAGCGGGGTCGCACTGTAGCCCCAAGATGTATTGAGATGTCAAAGCAGCACCCGGAAGAGTTCCTCAACTACCTCCAGCAGGCATGGAAACGAGACAAGATCTATGCAAAGGAGAACCCAGACTCCATGTTGGATATAAAGGCTATCAGAGTTCTCTGCCAAGACGGGAGATACAGACCCCTGGGGAACTCGTATATCCCGCTACCAAAGCTAGACTATCTCCGGAGCCGTTACATGCTTGAGGGCGAGCCGTTTCCTTTTCTCAGACTTGACCCGCCACTCAAAGAAGGAGGTTTTGGTCCATGGCGATGTCTGAGGTCTTTTGCCAAGTATCACGATGACCTCGACTTTTTTCTCGAGATGCTGGTCCGAGTACGACGAACAAAGGCCTCTGTCGTCGAGTTTCCCCGTCGAATCTTGGAGCTGTACCTTCGAATCCAGGCCGAATGTGAAGACTCGAAAGATCCAGAGGCATGTCAACAAAAAGTCAGGTATGAATTCAAAACAACACCCACTTTCAAAATACGTGGCTAACACTCACCAGAGACGTGTTCGAAAAGGAACAGCTAGTCTACGTCCACCCCATCTGGAGACCCCCCAGCGAATGCTTGATAGACGACCTCTGCGAGATATCCAGCACCCTCTCCAAGTCAGCCCTTTTCCCGGTACCAAAAGACTGGGACGCCAGCAAATCCGAGCTTGTCTCCTTGAGGGAGTTCTACTCACAGACGCTGAGACTTCAAAACGCCACCTTTCGAACAGTTCTCGACGTGCTGGAAACGCGCCACTTTGACGCCGAACTCGATCCTTCAGACCTTTGGCTCACAGACGAACTGTACCGTGCTTTGGACAAGATGCGCCTGGAACTCTCCGCCCAAGACGCTGCTGAGCTCAAGTAAGTCCCCCCCCCTTTTTTTTTTCAAATGGGGTAGATACGTCGACTAACAACGTGACAGGTCGGCATTCGTGGAAAAGTCCATCATCGCTGTGGCCCCAGGTGACACCGTGACGTGGCTCAACACAAGCGACTGTACCTGGACCCCCAAGCTAGACAGCCCAGAGGTCAACGACCTAAGCAGACACTACCCGGAGCTCAAGGAGTTCTTCACCAACTTTCTTGACGTCGAGCAGAACGACGCGGGTCTCCTGTTTGACAGTCTCATGTCGGTAGCGACGCTGAGCCCAGATTGCTCGCGTGACGACACAGCCAGGGGGCTTTTAGTTGCAGTTAGCCAGAAGATCCCAGAGTACGGTCACGTATTTGATAAGAAGAGATTTGCCCGCAATCCCATCTTTCCCGTTGCTACTCCCGATGGCGATGTTTTTCTGTGTGCCTCTTCGATGGAGTTTTCCGTTGCTGATCGAAAGCATCTCAAGGAGGCGTTTACCGGCAAGCTGAACCTGTTGGACTTTGATCCAAAGACCGTCTGGATGCTTGACAATCTTCTTGTGTGGGCTGGTCTTGATCAGCGGTACCTGTCGCGTAATGTTGAGGAAGCGGGGCCTGCGGACGAGGATTTCAAATCCATCGAGCTTGGCGGTGAGATTTCATCCAAGGCTGGTCAACTTCTACGGTAAGTCTTCTCTTTGCTCGATCCTTCACTACTCTAACATCTACAGTATCGCTGTTCATTTCCGAAGTCCCCGCACGACCACCCCCAAGGCAACAGCATGGCTACGCGAAGTGTTGGAACACGCCGAAGTCCGTCTCGTCTCAGGATTTCATTCAAGACTCCTCTATCGCTCTGGAAATCTCGAGATAGAAGTCGAAAACCCCATGGGCGGTCTCGATATCAAAGACACTGTCGGTCTTGTCATCTACGCCGACGACGAGAACTGGGAGATCTTGAAACAGACAGTACTGCCGCGTCGCCTGCTCGAATGGATGATGACCTGTCCCGACACAAAGGTCACCGAAGAAGTGACTGAACAGGCTATCAGCCTAGTTAGGAGCATTCTAAACATCACCATCGGCCGCGAGCACGTCATCCCCAAAATGTTGGATGCTGAGGGAATTGTGGACATCGAAGAGTTGAACGCCTCGCCGTATTGGCGAGTAAACAGGTAAGCAACAATTCCCCTTCAACGTATTGTTCGCTAATCCTTTGTATAGTGAACGTACGCCAGAACCTAGCTCATCAAAACCTCAACAGTTCCCGCCACCGAAAAATCTTGACGAGGAAACCCCGTCCCCAAGTCCCGTCCCGCACCCGAGCCCGCCACCGGTCTCGGTCCCGGCCTTTGTTAAAGAGGAGACAACACGTGCTCGACTTCCAATCTCGAAGCGCGGTTTAGAAAGAAGGGATTCGGAGAAGCAGGGGTGGGATTCAGAGTTTATTGCTAATGAGGCTACGTTGGTTGACTTTTCCGGACAAGATGGATAGAATGAATGATGAATTCGACGGTCGGATATGAGACTACGATACGATGATGAAGATTTTCCTAGGTTGGTTGCTTGGGTTATGGATATCAAGATTGTTCTTCTCCACTCTCCACTCAGTATAAGTATGAGTTATTGGGAGATTTTGCCAGAATAGCTGGAGTAATTAATGGGTTTAGACTGCGATGGTATTATTTATATCGCATCAAAAAATGAAATATATACACTTTTTAGTTACGCATGAACTAGTCAGATGACCCTGCAATATCAAGTCAACGTGTAAGAGTTCATCTACATTGCAGCTGGATTGCAACTTGATGTTTAAAAAAGGAAGACGTTAGGCAGTATCTTCTCTTTTTTCCAAGATTCAACCTTATTCATATCTCAATGAGATAAATCAAGGTTATACACTTTAAAACTCAATTTTCTTTCCACAATAAGACATAATACATGATATCTAAACGCACTTTCCATTACAATCTTTAAGCACTTGCAACTGACATAACCTCTAGGCAGTTAGGTAGTATCTTTGGTTTGTAAGGGAAAAAATATTCTTTCCCATTGCATACTATATACAGCACGCTTTTGAGCAACATAACGCAAATTCTGCACAAGTTAAGCAAGCTGAGGTATTCTGATGCATAGAAAAGCTCATCGCATACTGCTAATTCTCTCCATCAAATATGGACTCATCTGGCACTTTCGAACCCTCGTGTCGAAATCGAGTCATCAATTATTCTAAACACAGATCCAAGATTGAAACAATGTGGATGTTCAGGAATCGAGAACGTAGCGAGCCTCGTTTTGGGGAATGGCGCAAATGGACTATAGTTCCATACCAACCATCCAAGCTTTCGAAGTGGCTCAACTACTTTCCAGATCTACCTTCGAAAAGATATGCTGTCCCCATTCTCAGAGCTCCCGAAGACAACCATGGCTCGCGTCCAACATCTGAGTCAATGAGTATAGAGGATTCTGGCGACGGACAAGTTATAGCAGAACAAGTGTCGATCTTGTTGCAGCTGCCGGACGAGCTCTTACTCAAGATTGCACGCAATCTTCCTCACAGCTCTATCTACATGCTCCGACAAACCAGCCGCCGTTTGTACCATGTCTTAAGCGATCCCTCCCTTCAAGACTTCCACCTAGAGTTCATACGGTCCGGGTATGATAGCTCTAGAATGACCGAGGCTGGGTTTGAGCAGCGCCGCATCGTCAAAGAGATGCTATTAAGTCGATCTCTCTGCGATGCTTGCGTCCAACTCGAAAGCACCGGCGAGTTGATTCAGCAAATGAAGTCCCTCTGGGAGCGGCGGTATTGTTCCGGCTGCAAAGCATATCATCCTGCCTTGTTCTTTCCTTCGACGCAAAAGGGCGAGTTATGTTTGGGACTGCTTGGACACTTCACCCTTTGTTCCCATCGCATGGTGAAAGGCGCTTTTAAAGAGTATAAACCAGGGGCACCTTTGACCTCGGTTCGATGCGCAGAAATTGGACACTTAGCATCATCTGATATATCTCACTACGGCTGCACTCCAGATATTTGGAGGAACAAAGCTCAAAGGGGCAGGGTTCTTTTACAACTCCAACATGGCCAGACCATGGACCTTCAGTTGATTCGGCAGCGTTTGAAAGAGGATATTCTGAGGCCTTATAGAGAGCAGCGGCTTTGCAGACCTCCTTTAGGCGGACCTGAACCATTCCAAGATATCTCACAGGAGCAGCTTTGCAGACATGTTTCAGCCGACCTAGAACCACTCCTAAACAGCCTCGAAAGCGACCAATGCTCGTGCTTCCCGCCTTCGGGAATATCCCAGGATGATTCGAATGAGCTGCCTGAGAATTGTGGCAACCATGAATTCAGATGTCGACAGTGTGGAGCAACGTATAATTGGGTCCGACAGAGAGAATGGAGAGGGGGAATATTTGGAGGTCGCTTAGAGGACTTCATTATTCTTGTCGTCAAGATAGATCTTGATGGCTCAGGTCCGTTGAGTTGGAAGTGGCTTGCGAATCTCGACTATGGAGGATGTGGGAATCCTATCCTGGACGAGAGTACCAAAGGGGTGCTCTGGTGCGACAAGCCTGGTTGTGGTACTGGCACTGGCCATCACTGGCTAAATATGGTCAAGACGTTTGGCTACGAGACTATGGACTATTTCAAGTTTATGCAGGACTTCGGATACGAGGTCCTGCCATTCAGACCTAATGATCCTCTATCAATCGAGTACCAGACCTTCGAGGACGCAGCACAGTGGCCCCATGCAAGAGCACCCGATTGGAATCATGTAAGAAGAGGGCTTGGACATAGAACATGAGATTGATATGGGTTAGAATAGAATGAGATATTTGGAAACTAAACTTCTGTATTGCTTGCTAAATCCATGATGAATAATGTTGCTCATATGTCGTGTTTTGGAGTGATTCCTATTTTTCCCCATCAAAATTACTCGGCCAGCTGCAATCCTCGAATAGAAACTCGAGCCCTCACTGCAGCACCAGAGCCGACGTGAAACTCCTCCTCGCGAACCATGCCTTGAGCCCCAGTCACACTATCAAACGGAATCTCGACCCTGCCAGCCTCATGACTTCCATTCATGAGCGTCAGGTGAACACTCGGCTGGCTGGCAAGCATGTCGCCAGTAATAGGGAACCTGAACGCGGCATCGAAAGAGGGGTTGAAGATATCGGTGCCAGGGGAGTAGGTCTTGACGGGTGTGGCTTGTTCCTTGTCGCCAAAGTTGATCTTGACGCTGGGCTTGAGCTCGTCGCGTTGACCGGAGAGGCCTTGGACGCTGGCAATAAGGACAGTTGCAAGACCGCAGATTTCTCCTTCACCTTGGCTCGCGGAGGAGATGGTGTTGGCTTCTCCGACAAAGTTGAAGAACTTGGCATGGATTGTCAGTTTGGTCTCAGTGGGCTCGCCTTTATGGGTGAGGCTGAGCTCTTGGGTGCCTCCGTTCAAGAGAATCTGCTTGGCTGTCACAGAACCCATTCCAATATCGTCGTCACTGCCCACATCGTCATCGTTCAAGTCAACAGTGATGGCCTGGTCGTAATCAGTGAGGAGGAAGTCGTGTGTCTCGTTCCACTCGGGATCATGCTTGTTCTTGACGGTCGAGGTGCGCCACTCGCCCTCGGCACCGACATTGACCTGCACGTAGCAGTCAGGCACGTCCTTGACGAGCTTCTCAAGCAGGCGCTTGGCTCCACTCTTCTTGGGGCCTGTAATTCCAGTGGCATGGCCAACGGTGACGCGGAGGACACCGAGATGAGGCTGGAATGTCTTGAAGTAGTCGTTGGCAGCGTCGAGCTTGACGAGGAAGCGGTTGGGGAGGACGGCCATGGAGGAAATGACGTTGAGAATGACCTTACGGATGGTCTTATCAATGATAGAGAAGTCGGCGATGTTGGCGGCATCGGTGAAATCGAGCTTGAGGGTGGGAGGGTTGATGAAAGCGATCTGGGCGGCTCCAATCTGTGGTTCTTGTGTTAGCAACATACAGCAGATTGGTGAGGAGGGTGAAAGTCTTACCAAAGGCATGGTGTTCAACAAGGGGCATAGAAGGACGGAGATTCTGCCAAAGAGCTTGACGTGCTCGATTCCCTACTCAATTAGTACCCCAACGAGAGGCAGAAGCGGATGGTTCAAGCTCACAATTTTGGGGACCATGCTACCATCGAGCTCGAAATCACATTGGCCATCCCAGTCCAAGTCCATGTCGAACTTGATACCCTCCTTCTCGGTCTTGTGAACGTCGACATTGCCGAACTTGAGCGGGGTAGGGCCAAACTCGATCTTGACGAAGCGTAGGTTGGAGAGCGGGCCGGGAAGCATGGACTCTAGCATTGGCTCGACAGTGTCCTTGATGATCTTGCCGGCGGCGATGTTGATGTTGGGCCATAGCTGGGCGACGATGTCGTTGAGGAAGTCTTGGGAGTGTAAGCGGCATGTTTTGGAGGAGGGGAGCGAGAATCTTACCAACGGATTCGGTGCCTCCAGAGGCAGTGAGGGTGTCGCGGAGGTTGGACATGTTGTTCATGATGGGCGGCGATGAGAGAGAGAAGGAAGAGTGTTCAGAAAATGGTAGATTGAAGAGAGATGAAGAAAAGAATAAAATAAGAATAGAATGGAATAGGTAATGATGATGATGATGATGACAGAGGCGGGGTTTGGTGTTCGTGCTGAGCTGGCGTAGCTTAGCTTAGCTTGGGAGCTCCAAAACAGGAGCTTGGAGCTGGTGCTGCAGCTCTAGACCCTTGACGTCACTCCACTGCCAAGTCACACCGACATTTTTTGACGTGGCATAACATCATGGCTCTATTGTGCCTTTTTATAGTATCTTAATCAAGGTTATTCTGCATTAGTGCGACAGATCATGGTCTTGGTGAGCCACATCTTGAGCACGAGTAGGTCACTGCTGGTGCGACCAGGATGTTGATGTTCCACCAAGCTTATTTGGTGTTACAGATAAAGTTATGAAACAGTTTAATATACTGTATGAATACTGACGTTAATACTTTCCTTCCTCGCTTACTATTTTGAGTCGTCGTTACTTTAACCTAAGCTATAATTAAGTCCAGATTGAGCCTTCGATAAAGCTGCTGTAACTCATATGTTAGCCTTTTAGGCCACAGTTAGAAACTAATAAAAATAGAATCTACTAAAAAGAAGTACTTAATACTATAACTAGTAAGAACTAGAGTAGTAATATGATAATAATTTCTAGCTACTGTCTTAATAACTAGTCTTAAGAATATTAAATAAATTTATACTATCTAACTTCCTAGGAAATTAAATAAAATTAAACTTTTTAATTATATCTATATAGTAGATATCACCGTTTGTACTTTAATAAATTCTCTATAGCTTATTTACCTCCTCAATGCTATCTTACAGGTTAAGTTTAAATGGTATATTCTTAACCGAGCACTTAAAGTGCCTTTAACTTAACCATCTCTTTCAGACCAGGATCTAATATACTCCTTTACTCATGTTATCTAGCACAGCCTGATATATAGGAACAAGGTTTGAGTCGAGCTCTGAGAAGGGCGATGGGGGTTGATACAGATGGTGAGAATCACATGGTTCAATCTTATTACATTCCTCTTTTACTCCCCTGGCAGCAAAAAGCATTCAAGCTACCTTATACTACAGAGGATTGAACAAGAACACAAGTTTGCCCCTTCACTATGCTAGTACATTTCTAGCTGCCCAGAAGAATATAACATGAAGGATTCCTTTGTATTTTTTTTTTTTTAAAAAAAAAAAACCTTACTCGAAGTACAATTAAGAGGTTCCGTAGGCGCGTTCAATTACTTCTAAATTGAGTAAGGTGCGCAATGTCACTCATCCATCAACCTTATCAGTTCCTAGCCACACAAGTGTCGTCAGAAACTTAACTTCACTTCAACACAAAGAAAAAGTTCAGATGAAGGTCAAGCGTAGCGTTGGCCCGCTAGATAAGCGCAAGAAGTTGACACGCTGTCAGCCATGCGCCAAGAGGCGCATCAAGGTATGAGCGCCTATTTCCTATACACAGCGTCGCCTAAGCTCACCCAAGATGAAAAGTGTCAAGGTGGTTCTCCTTGCGAGTATTGTATCCGCACCAATAAATCGTGCCTACCTCAGACCGCCTCAGCGATCGAAGCGCCTTTCATCAGTTCCATACCCTCCGAGGAACTGCCCCCTCGGATCAACACGCACTCTGATGCCCCTTTCTTGGATTACTTTGACCTGTTTATGACACGCTGCCAGATTACGGAAAAGTTCAACAACTTAGCTGCTGATCTTCTCCCTCTGATTCACACATGTCCACCACTTCGTGAAGCAACAGTGGCGATTGGCGCACTCGAAGCAAGCAGGCGAGCGACAGTAAACTCTTCATATGGACGGCAGTCACCGTACAACGTTGCCTTTGGGTCATATGGCAAGTCAATCCAGTTGCTTCAGGCTCGACTTCAGTCATCAGATGCATTGCGCTGTGAAGGAGTTATTTGGTCTACAATGCTTCTCGGGCTGTTCGAGGTAAGTTTTGATTGCTGTTATCAATCTACTCGACTAACTGATTGTCATCGTAGTTGTTGACCGAAACATCTGGCGATGGATGGGCCAAGCATATGTTATATGGAACAGCCAGGATCATCCAATTATCAGGAACGGCGGCTCAATATAGCCAACTTGGTAAAAGGCTTTTTGAAGCATTTCGAGCACTAGAAGCCAACCGCGCCATCCTCTATGGCGAAGACACATTTTTATCACACAAGACATGGTTGAAGTGCCAGCATCGTTTAGCGGCAAACCCAGCAAGCCCAATGGAGACAATATTCAACCTCGTAATTCTGATATCTTCTTTTAGCAAAACGTAAGTCTTATGGTAACTTATTTGGATTAAAACTCATGTAAAGACAGTTTCTTTAATCAAGTTGAGGCCATTCAAGGGATACTACGACCTGGGCATCCGGTGGTACACACACTTGCTAAGCAAGGTTCTCTTATCCAGCAGCGACTACAGAGTTGGTATGATCAAATCACGCTATATGCTGATCACTCTGATCCGTACGGCAAGTTAGCTCTAGCAAACTACCATGCTCTTCAATTGTTTCTATGTAGAAACTATACCTTCTACACATGCTGGGAGGAAGAGAATATTCCCCTGCTAGCCTCGAACGATATTGACATACACACCACTGCTGTGGTAGCTCTTTCGAACGAGGTTCTCGAAGATTCAAATATCCCTGGATTATTGCTTCTGTTCCCTCTTCGAATGGCTGGGGCAAACGCAACGAAGTCTCCACAAAAGGACGAGATCCTGAAATCTCTGGATCACATATCGCAAAAAGGGTTCATGGTCTCAGAGAGAATAAAAGTCGATCTAAGAGAGCTTTGGGAGTACCAGCGTGTTGGCGGGATTTGAATAGTCGACAAATCGACACCAATATAAACATCTTTCTGTTAAAAGGAAATAGTAGAATGAATGTAAGATATTGCAGCCAAATGTGGCTGAACATGAACAAAAGTTATTCACTTCGTCTGAATGTTGAAGAATTCTGTGATGACACGAGTTCGTAGCTGAGGCGCAAAGTAATCGTAGCCAACGACGACACTGCACTCGTTAACGTAAATCGTTACAGGAATTGCACCTTGGTACATGATGCTCCACTGAAATAAATGTTATCTCAACTGCAATGCGAGGAATCAAGACAGCGGTGGTCTTACTGCGGCAACAAGCGACGGAATGAAATCCCTCTGTACTAATCCTTGATACACCGCTCCAGTTTGGACCAAGATATCCTTTCGAAAGATGGGAAAATTCGAGTTCACATATCCTCTCCATACGCTCGGCTTAGTCGACTTGTGTTCATAAGTTGTCATCGTGTTGTCCACCAAGCCCGACTTGGTGATGTTGGAATAGTTAAAGAATGACGAAGAAAGCTGACCATCGAAGGCTTGGTCTACACGGACAAAGCCCTGGGAGGGAGAATTGTCGATGTAGCCAGTCGTGATGTGCGACAGGTTAACATCCCTAATAGTAATAATTAGAGCGAGTGGCGTTTCAGTGCCGGGAAAGGTACCATTTGTGTTGGACGAAGTGAGCTTGGAATTCTTGCTTGACGATTGGCGGGCCTGGCTGTTTGAACTCGGCAGAAAACTCGATCATTGACGGCGTGAATGGAGGGCATCGAGAAGATGGAGAAGGGGATGCTACTCCCACGGCTGTGGCAGCAAGAGCAGCGATGAGAAAATAGTAGGTCCGCATTTGTAGAGGATAAAAAGACTTTGATGAGATGGTTTAAGGATGAGAACTTTGTGTATACTGAGCTTCAATCTCAAGATATTCATGCCTTTTTATATCTGTAGCGTAGATATCTCAGCGCGTTCGATAATTACCGTTTCGGGATAGTTAACCCACTATTTCGGGAGCGCGGCTGTGCAATTCAACGACTGAGCTAATTATTAAGACGCGTTCAATAGTTTCCTGTCTAGGTTACTAGAATTGGAGCTGACGTACTCTGGTAGTTGGAAGGAAATTTTAGTCACGATATGAGATAGCTTGCGTGGCCATACTCTAACCTGTGGTGATCTTCATGTTTAAACCTCACCAAGTCAGCTGAATAATATCTGTGCAAGAATTAATAGACTATGTACAATATCTTACTGTGAAGGAAAATTGTGTTAACAAATATATAACATTGATCTATTTCACCGAGATATGAAAGGTCGAATCTAAGAAAAAAGAAAAGAGAATAAAAAACAGAACTTCAAAGTCTTGAACATACTATTCATGAATAACAGTTCTGCAGAAATATACACATTATTTTCTATGCCCTATAAAGAACAGAGTAGTTATAGCCGATAAAAGTACCAGATGTTACCTAGAGAGAGCCTTCTCCCAAGTGCTGTCTTCCAATATATTTCGATGCCCAAGCGTCGTCACTTCAATAGTCCTAAGCAGGATCTTCTGTGTTACCAGGACCCCCTGATCCATCGCAAGGCTTCGCGCCAGCCGTACTACATTTTTGATCTGTCTCCCGTTTAGTTGCTGCTCAGCCAGTTCCAGACAGTTGATTTTGAGGGTGTCTATGGCGGAAAGGCTGTCGAGCTGGTTCTTCCAGACCTGCACGCGTGCATCGCGGTCAAGCGCCTCGTACCGGATGGCGAGGGTAATCCGGCTCTCAAAAGCCGGATCGAGACTGCGTACACGATTTGTTGTGAGAAAGAGGATGCCTGGATGATACTCGAGTATCCGAAGCATAACACACACCATGGCATTCCGTACTAGGTCGGACGTGCTGCGAGTCTCAAGAAAAACATCAGCCTCATCAAGTACCGCGAGGGCGTCCCATTCAGCACAAAGTTCTAAGATATCGCTGAGTCTCTTCTCGAGATCGTCGGGGGTGACCCCGAGCTCTCCCATGGTGACGTAGTACAAGGGCCGATGCAGAAATTCAGCTACAGCTTCTGCAGTCAAGGTTTTGCCAACACCGGGGGGTCCGTGAAGTAGGAATATAAGACCGCCTTGTTTGCTTGTGATGAGATCCTGTGCCTCATGCGATGTTCCGCAGCGAACGACGGCACGAATAATATCCTTGCGTTCCTGAGACAGGACAAGGCGATCGAAAGCTTGATCCTGGAAGTCAATGTCGGAGAGGCCGTCAACAAGGACATGGCCCCAAGCCTTGGCAGAGAAGCTGAAGCCAACTAAAGCCGGCCAACATGTGATAAGGAACTCGTTGGGCACCTCGTCCCAGACGAGTAGAGACTCTCCTTCAAGCGGATCGGACTGGTCACGTTTAGAAAGCCATTGACGATACCGTGCTGAGAGCTGGACGATGGCTAGAGTGGCTTCATCGACGCCCTGACAGGGATGGTGACCGAGAGATGCACCCCGAGCCATGTCAACCATGATGCGGCTTCCAGTAAGAGAAAGGGCGCTATTCATTGACTGGGACATGGTAAACTTGTCACGCCGAGCTCGGGTTGGGTGGAGGATGAAGCTGTTTGGACCATATGCGAGATACTTTGCGCCGCCCTTCCCATACTTGACAGATTTCTCTGCGCGTGCGAGAAGTGACTGTTGTTCGATATCTGATATCGGACGGTAAGTCATGTCTGATAGGCTTCGGGCATGTGGTCCGACCCAGGCAGATATGACTTCAGAGAAGGTAGCTATGGAGAAATGGTCGCCTACGGAGACCACAGCTTCCATAGTGACATGGAAGTCCTTCCGTGAGCCAAATAGGTTGCGACGCTCCGAGTAAAAGGCATCAGTAACCCGAAAGACGCATGGGGTACCCGCAGGGAGTAACGAGGCCTTGACAGGAACATCTGGTCTGAACAGCTCGCCCAGTCCTGCGAAGCATATCATGCCCTTGCTGATCAAATCTTTAGAGTCGTTTATGGTTGCTTCATAGATGTTCTCGATCTGAGCAATCAGGGCATCAAGGCCAGGTATATGGATAGCGCTAAGCTGGTACCTTTGGTTAAAGCCAAAACCCGAGAGCAAGTCCAAGGTGTGCCGTCTCCAATATTGCAGAAATTCTGGAGTCAGCTCGGGCAGGCCGTTGTTATACCTGTTCAAGGCGTACTGCAAACAACGCAGGCGTCCAAGTATCTGGAAGAGCTTGTCGGCGGGCGCCTTGGAGGCGTGTGGAGTTCCCAGGTACTGATTGATGATAGCCCGGAGCGAAATTGATCCTGACTTGGGGTCGGATTTTGGGAATTCGAACTCAATGTTGTCCTTGCCCTCGCCATCGCCTTTCACAGTGAAGCCTGAGTAATCCGTGGTAGCCTCAACTTGGCCCTCAGCTGTGGGAGCCTGACGCCGTGGGAGAGAATGGGGAGGAGGAGGAGGGGCCGAGAAAGCTGACATGTTGAAAGAAGAAGATGACAAAAAAGGGTTCGATATGAGGAAGTTATAATCCGGAGTGAACAATTACAGATCTGGGAGAGGATAAAGAGAAATTTTTAAGATGAAAAATACGGATGCCTAGTATTGTACAAAAGCTGCTGCCTGTCTAGTACTGTAAAATACTCACTGCCTGAGATAAAAATGAGGAATATTACGAACAAGGGCCCACAATTAGCTGCTAGATCACGATCTACTAAATCTCCTTCCCATTTATGCAAATAGAACAAGTCTTTAGTTAAGCTTACCTAGGTAACTGACACGTTTCCCTGTCAATGTCATAGCGTAAATCATGCAATCCAATGGCTGTTACTGTAAGTAAGTCAGGAATAGGTTAATTGAGCTATTATTAGCTGTTTATAGCCTGCCTATCTCTCGATAGTTAGGGCTTTTATAAGATTCCACTTATAGGAACAACTTAAGAGATAGTATTTCACGGATTGTATATCTATCTGACTCGTGTGTTCTCTGCTACTGAGTCTTTGTGGGTACTGTGAATAAATAAGATGGGCCAACATGCACACATTCATCGACATCCGCTTGTAGGTAGCAATAAGCCATGAACTACCACGTCGTACAATCTGTTTCTCTTCCTCGGTCTATTGATTTGCGATTCTATCTTTATTCTTCTTTGCTCATCATTCATATTCGCGCTGTCAGGGCTTACGGCTTGGTAGTTGCCCTTCTGTCGGACAAAGCTTTGATCCGTTTAAAGCAGGATGTCAGCCGTAGGATCTTGGTACAAGATCTTATTCGTCATGGGGATTGGGATGTTGGGATTGAGTTTTGGTGGGATTTATGAATAGGAGCATTGATCATCAAGGGCCCCGGGACGTCTTGTTGATTGTTTACTTTTGTGAATTGTATTGACCGCAGTCTTTTGTCGGTAAATAACTGTGTTTGTTTGCAATCTGGAGCACCTTGCTTACCTCCCCCTTGAACTTTTTTGGTTTATAGTGTTATACAGCTTTCGATAGAGAAATAGCTTGCAACTTTTGCATTCTTGCTGCAGTCAAAAGCCCGCATGTCAAATCTAGATGGCCATCCTTTGACTATCGCAAATTCATGTTCGAAGCATCTGTCTATAAGCTCGAAACTCTGGGCATAAATCCTCTTCTTTTCTATGTATATTCGGCAAATCTGAATGAGTCGATGGTGTTCTGGAGCCAACCGTATCCAATGTGGTTGTGTCAGTTGTTTACCACTGCCTGCCGGAGGTAGCTCGAGCAGCCAGCTTCAAGAAATGCTTAGGCTACTATCAAGAATTTTCCCCCCCTCTTAAGGTCACGTCGAACCAAGCAACAACAAACATATCTTAGTCATCAGATATATTTGCTTTAGTATCAACTCATCTTGCCGCAGCCTCCAAACGCATCCAGTCGCTCTCTTCACTTCTATCTCATTGCGCATAACCACCAACGTAAAAAAACAAAGTCTGGCTTCAAGCCAAGATGAACAACAACCAGAATCCTCCGCCCCTTTCTTCCCCTGCCTTCGAACTCTCAATTGCCATCCCCGACCCTGCCGCAAGTCCTGCTGGGCCTTCTATCGCCGACCAAGACCCGATTTCTCGACTTCCTACCGAGCTGAATGTCGATCACGACCCAGATGACAACTCACTTGTTCTCGTGGGAGAGCTGAAATGGGTGGGGATCCTCAGCCCCATCAACTGCATCATGGGGCTCTACTTTGATAATCCGTCTGGCGGACCTGTTTCCAACGTCATGGCCTTTTCCACCATCGCCCAAGCTGCGGTAGTTTTTCAATGCCCAAGATCAAAAGTCAATCGCGTTTGCGGCATGGCCTTTGGGAACAGGTCACATACGAGACTTCAGTCTATGGCCCCGTTCGACGTCGCGAGCCCAGACATGAGACGAGTGACACTACCCCCTGGATTTCGCCGTTGCTTTCTTGGCCTTCAACCTTCGGGGACGGGCGAACGACTATATACGCAAAATTTCCAAAGCGACCGTCATTTATCTGTTGTACGTGCTTCGCAAGATATATGGGACGCTTGATGTGAGGAGAATATACGGGTCCCCTATGCTGAAAGACCCCTTGGCCTCGTTGCTTTTCCACCGTCGTCGTGTTTTAGTGGACTGCTGAATATTGAGATGATACAAGAGCTTGAGGATGACTCGTTGGAGGATGATGGATCGATCTAAATTTGGATGGGATCCAATGTTTGGGCTCCTGGATGGACTGTCAGTGGCATTGATGAAGGGTGTTCTCGGTCGGCACCACACATCAAAGTTGATCTGTTGACGTAAGAATGATTGAATCTGATTATGCGGAAAGTTTTGGAAGAGCAGTGTATCAAGGCTCATGCAAAAGGTTCGTTGCTTTCTTGATTTAAAGATACTCCTGTGAAGAAGCTGGCGACTCAATATAACCCGAAAGTTAAACAAATGCTTTGAAACTTTGTACATCAATTCCGTCTCATATTCTCTTCTCAAAGCGAGTGAAAGGGTGTTTAGGGTCCTGAACCAATGGCTTGTTATAGATCACGACTTGTGGGAAAAGGGGGTCAGGGAACTGTATCCAGATAGGCAGTATAAGCTAGGTACAACCTTACGATTATAAGTATCGGTACCTAGACCATAAGATTCAACAGAAGAAATACAACTGCACAAACAGATAAGATCATATGAGGCGGGGGGTTAAAGGTTGATGATTCCAACCACCTGAGACCGACTTCGGTACTTGCAGTATCAAATCCATCACAGAGGATAGTTGTCGATACCTACACCAATAGGGTACATAACAGGTTCCCTTCTTCTGAAAATTTAAAAGCTGTCCTGGCAGATTTACTCAAACAAACGCCGAAAATATCAAATCCCTGTCCGTATCCATCATGATCAACGTCAAATCCATCCTGCTTGATGTAGGTTCCATCCGTTGAACTCCAAACTATGCCATTCAAATCGAATCATCCTTGTCGTTTCCCTCAAAGGTTGTCCCAGGACCATCGCGAGATAGGCTTCCACTGCTCACGCTGGCCGGACTCGGTCTGCGTACGCTTGGCGGGGGGTTGTGGCTGGTCGCTGGAACTGATGCGCTTGCAAGTGTTTTTGGCAGTGGTGCCCTTGTCGTGAAACAGCTGAGGGGGAGTAGCGTCGGGCGCGCGGGAGTTGGAGGCCTTCGACTGGTTTCCGGCGGTGAAATCACCTCGGCGCTGGGTGTTTTCGGTAGACTGAGAGTGGGGTTTGGCAGGTGAGATCTCGTAAAGATCGTCAAAATCATCGCATTCATCGGAGTTGGCAGTTTGGTCACCAAACTTGCTCGTGAATTTGGCGACAGTGTCCAGAGCGTTTTCTACTTTCTTGATAAGGATTTTGATCTGAGCACCCAAGGCTTTAACATCCTCCTTCATCGAAACAACTTCAGCGTTTGACGAGTTGATTCTGGCGTTCATAAGCTGGAAAACGACAATGGCGTTGTTGAGTTCGTCCTCCACAAGCTTGCGGAAAGCGTACATGTTGGATGGTTCCGCCATGCTGCTTTTGTCGGCGGAGCGGTGAATTCGACGACGAGAGTTTGGGGGATGATGCGGAAGGGGTTGTCAGATCGAGGTTCAGTTAGTGCCGACGAAGAAACTTATACACGCGATTTCTACACCCCACGCCACCAACAGGTGAAATTCATGTGTGGGTGGAAAGGAGAAAAGAATGATGATTAAATAGAAGCTATAGAAGCCTATGTGAGATAGGAAATAACAAGGAGACTGAATAGCAAAGAGAGGTGCTGGTAGTAGCGGCTTTAATCGTGTTACGCTATTGGCTCCAAGATGCCACCCTGAAAAACACAGCCAATATGGCGACCAAAGTGTGAACAGACACACAAAATGTGGGAGGCTTCAAAATAAAACCCCAAAAATTTAGATGAGGATGAGGAACAGGCAGGGATTGTAGGAGCGGATTTTAGAATTTTAGGTTTGGGAGAATCAAAGAGAGAGCACACTGTACCAACATCCTCATCCTCATCTATGCATGACTGAAGAGATGTTGTGTCATATAAGGGTTGAGTGCGAGTTTTGGATGGTAGCTGGGTCAGAATGAACCTTCTCTGGACGTGTGCTGCATGTATGATGCAAGAGAACGCGTGTTATTTATAGAGTATGGAATACCTGCGTACTAAAGTACGTGAACTCATCATTAGGGAAAGGTTACTGGCTCTAAGTCTAGGAGAGTACACTACTGATCCGCCAGCTCCATTCGAACGCTATCCATCCAAGCCAAGTACGTGTTACTACACCTTGTTCTCACCACCACTCTAATCTCGCCGCCTCCAGCCAACGCCTCCTCTGTAAGGGTGAACTTGCCCGAGACATACTTGAAACTGTCAACCAAATCCCCAGCGGCTACTTCAACTGTGGCTCCAAACGGGCTCTGGAGGTCGCTGTTGTCG
The DNA here is from genome assembly GCA_021655865.1 of Fusarium guadeloupense. Lineage (NCBI taxonomy): Eukaryota > Fungi > Ascomycota > Sordariomycetes > Hypocreales > Nectriaceae > Fusarium > Fusarium guadeloupense. The sequence continues at coordinate 86,464 of JAJJWM010000053.1, forward strand.
ACAAACATTGTGACACCGCGGGAACACGCAGTAGCAGAGCTGAGCTTAGCGTACATCGATAGTGTGTAGGCCTTATTTGGAACGAGGAGTGACTTGTCTAGCACCTGGACGGCAGTGACCCAGTCGCTGGCAAACGACCCCATAGCAAATGAATACTCGCCATCGTTAGAAACAGTATCGTCGACATAAGCGTATGCGCCCAAGCCAGAGTAGGTCCAAGGGCTATTGTTTGCGACGTCAAAGTTGCCATTTTGAATGATCAAGGTCTCGACGGGTTGGGCAGCAGATGAGGTAGAAGCAGTAGACTCAATGACTGCAGAGCTTTCAGTCCACGTAGAGATTGTCTCGATAGCGCTAATGGTATCGGTCGAAGCGGTCTCAGTCCCGGTGACAGTGGTAGAGATGTCGCTAGCATAAGATGTCTCAACAGAAGCGGCTTGGGTCGTCAAAGTAAAGTCACTAGACAGAGCCGCCTCAGTAGAGGTGGCGTCGATGGACTCGGTGGCGGTAGAGTCCGTCGACGATAACGTTGTGGTGGCTGAAATTGGACGGCAAGGGCTTGCATTAGATCCCACGAGAAGTGAAAAGGCTGCAAATGCAGTCAAAAGCTTGCGTGATGCCATCTTGGAAAGAGTGAACAAGACAGTTTCAGTAAGGAATGTGATGGATTAGATGAGACAAGGAATGAAGGTAAGGAATAAGAGGTCAGGTCAAGATATCGACTTGATATAACACTCTGCTTCGCCTCAGGGGCACCGCGCTACTATGGATCTATGTTAAATTGCCCGATATGTCAACTGCCACTAGAGGAGCACTTAATCGATAGTTCCTTACTCGACTGTCTGGGAAAACATGGCCAAGCCAATAGATAGTTCAATAGTCTCCTCGATACAGTATAGCTTCAGGAACAGCCAAGATAAAGTGGATAGCTTGCTGTCAGCCATCAGGACACTAGCCTAGAGCCAAGCGTAAGCAGCAACTTCGATAATGAGAGGGAAAGAAAGAAACAAAAACAATAGACAACTCATTCACGATTAGAGAGGCGGGAAAAATATTGAGCAAGGATTTAACATCCTCAAGCTCTGCTCGCAACGCGGAATACAATATAGTGACAACCACAACAGGCTCTGCACTTCAGGATAGCAACAAAGGCTAGTCAAATAGAACAAGTTGTCCATGAAAAGATAAGACCCTACACATCTCGAACAACTACAATTCTTATATATAACTAAAGATCATTTCTCCTCCATTTATAGCCAAACTGTATAGTTAAATACGATTCTTACTTTATTCTGTCCTCCACAGCATGACACCCTCAAATCACACAGATCAGGTAGCTTGATATAGCCTCCAGACCGATCAAGGTAAGTTCCAGAGCAAGAGAAAATAGATTCAATTGGCATGTGTGCTTCTCTTGCTACCCGAAGGTAGTTTTATCCGTCCATATTCACACCGCATATAAGTCAGATCAGCTCTGTAGCCCTTGACAGAATTGCAGACATCGGCAACATAGATCTCAAGAACCCTTCTCAACTTATATGTTTTCCCATAGCAGGTCCTCCCTCTCCCAATCCTATCCTCCCACCAAAAATCTCAAGGTAGCTAAGAACATCCCCCGCAAGGTGACTTTGATACAGTCGTTCAGCAGCTGATCTAAGTCTTGCAGCAGCATCGCTTGGCAAGGAAGCCACAGTCGGTCTTGGCCATGTGAGAGAACTTGTAGGGATGGCAGTAGTCCTCGCATTTTCCGCTCCAGGCTCTGCCGCAGCTGCTTCGGTTCCAGCAGGTTGCGCGGGCCTCGACGTCTCGAGCTTCGAGGACGGAGGGGTCTTCAGAAGGGGCGGCCATGACTCCAGCGAGAGAGCCGGCGACGAGGAGAAGGCTGAACTTCATGTTGGTTTAGAGGTAAGGTGAATAAGTTTTGAGAGGTGTGCTTGTGGTGGTTGTGTGTTTGGTGTGAGTGTGTTGTTCATGTTTCGTTTCTGAGAGAGGCAAGCCATATTTATACACTTGTAATCTATCCATATACCAATTTTACAACCTGCCGACGACCCGAATAGACAGGATAAGATTCCCGGAATACTTGTGTTCAATATGCCCGTCTTACTGTTCAAGGTTGCATCTGAAACGAAGCTTATAGACGCTATATACGCATCTTGAGGCTAGAACCTCGGCAGTTTATGCTCAACCCTCGCCGAGCAATCCTGATGAAGAAGGTGCATGAAGGTTTAATTTTAGATTGATCCAAGCATCCCCGCTTTGACTTATAAGAATTATCCCTGCATAGGCAATCAAGAGTTCAGCTCTACATGCAAGCTGTAGACTAGTGCCTGATTCGTATTTTCGTATATGTTCCTGAAGCGCAACGGCTTTTCGGCTAGATAATTTCAAGACCAAAGGCGACGTTCCGAACCTGCCCAATATGGCCTTAGATCGACAATGATTACCTACAGCTTACATGCAATCTCTACTGTAGTCATAACAGCTGGACAGAAATTGAAAAGACCAATCATGAACAAATTTACACTCGCGTTACTCTCTGGTACGTAGCAAGCACAAGGGATGCTGCAAATTTCTTTAGGCTTTCACGAGCATCCAATGGCTATTGTCAAACACTCATAAGCTATGGCGGGATATTATCCGCCGCTAGTACGGCTATTTTTATAACCAATCAATCGTCAAGTGTTGCCGCGTCAAGAAATGTCTGCAAATGATGCATGTACTTTTGTCGCTGATCAACATGTGTGAAATGAGCTGCCTCTTCCAGCTTGATCCAGCGAACCTTCTTGATATGCTCAAAGAAGGGTCGCATTGCCACGTCCTGAGCCTCGTCATGCACCGCATTCACCAACAGCGTCGGAACGCTGATTCTATGCAATAAAGGGATTATGGTCCAGCTGCGTAGTGAGCCAGTGATTGAGAGCTCACTAGGCCCGTACCTTTAAGAGCGATCAGAACTCAGCACTCGTGGGATATAGGGTGATCAATGATGCTAAACTTACATAGTTCCGTAGGTTGTGGCATCCGCTGCAAACCAGTCAAGAGCAGCTTGCACCTCTGGAGCAGGCCACGGACGTGCAAGGCTCAGATGCCGCTTGTAGAATAGTTCAATGGCGGCCTCATACTCTGGGCTTGTAAAATCACCCGTTTCTTCAGCCTTGTCCAAGACTGCCTGTGTAGTTGCCGGTAATTGTTTCCTCAACACAGTTATACCCACCCGCCAAGAATCCATGCTAGCAAGGCTATTGGAAATGATGAGACGGCGGAGACTCGAGGAAGAGCAGGTTACTGCCCATTCTGCAGCAAGCATGCCGCCCCAGGAATGGCCATAGAGATCGATGGGTCGTTTGTCGAGACTGAGATGCTGGAGGAGATTGTCGAGCTCGCTTTTGAACAGCTCTACGGACCAGAATTCTTCGTCGCCATTTTTCTCGGGCAGATGGGTTGACTTGCCGTTCCCGATCTGATCATAAAAGACAAGAGGGATAGACAAATCCATCAGTGGGAGGAGGTAGTCATGGCATGCTCCGGGTCCGCCGTGCAGAATCACTAAAGGTGTCGCTTCACCGGACAGATCTCCACATGTTTGATACCATGTGTAAGCGGGCTTGGATAAGCCAGGAAAATTGAAGACAACGGTTCCTTCGGGCATTGTGGACCGAGGTGACTGATTAATGCACGCGAAAGAGAGCTGCTTTGATAGTTGAATGCGGGATAGGGGTGATTCTGTAGAACACCACGGCGACTTTCAAGTTATGAGTTATTAAGATGGCGTGAGAATCGGATTACGATGCTCATGGTGTGGTAGATGCAACTTACGTGAGACAGACTGCCCAGGTCACAAGTAGACGCAGATTTATGCGGTAGCCGCCGATTGGCTAATTGAATTTTTGATAATCAATAACGACCCTTTGTCAGATGGAGACCTGGACTTGAAGAGAGAAATTCTGAATACTGTGGTATGGCAAAGCCCCTTTACTCAGGTATTAGTGAAATTTCGCCCTTGCACAAAACGTCTTTGCCATAATTTCGGTGGCAAATCCCTCGTTCCATTAACACTAATTGCCATGCGTCTTCGTTCTATACGTCACTGTACTGCGGCGAGCATGGTCGAAGCAAAGGTCAGATTGATCTTCAATTCGATCTGGCTTTTGGAATTTCTGGAGCCATGAAGTGGATGGAAATATGATTTGCCTCTCCTTGCTGCCTTTAGAAGTTTCATGCTACACCTTCGCGATGTTTTTTCCTATTCTCTGCATAGGAGCTGGCAGCTGGACCTTGGTCTTAACGAAACGCCGCTTAACAAGATACCTCAAGCAGCACGTCACATATTCGTCGAGGCTTCTCTACGCTTCTACTGCTATTCCAACATCTTTTACCATCACACTGGCCCTGTCCCCTATGTTACGTATCATCAGGAACACATTTTGGCCCAGCCTTTTCCCTCCATTGCTTCAAGGCACAAGAACGGAACGTCTCCGTGGATGAGAGTTGCCAACAACTATTCTAGTTGGCAAGATCTGCACAGTTGTCATACAACCCTCCTCATGTCTGTCGTTCAGTTCCTGAGAGCTTAGAATAATTCGAGAGGTTCGGCTTCAGATCGTAGACAGGTTAGTTGATTTCTGAATAGGAAAGGCGGCGAGGAGATGTCTTATGTCAAACATTTTAGTTTACAAAGGTATCTATTACTTTTTCACTTAGAGCGAATTTACTATCCGGCTCTCGAAAACTACACGCCCGAGACTTTTACCGAGGTTATTACTTCACAATTACTTCACAAATACTTCATAAACATAATTAAACTGGAGAGCTGATGCTTTACCGCTGCAGTGTGTTAGAAGGAACCCAAGCCTGTGAAGATACACTGCTATTATTCGGTACATCTTTCAAACTCTGTGCAGGACAACGGACTGTTGTTGATCAAACTTACAGGTCCACAGGATATGTTTTCACGCTCGTTTCATTCTGGAACTCTTCAATCTACCGAGCAACTGGCCCAGCTAGTCAAGAATTCGAGCCGAGCTCTCGGGTACTGGCATTCTCAGCAGCATCAAGCAATATGGCTGAGTCAACCAGGCCCTGAGCACTTGTAGATATGGTTGAACAGGGCAATATGCGACTGACTGCTGTTATTTCAGCACTCTTTTGGTCTCGTCTAACTGACGTTGACTCCCGGGAGAAGAATCGTGAAGATTCTTGGCACCCACGATACGAATATATTGAACAAGATACGGCCCATAAAACAGTTTTAGTTCACGATGCATCTCCTCTTTTGCCTTTGGTACTTGTCGCCCAGCCAATCGTCGGCTTGGTGTTCTTTCTTCTTCGCATCAGCCTGAGATCTGCACCCATTTCTGGTGGATTTGGTCTTGCGACTGTTCTTTCTGGACACAAAACAAGGAAAGACGGCATTTTGCGTGGTTCAGGGCTATCCGGTGAGATATCTGAGCGAACAGGGCTTAATTTCATTGCATACCGTGACACAGACGAGAACGGGACTCAGAGGTTGCAAGTTCAAGTTTCGAAAGCTGGTGGCTTACAAGGCCGAGGTCAAACGAGGTTACGTAGTAGGATCAAGTACTGTTAGCCGATGTAACAGGGCATTAGGTTCAAATTGTTTAATAGGGATGTTATGGAGCATTCACGAACTAAAAGGATAAGAATATTATATATCTCATAGCATCTACTTACAGACAAAGACTATTGGCTTATCGAGATCAACAATACTCTTCCTCGAAAAGTAGACACATAAGCGATGTTATTCAAACATAAGACGTCATGAGCACTAGTTGCCTATATTCACTAGCTACTATAGCGTCTAGAGAAGAAGTGGTTGTAACAAATTCCGGATCTTTCACGAGCCACAGATGAATCAGGCCTTGAGCGACGCGACGGCCCGGTTATGCTTTTGACTGTGGCATGTTCTCTTATGTCATTCCAGCTCGAACACGTTGAGATGCGGAGTGAAATCAATTGATCAGGCCTCCAATGAACTCTTATTGGTACACTTGTTCAACGTGAGGACAGAGATTGTTATATGTCAAGCAGGGATTCAATATCATGGCGTCAGGACATCCATCGCCAAGTTGTTTCCAACGAATCAGATAGCCTGCGGACCTTGCCTCCCAATGCAACGGCGATGACATCTGCCGAGCATTTCCTTTTTGGTATCCACAACTGCCTCTTAGTTCTCCTATTATAGACGACAAGCCACTATCGCGGACTGGTGTGATCATTTCCGTAGTCTGGCCTCTCTTTGAGTCATTCCCCCGAGATCCCGGCCAATGGTAAACCATGCCATTCAAACACTTTCAGAAACTTCACATGCCAAGTTCGGGCGATCGGCGCGACACGTTATGCAACGCGCTTCTAAGCATCCCTGTCGAGCTGTAAGGGCGACTCCATATCTTTTCAGTGTAACGCTGCAACAGGTTTGGATGAAGTTTATTAGTTCTATAGACCAGGATATCGTCTTTACAAACGTCAAAGGCTTCAAGTTGCTGATTCTAATGGTGCCAATTGGAAATGATCTAAAGATGATGACGTTGAGATTTCTTGGGGAAGGCAAATCGTCTTAATATTCTTTCTCATCTATAACTTAGACAGAGATCTATAAGTATGAAGACTTAACTCTACAAAAAGACTTTCACCCACAAACCACATCTACTCCACTCAAACAACCGCTTGATACAATGAAGTTCTCTCTTACTATCGTCACTCTTCTAGGCAGCGTTGTCTCTGCCCTTCCAGCTTCCGAGAAGCGTCAGGCATATATCCCATGCTCTGGACTTTATGGTACTTCTCAGTGCTGTGCTACAGATGTTCTCGGGGTTGCCAACCTCGACTGCGGAACTCGTAAGTTCCATGGGAAGACTGGACGAAACTGGACTAACATGAACAGCCCCCTCTGTTCCCGCCAATGCCAGTGACTTTAGTGCTGTCTGCTCCGCGATTGGTCAACGAGCCCGATGCTGTGTTCTTCCTATTGTGAGTTTTGAGCTTTTTGATCGTGGACTCTTCTGACATTTTTAGCTTGACCAAGGTGTTCTTTGCAATACACCTGCTGGTGTGCAGGACTAAGCCATCATGATACACTTCTAGATGAGGAATGCAGGATGTATTACTTGGCTATTCTGGATTGAGAATGGGTAGGCTAGTAATGTAGGCCTTTCGTTACTAAACTATAATTGACATTGCTGTTTGTGTTATCGATATACTACTCTGTACTTTCCTTCGCGCCACACCAACGTGAAGCAGCCAGAATTGTGTTGAATCTAGGTTTTCAATGCCCTGTTTCCTGTAAACAAATGGGGAAGTTTTGTCGAAAGTGAAACAAGTAGACTTGTTAGATATATCTGAGAGGGTGATAGTAGAGAGACTCTTCATGTATTAGAGTTAGCGCTGCTCATAAGGGAGTTATAGTACGTACTAGTAGATATATAAGCAGCCGGTTTTATACTTGGAGTTTGGGAAGTAATGTGATTCATCCGGGTCTAGAGTTATTGATACCCTCTCCTTAGACAGTGCCGTTCAGATGGTAACAAGACAGAGAAGATGTTTATGTTTGATCGAAAAAGGTCAGTGCCCTTCTAAGACCACAGAACCAGGCGGTCTGTTAAATTTGAGAATGAAATGTGTGTGTCTAAGCCCGATCTTGCTGTCTGATAAATAGAGAATTGCACAGTTCTGATTATACCATCTTGAAAAAATTCTTTAGTTATATATGATTGTATGAGGAGGCCCCAGATAAGAAGCCTTCCTTAGATAGGATATATACTAAATGCGTCTTAAGTTCAGTGTCCTTGTAGGTTATATCCTTTGTTGTTCCTTCAAGCTGTGTGGCCCTTAGGCTGTTTCATGAAATTTCAAGATACTAAAACTTCATTCTCTATCCATGTGAAAAGATTACTTCTTCAGCAGAAGTATGTCCTCGGACTCCCAAAATGCGGGTTTCAAGTCGGCTATTGTAACCTTGGGCTTCGGTTCTGTGAACCTATGACTAGAGTGCAGAGTTGGAAATTTCGCGAAAGGTCCCGATGCCGGAGTCGAGACTAAAATTACACTGGGTCCATCAACGTAGTGTTTCGGCTGGAGGTGAATAAGTAAAGATACCAGCTCATAACCACAATTTGCTAGTAAGGATATAGTGGGCTGATTCTAAATCCACATAGCTACACTCTCTTTGAAGAGCTTCCAGCTAAACCCCCACTCCCACATGGACCATTGGTCTCAATACTACCCTACGGACAAATATCGCAGCTGCCCAACGAACGAGACAGCACATTTCCACGATGAGTTACATCGTAGTGGCTCTCTGGTCTTATGCAGCCATCTTCAGGTCCTATGAATGATTAAATTTGTCATTTCCATGTAGTCCGTGTGTAGATACCATTTGGATATCCTGGAAGTAAGTGCCTCTGCAAGGGTGCAAATCTATGATTAGCTTACGTCCGTGATCAAGTTGCACGGGTACAAGATCAACTGCCGTGTTTCCGCAAGGACTGTTACTGCGGAATAGATAAGATCTTTCACCTTTTCTCTCGGCCTATAGAAAGCTCGTATCTAAGGACTAGTCGTCGTAAAATCAGCCACTGATGAAATCGCCACATGAGGCCCCGCGAGCTATACCACGATTGTGGTAGAAACATCTTATCAATCTGCCCATCTGATAACTTTGCAGGAATGATGTTGATCATGGAGCGATTAGAGAAGTAACCAGCCCTCTCGATGCAACGCCGGTACGAAAATTTACCGCCGAATGCGACGGTAGATATGTTACGTCCGGGAATCGGCCTTGATTTGTGGGACTAGATTTGATTGATAACCACACTTGGCGATTGATAACCAGCCGTCTGAGACAATCATGCATGAAACCCAGTCAGAAGCCAGGATAAGATGGAGAACACGATGATCTTTGCACCGAACAAGGTAGCATCGCAGCATTTAGTTACTTGAATGCTTTCTTATGCGTCGTGATAATTCGCGCATATTTAAAAAGAGGAGCGTTCCCTTGAAAAATCTGTTGGTTCACGCAACTGGGATCCAACATCGATCATCATGTCTCAGGAAAAGGACTCCTCTTCTAGCTTCAAGACAGGCACTATCGATGATACATCGACTGCTGAGGCCTTGAACCTTTACCATGAGGTTGATGGTGAAGTCAGTGACGAGGATGCACGATCTTTGAGGTGGAAGATTGATCTTCGTCTGATGCCGCTTCTTTGTCTGACTTATACTCTTCAAGCTATTGACAAGAACACTATCAGCTATGCGGCTGTCTTCGGATTGCGGGAGGAGCTTAACCTCAAGGCGACAGAGTTCTCCTGGGCTAGTGCCATCTTTTACCTTGGTTACATGGCCTGGGAGTTTCCGACGAGCATGCTGCTGCAACGACTGCCGATCAATCATTTCATGTCCGCCACGGTATGTACTTATATCCTACTTAATTAACAAGGCTGACGATTGAAGGTTATCACATGGGGCGCTATTCTAATGTGTCACGGAGCGGTCCAAGCTTTTGGAAGTTTGGCAGCCGTCCGAACTCTTCTAGGAGCTTTCGAAGCTGCTATTCAGCCCGGCACAATGCTTCTCTTTAGCATGTACTACAAACGTGAAGAGCAGCCTCTGCGAATGGGTATTTGGATTGGCTCCTCTGGCTTGGGATACATCATTGCTGGTATCACCAGTTTTGGTATCGGACACATCGAATCGTCCTTGTCTTCTTGGCGACTCCTCTTTCTCATTTGGGGTGCTATCACTGTGGTATGGGGCGTCATCCTCTGGTTCGCGCTTCCTGGTGCACCCATGAGAGCCAAGTTCTTGAGCGAGAAACAGAGAGGCTATGCTGTTTCGCGAGTCAAGGACAATGGCACTGGTATCGAGAATAAAAAGTTCAAGATCAAGCAGTTCAAGGAGGCCATGATGGATCTGAAGACCTGGTTGTTGTTCATATTTGCTGTTACTGGGAACTCGCCTAATGGAGGATTGAGTGCTGTAAGTCTTGTGGCGTTCGAATGGAAAAGGCCTTGACTAACCGGCCTTTCAGTTCCAAGGACTTATTATCAAGGGAGCTGGTTTCAGCACTCTGACTACCACCCTCTATCAGATGCCGTCCGGTGCTGTTCAGCTCGTGGCCTGTCTCACTGCCTGGTAAGTTATCAAGACCATTTCCTAGCGACTTACTAACAATTTCTAGTTATTGTGCCACAAAGTTCCGCAACTGTCGTATTTTGATCATGATCCTCTTCCTTTTACCCTTCCTTGCAGGAACACTTGGCCTCTTCCTACTTCCGCAAGATGACGCATATGGCCGACTTGCTTGTCTCTGGGTGTCATTTGCTTACACTGCAAGCGGAACGCTCAACATGTCCGTGGCCACCGCCAACACAGCAGGGCACACAAAGAAGGTCACAACCATCGCCATGCTACTCATCGGATACTGTATCGGCAACTTCATTGGCCCCTTCTTCTTCTTGAATGAACAGGAGCCTTGGTATCCCCTTGGAGTCGGAATGATGTTGTTCTGTATCGCTGCGCAGCTTACTTGCCTTGTTGCTCTTTGGCTGTTGCTCTGGTCTCGAAACCGTTCGAGACAGGCTGAGCATGCGCCTGAGAATGAGGAACAGGCGTGGCATAGGGGTTTCCTTGATGAGACCGACTTGGAGAATAAGTACTTCAAGTACGTGTACTAAGGTGAGGTGAAGAGTGGAAGTCTCTACATATTAAGGGTTACAATGTGTGGGGGATGTGGGCGATGGTATGATATCCCGTAATTATTCTCGACTATCAAAGCCTTCAGATTTCAGCCCCTGTCAAATGATTTGTGTATCTCGACTATCAACTAGTCATTGTGTTTTACTAAAATGCTGACTAACAAGGAAACTCATAAACTTGATATACCAACCAAACTTTCGTTTAGCCATGACAGCATACTGAACTGACAAGAGGAAGTTTTCTTCATGGAGATGTCCAGTGTTGGCGTCCACTTAGACCAAGACCCGGCTGGTGTTGCTGATCGCTCCGATTTGGCAACCGGCTTAACCTGCAACTCGCCTCACAACGGCCATGGGATCCCTCTCGCCCGTTCAAATCTACCAGATTTAACAGAAGGCCGTGAATATTCTTTATATCTCGACTATAGTGAACCCTCTCACAGCTACACAGGATAAACAAGCTGCAAGCAACCCTCAGACGAAGTATCGAGTCGATACTCAAGTGTCACCATTGCATTAATGCCATTGCCTCTGATTCGAGGACATTATCCAATCATCCAACTCTCATGTCGCTGTGTACTCTCTGTTCTCAACACGAACAACCTCTGAATCGGCTTCCTTGTCGCCTCCTCGCCATGTCTTGGTAAGTCCCTCCTCCGATAATCCAAACACAGGATCATATTTCGGCTTCGGGACCCTCCAAGACTTCTCATAATTGCCTCCGCTCTTGACAAAGTCCCAATAACCGCCATTATATGCACCCATCATGGTATAGCCATTCAACTGGACCTTGGACAATGCTTTCTTTGGGTCATCAGCCTCAATCCCGTGTCCTACACCTGGGGACATGAGCTTGAACTCGGCTTCAGGCTTGGCAGCGTAGGTTTTGTGGGCTACACCGGCTGGAATGATGAACACGTCTCCAGCTTCAGCCTTCAACTCAATTCCACCTTGCTCCCGGGCTGAACCGTAGGTATTTTCACGTAGATCCTCAGATGTATCGGCAACGCCAAACCGAATCGTTGCAGTACCAGAGAGGACTGCCATACATTCGTGTGCTTCGGAGTGAAAGTGGGACATTTGCGATTCCCCGTAACGGAATATCCATTCTACTTTCCATTCGTGCTTGTTGAACATGTCCCACACTTCAGCTGGGTCGCAGTGTGACTTATCCGGTAGTTTGGCGAGGACATTCTTGTAGTGTAGTAGAGGACGTGGAGAATTTGGGATGAGATCCGTTGGAAGAAGGTTATACTGACTGACTTTGACCATGGCGAAGAATAGTGGTTATATCAGGATAATCAAATGGATCTGCGGGTTTGTTGATTTATATTGGAATCGGGACAAGATCCGACTCGGGATCCTCAGCCGGCCACAATTTCATCTCCACTATGACGCCAAAGACTGGAATCCATTTCCGAATCATTAATCAGCCGCAATCCATTGGTTCTGCCTAACAAGAGCATTAATTGATCTATAGTCAGGAGAGAACATGATATATAAGAGAGCAGAATAGAATAACAGCGCGTACATTCACGTAGTTCAGTAAGAGTCAAAGCATCAAATTGTATCAACTTGCTTCAATTAAACACCAAGTTGCTTGGTATACACTATCTACTCAGAAGACTCGTCAATGAGGCTGAAAGAGTATCTAGCCTGGAGCACGTAGGGGTCACCACCAGGTTCAAAGATCTGCTTGCGATCCCGGAACCACTCGGGATGGTTGATACCGTCGATGTAGTCCTGAACCTCCAAAACGACACATCCGTACTGAGGAATAGTGCGGGGGAAGTCGGGGTTATCGTTAAGGCCCTGGGTTCTCTTCAGAGGCATGTCACCCTTCATCTGGGTGCAGCTGTAAAACTGGAATGCGTCTTGGTCGGTGTACACGTCTAGCTTGATTCCGGACCAGGAAGAGGACATGGAAGCAACGGGGCCTTCAGTGCGCCAGTTGTACTGTCCAAGTTGAGCTCGGTTGACGGTGTAGCAGTTGTCTATACTTGTTAGCTGATTGATTTATGATGAACAGCAGAATAACCTACCATATCCAGTGCAGTTGAAACCACAGTTGCCCTCCAACTCCTCGTTGTTGGCCTGGTCACCAATCTGCTTGGGCTTGCTCCAGAAATCATTGGCGGAGCCCTTGGTGTTGGGAATAATATCGCCAGTGGGGATGAGGATGTTGTCAACGTCTATACGCTGGCCACTGTAGGGCAGGTAAAGCGTGTGGTTGGACACAGTTTGTGTGTCATTGTTGGCAAAGCCGTCAAGGTTCCAGTAGGTGTGGCTGGTGAGCATAATTGGAGTCTTCTTGGTGGTTGCCAATGCCACAATCTTGATGTCCCAGTCACGGCCGGTGAGGGTGTAGGTCACGTATGAGACAACCTCGCCAGGGAAACCCTCCTTTCCATCGGGGTCCACAATGGAGAAGGTGATGCTGGAGTTGCTGTAGGACACAACGGTGAAGTTGCGGTAGTCCCATCCATCGGGTCCTCCGTGGAGAGTGTTTGCGCCGTTGTTATCGTTGGGCTCAACGTTGAATGTCTCGCCATCAATCTCAAAGGTGCTGTTCTTGATTCTGTTGGCGTAGCGGCCGGGAACACCACCAAAGTGAGGGTGGGCCTCATCAATGCTGTAGTGAGTAGCATTGTCGAAACCAGCGATGATGTCTCGTGAGATTCCATACCGGTCGTTGATCAGAAGATCGGTGATGGAAGCACCATAGGGGATAAAGGCAGCCTCAATACCGTCTCCGTAGAGCCAGTATTTGCCATCCTTGTCAGGACCGGGACGGCTGCTGTTTGTGGCCGCAAAGGCCAGAGGCAAAAGAGCAGCAGTAACAATACTCTTGAGGAACATGGTTGCGGTGGCCAAGAAAAGACTGAAGATCGTCGAGCAACGCTGCGAGGCCAAGCTTTATAGAAAAGTAACGCTGGTCCACCTCGACGAGGCGGAATAAACGAAACAAGTTCCACCAACTAGATCATTTCCCAACAATCGTTTACTACGTCGTAACTCACAGTCTGGGAAGCGAGACCGCAGAGCCTGTTGACTGGTGCGGGTGTCATTGTATCGACGTAAAGTTGCCAAGTCCCTGGGGTAGCGTCCAAGGTAACTTTCCCCAGCTTCTCCGCACAATGGTTATTGGTGCGGATCGTTTGTGGGATACTAGCGTTGATATAGCGTGGGTTAACGATTGGGATCGTCATGCGGGGAAATTTCAACCTGATTTGCAAAAGTTATGCCGCCGAGAGATGAGCCGGGGATGAGAAGGCTGGGAGTAAGCGAACCGAGTAACCGTGCTTCAACGGTTGGTTTGCCTGATCTGGTTAACGGGACTTGGAGAGATGCACCGAGAGTCGGAATCTGTTTGATTGAGTATCAATGCCGTGGTAGTTAGTGTCTTATTCACCAGATGTCATGTACTTAAGTTATCAACATGATACAATAGATTATATAAAGAGGACGGACTAGACGGATAAAGTCTTGTATTCCGTGATAGTAATTTCAACAAACTGAGGGGAAGCTGCTGACGTCATTATTCAGGCAAAAAAGTCCAACGTTGCATTCTACGACACCGCTTGTAAGCTCAGGATTTTAATCCCTGAAGCAGTGAGAGCAGGTGATGACCTAAAATCAGGGATCAAAATATCTTGTTGTGCATACTAAAGCCTTTCTAAGCATTATCACACGCTGTAGTGATTATAAACCACGTGTTGCGGCAACGCTCAATTGGTTTCCAAACCCCTGGGTTCATGAATGGTGGAGTTCACCGCGAATCACAAGCATGTCCTTGTGATGGACACTACATACGGGTAGCTGTGGAGGTTGCAATGCAAGTGTCCGGATACGGTCGAGAGGAGAGCCGGACCAGTAGAGTTCATGGGTTCCTTAGGAGGCCCCTCAGAGATCAGAGCTTCTGAAAGCCTTTCGTCTGATCCAAACCTACCCTGCATGTGTAGACTGTATCTAGCATTCAAACAAGCTAATAATTAGTCTAGGCTTGAAGCACCATCGATCCTCAGAAAGGCACGAGGAGACACATTATATACACTTTGGGTATCACGATCTAATTTCTAGTCGTCTAGGTTCTAATTACCACAAAAAGAGGGTCGAGACAAGTGAACCAACAAGCAAAAGACATGTTGAAGGCGTCTGGTAAGCACCTGTTGACATGCCCTTTTCAAATCCCTTCTCTTCACCACCCAAATACTCAGCGCCCAATTCAGTCAAACCACCATCATCATCAAACATCGACACGCTTTCTCCCGTCCATTCATTGGCATCATCGGTCCTAAAAGCACCAAACCACGCGTATGCCTGAACGTCATTTCTCTCATCCAGACTAGGCAGAGTCTCATTCATCATAGCTAACGTGGCTTCTTCATCTGCGTCAGGAAGTGCCATTTCTGTAATCCAAAACGGAGCATCAGGTGCGATTTCATTGTAGAACTCGCGCAATTCGCCGAGCCAGTTTTCCAGACCAGCTGCAGGGCCATACCAGTGTACAGCAATAAAGTCTGTGGGACAACCATCGTCGCCAATGTCGTAGCAGGATTCGTTGAATTCTCGTAGCCATTCAAGACCTCTTGGAGAGCCGGTAACGCTGGGGTGGCTTATTGACCATTCGCGAGATGAGGATCTTAGAGGAACAATATTTTCCAAGTAAGCTTGAGCTGCGTCGGATGCAGATATTGAACTTCCACCTGTATCGGTTTCTCCGTCTGGTTCGTTGAAGCTGAGCAGGTGAGTCGATGACTCTGGCAGGCGGTTCAAGCGTGACTCGAGATCTTCATCCGTTGCATCGTCGAGACCATGGATCAAAGGCACGAAAGGGAGGGATTCTCCGATTTGTTCGGACGGCCAGAGGGACCAGGTATAGTACCAGGAGATTTCGGAGTTGTTGGAAGTCAGAAGGCTGTTATCCGACTCATGTTCGTCTCCATGGTATGCCAGGCCACGTTTGGAAGATAACTCTATGCTCTTGGCGAGGTTTGAAAGGTAGAATAACGAGCAGATAGTGAATTTGCGCATCTTGGTTTCAAGGTATTAGAGTATTAAAGTAGTGTAACAATATTTTGTGAAAGCCTGTCAATAGGCAAAGATTCTATTTAAACCGCAAATAATAGTGACTGAAGCAGGTTTGAAACATATTGAACCCTTGATCTTTGTTTCAAAATGTCCAGGATTTCCTTGATATTTCTGTCTTGACTATCTACGTGTTTCTCACTCTGTGGTCGAATCAAGTGGCGATATCTGATACCTTGTAGATGACGTCATGAGTTTGCCAAGTCTACCCTGCCTCAACACCAGGGCTTGGCAGCGTCAAGGACGACATGGCTATCGTAGTGCTGGTGAGTTGGTGATTATAGAGTGGCGAGAGTGCGACAATTCATCCCTTGGCACCGAAAGGTTGTAGGAATTCTCGCTCTTGAGCCAAAGGTCAGTGGACGGTGATACAAGGAAACTTGTCTAGGAGGGCTTTGTCAAATTTTGACGTCGGTGGCTCGCCACCATCAAAGAAACAGTCCTTGAAGAAAAGTTGAAGTACCTGCAACAGCCCAATGGGTTCGCTTAAATAGCCTTTCTGAACCAAGGCGTTGTGCAGGTGAACCAAAAGCATGGCCTCATGGCTAGTCTCCCAGAGTAACATGCTGATACGATATGCCAGCTCAAGAGCCTCCTCTAGACCAACGTCGCAAGGAAAAGGTGACTATTGGAACAGTCTATTTGAGTTGTGGTTAGAGAATCGCGATGCAGGAATGGTTTTCAAAGCTGCACTGTACATGTGCTGTCCCAAAAACAAGTTGAAGTGCTGTGAGGCTTGCTCCAGAAACGCGAAAATACCCTGACTCTCTCTCTGACGCATTCTACCTTGGCGCTCGAAAATGCGCTTGAGCAGGTCTACCGATTCACAAAAGCTAACCATCATGCGCTTGTACTTTCGGTCAAGGAATAGCTCAATGTCCGTTCTCGGGCTGAAGCCTTTTGGAGGCGAATGTAGCATGTGTCCATACAGAGGACTCAGTGGCCATCCTCGAGAAGTAGTAAACGATTCGACAATGCACTGGAGCTGGAAAACGTGGTGGGGATATATCATCTTGCGGATCTCTGTGCCGGGCTTCTTCATAGCGAGAGCGGTGATGGCGGCGAATTCGTTAATTCCAAAGAGTGTTCGATACATGCCGCAGTTTCCATTGGCGGACCAGTCAACCTTTTCATAGACGAGCTTCTTTCCCTCGAGGTTGGCTTGTTGTATTATGGGCGATGAGTAGACGTTGACGAGGTCGTATAGCCACTTGATGATATAGCAGCGTCGCCAGTCCAATCGCTCTCGTTGTTTTGCCTTTTCCAAGCTGGAGGACGGATCCCAGCTTGCAATCTTGGCTTGCATGGCTTTCGTAGGCTTTCCAGTGCGATTAGTCTGAAAGTCATAGATAAAGTCCAAGGGATCCTGGTAGGCATAGGTAAGGAACTGCTCTCTGATGTTGAGGGCTTTCTGCTTCGCCGTGTAGGTGGATCCGTCGTCACGATTGTTGACGAGTGTCAACATGAACCCCTGGTGATGGTCTGGATGATGGTTTCGTAAGAGTCATGCCCGGGAAAATCGACAAAGATGTCAGTGGCGGTTCGCTTGATCATGGATATCGCAATGTTGCATGTAGCGCCGGCCACAGCAGTGTTAAGGTTTTCGTATGCCACCTCTTTCCAGAGACCTTGCGTGTGGTTCCGGAGTTCAACACATTCGCTGATAGCTGACTACACGGTCATCATGTAGTCCGTCACGAGACCACCACCATCGTCGATGATGCGAATGCTTTCGATGGGGACCTCATTGCCATCACGGCCATCGCAAATGTATTGTTTCTTGCCCTTCTTTGACTTCTTGCTCTTTTTGGTCTTTTCCCCTTCTTGCCCTTGCCAGGTTTCCGGGAGGCTTTTCGTGGACCCGACGATGCTTACGGCTTTTGTTCTTCCTCCTCTTCGCCGCTTGAGCCTTCGCCTTGCTCGATTGTTAAGCCTTGGAATTTGTTCGCAAAAAGAAGTTGTTCCACATCCTCGTCGGGGCCGTCGGCAGCTTCTGAGTCTCTGTTCTTATTCATCGCCTCCCAAAACATGGCAAGTTTGACGAAGAGTGTCAATGAAATGTTGATGGGTTATGTTGCTTTTCGTCAGCTCCTCGTCCGAGTCGATGTCCATGAATTGGTAAAGGCACTGCTGACGATGGATCGGGCTTGCATGATAGACCTGAAGAGTCGGTAGATGACGTTTGGTACGTGTTCTCCGCTTTCGGCAATGAGATTTGACATGGTGATGACACCATTCACTGTCGTTTGGCCCGTTGTGTTTTTGTTGAGTATTGTTTGGGAGTGTGATGTAAGAAGACGGCTGTATGTGTTAATAATCCAATAAAAAAGGTACTTCGTGTCCTTCTTGTAGAAATTGTAAAAATTCTGCTTGTGAATCTCCATGACGCCGGTCGAGTCGCGAGGAATGACCACCACCAGTCAAGATAGGGTTGTCAAAGGATGAATCTGTGCTGCTGAACATGAATGAATTTGTGTTTGTTTACATTTCTTTCTGTGTGCGTTGTTTGTCTTTGTCAGTTACGTGTAGCCAGTAATCACTCAGGTGGCCTCCCGTTGAGTTACACAAGGTATCCATCTAGGTCACGCAAGTTTCGCGCTCACCAAGATAACAGACAGTTACTGGAGATAGGGCTTTAAGAACCTCGTACACACATTTTCTTCGTAGAACTTTGAGACTCTTTAAAGGCTTAGGCTGTTGTGGATGTTTACAATATATCTATTACATTCGTACGTCTGCAGCTTGCCAGTGTATGCCGCCTCATGAACTTGTATCAGTGTCACCACGCAGTTGTGGCCCCCGCCGGCGGAGATAGAGATTGGTCTCGGACCAAGGAATTTTATGGTTGAAAGCAGCCTGGCACCTCAATGAGTGGGCATTGATGTCAGCTTCTCTCCACTGCTGGCTTCTTCAGCTCGCCACAGAGAGGTTACAGTCTTCCACTGCGTATAGAATCTCAGTCCATCCTTGCCATAGAAATTTGCAAGACCAGTTCCGGCAACGCTTCGCTTGTTTCCAGTAAAGGAGAACATCGGAAGAGGCACAGGAATCGGAACGTTAATTCCTACTTGACCAGCATCGATCTCTTGTTGGAACAAAGAGGCTTTGGCGCCGGAGTTGGTGAAGATGACGGCGCCATTGCCCCAAGCATTCGTATTGACCAGGGAGATACCGCTCTGAAGAGTATCTTCTTCCATGCAGAGGAGCACGGGGCCGAAAATCTCCTCTCTATAGCATTCCATATCGGGGCGGACACCAGCGATGACAGTTGGTCCGACCTACACCTTTGTTAGTAACCTGAAATGAACTTTGCAAGACGAACTTACCCAATTACCATCAGGAAAGCCCTCGGGCTTCCATCCTCGACCATCAAGAAGGATCTTGGCGCCCTCCTTCTCTGCACTCGTAATAAGCGCCTCGCATCGATCGCGGCTTTGGGGAGTAATGAGAGGTCCAAAATCAGACTTGGAGTCGAAGCCACTTCCAGCGACATGGTTCTTTGCCTTTTTAACAAGATCAGGCAACCATTCCTTGGCGTCTCCAAGAAGAACCAAGACACTCAAGGCCATACATCGCTGCCCAGCGGCTCCGAAAGCGGCGCCAGCGATAGAGTCCAAAGCATGATCTTTGTTGGCATCTGGGCTCAGGAGTGCATGGTTCTTTGCACCTAGGTTTGCTTGCACGCGTTTCCCGTTTGTAGTTCCCCGTTGGTAAATGTACTCTCCAGCCTTGTTTGAGCCCACAAAGGAGATTGCTTGGATCTCAGGCTCATCGAGAAGGAAATTGACAGTATCCTTTGAACCATGGACCACGTTGACCACACCCGGCGGAAAGCCGGCTTCCCTGCAGAGCTCTGCAATCATCATGGCAGCGCCCGGATCACGCTCCGAGGGTTTGACAATTATACAGTTTCCAGTGATCGTTGCCACAGGCAGAGACCACAGTGGAATCATGGCGGGAAAGTTGAAAGGGCAGATGGCCGCTACAACTCCTAGTGGTTGACGGTACGAACGAGTCTCCATGTCTTTGGCAACCTCGAGTACTTCGCCCGTAAGCTGTGTGGTGATTCCACATGCAGTTTCACACACTTGCAGTCCGCGGAGAACATCACCTTTGGCATCCGCAAATGTTTTGCCTTGCTCAGTGACAATGCTTGTAGCGAGGTTATCCATGTGCTCGCGGATCAAGTGTGTGAGTCGAAACATGATTTGCTGCCTCTTGATGATGCTGGTCTTTTTCCATCCTGGGAACGCGGCCTTGGCTGACCGCACTGCTCCCTTTAATTCATCATTGGTGCTCTCGGGAACTCGGGTGATGACATTGTTGGTCGCTGGGTCATGAACGTCAATCCATTGCGTGGCCTTTGAAGACACTAGCTTGTTGTCAATGAAGTTTTGCGTGTCCTGACGGCTGGATATCTTTTCATGGTTGCCAGGATAGATGACAGACTGGAATATGGACGTAGAAGGCATGATTTTGAGAAGCAGGCTGAGATGTAAGTGTAAATGTTGGAGAGAAGAATAAAGAGACTGATGTTTATGGCGAAGCGGAAAGTTTCCCGATATAGTAATAAAGTAGCGGTCGACTCCGCCTCGGGACAGACCGACAGTTTCACAGCTTACCCCGCACTCTTTGTCCGTGTGACAGTTGTCTTGCTATCAGGCGGGGCTGATATCCGTTGTGTCTCTCAACAATAGGGACTTGCCAACGGATGGGCCTATCGGAATGAATCATGGACAGTTGACTTATCTCAGGGGTTTCGGAAGCTGGAGAGTCCCGTGACCCCGCCATTTTGCTGCCCTCGATTATAAGGACTTGTGGTGCTGAGTCATGATCTTGCCTGTCTTTTCTCCTGATGGCTAGCCTGAGGAAAGAGGATAGAACAGGCGTTGAAACATGACATCTTGCCATGATGTCTTGGCATCGATGCCGGTGTGACTCATCAGTACGAGTCTCACATCGAAGAAATGCTGACTGTACCGTCACGTGCGATTCTAATATCTCCATTCGATACAGATGGTGTTAGCTTTCTTCCTTCCTATCAACCACATTTGGTAAAACTAATATTCTAAACCATGGATGCCAGCCTTTTGCCCGTCGGCGATCAAATCACACGGTTCCGCCAAGCGATAGAATGCAACAAGGCGCTCTTGACTGTTTTATCGCGCGCGGCTGAGATGAAACTGCCCAATTGGTACCTGGCTGCTGGTTCACTGACCCAAACCGTCTGGAACGTCGTGACCGATCGAGACCCCGAGCAAGGCATAAACGACTATGACTTGGTATACTTTGACTCATCAGATCTATCCTGGGAGGCCGAAGATGCTGTCATTCAAGCTGGGAAACGCATTTTTGCCGATATACCTACTGAAGTCGAGATTCGCAATCAAGCACGCGTGCATCTCTGGTATGAAAAAAAGTTTGGTAGACCATGCCCGCAACACCATTCATCTGAGGCATCCATCAGCACTTGGGGAACCAACACAGCACTTATTGGCATTCGGCTCAGGGATGATGGGCAGTGGGATATCTATGCACCGTGGGGATTTTCAGACTTGTTCAAGCTTATTGTGCGTCCTAACCAGCTGATTATGACTGAAGAGGCATACAACAAGAAGGTTGAGCGTTGGGTAAAGCTCTGGCCTGAGCTGACTATCATACCATGGAATAATTCATAGGTTCGAAGCAAGCCGACGGAACATTTGGCCCTTTATGCTTATAGGCTGTTATAATGCACCATCTTAGACGGTCCGCAGAACAAGTCAGGATAGGCTCAAGGTAGACACCAGATAGATTCAGCAGGTAGCTTCAAATTTAACAACCAATGACCGGCGGTTCAAAACTGGCAGCCTTGTATCAATTGCAGGTGCCTCAGTGGAAGGAACAATACATTGTATTCAAGACGTACTCTGTCATTACAGCTTGAAGAATGATTTACAAGCTTGGCCTGTCTGTCCTGTCATCGGCTTTCTTATATCGCCCACAGCATCTATTGCCAACTTCTTATGTTGTTTCTTTATCCTTCCTCATCGCGATTTAAGTCATGAGAATTGAATTTTACTCATCCGACATCAACATCCATCGATAATGGAAATTCTCGCCTTGATCCTACAGAGAGGCTTCAGCAGTGATTTACGTGTAATCAATTCTCAACTTGTACTCAGGAATATCAGAAATAATAGGTAGACATTCTATGATAGGGACCTGGAGATCTGGGATGACTAAACGCATTGCATAAAGCAATTTTGTTACCTCCATGTTCTTTAGGCCAAGTCTTTGAGTGGAACGTTTAAGGTAAATAATTAGTGGCTGTACTTCCTCTATGCATAGCCTTGTATAATCACAAAACTCTGCCCGGATCTGATTAATTATATTCCCGGAAAATGCCAATTATAATCCTTTTAACTAACATGGGGTTCGAAACCCCCTCCCTAACTTACAAGGTATGACTTAAACTCCCATTTAATCAAAGCTTGAGCCTAATTAGATTGATTGGAGAGCTACCCAGAACTTATTTCAACCATTTCGAGTAATGCATTATGCATAATGGCTACTCCTCTCTATCACGATTCGTTACAAACGTCCCTCAAAGGAGTTGAAGCCTCTGGGGTAACGCAAGTTCGTGGCATTCCTTATGGCCGCATACCCCGACGCTTTGCCGAAGCTGAGATAATCGAGAACTATCCTAAAGAACTGGACTGTACCAAGTTTGGGTACGCCCTTTTCTCCTTCTCATTGATATAGCCGTGGTCGCTCATTCCGCTAGCCCTCGATGCCCTCAAGTTCCCATCGACGTTGGTCATCTGCTACGCATACCGCCTCATCATCAACTTCCCCCGGAGCCGGAGGACGAATTCAACTGCACCAACCTGGATGTTGTTATGCCAAAGGTGGATTCACTGTCAAAATCAACTGCGCTACCGGTTCTGGTCTGGATTCATGGTATCTCTGCCGCCAGATGTAATCAAATTAATAAGATCGATTAGCTGACGCTTGTGGGACGCAGGGGGGTCACAGGCCGTGACGTTTGGAAGCGCCGCATCTGGCGTTTGCGGTAAGTACAGCCCATATAGTTTCAAACCTCGACACTCTGGGATGGGTGAGAAACAAACGCTGATATATTCCTGTGCCAGACATGGCCGCAATCGTGGCTGACTCGATTCGGTTGGAGATGCCAATTATTGCTGTTTCTATCCAGTACAGACTCAACGTATTCGCTGTGGGCACTGAAGACGGACCAGCCAATCTAGCCCTACGAGATCAAGCGCTGGCTCTGCAATGGGTTCAAAAACACATTGCAGGCTTCCGCGGAGACCCGGTATTTGTCAACCTGGAGTTTTGTCGCACCCTAGATCCTCGCATACTAACGAGACTCGCAGGCCAAAGTGACCTTGGCTGGCGAAAGTGCTGGGGCTGTGTACTGCCACGCTCACCTTGTAACAAACGCCCCGGCGAGACAGTTTATCCTTTCATCTGGCTCATTGTTTTTGTCGCCGCCTCAGCCACCTAAGGCGGTTTCAGCTTTGCGTGGTGCTGTTTTAAAGCAGCTTCGGAATAATGATTCACGGTTTGATTTGGAAAATGCACCGGCAGGCAAGATTATCGAGGCGATCAAGCTTTCAGGCTTGCAATCCTTCTTCCTCGAATGGGAAGAACGGTTTGACGCGTGGCAGACAAAAACCGCTCAGGCTGAAAGACTCCTGCTTAGCGACGTACAAGATGAGGTGAGTCGACAAGGACTTCCAAATGTAACTTGTAATAACGTGGGGAAAGGCCGCTATATGGCGCACAGGAGTGTGGGCAACAAACACACATGACATTCTGAACGCGTTCAACGCAGCCGAAGAACACAGTCACGAGCTCAAGAGGATGTACCACATCTACCCGGACAGGCCTTCTTCGTGCAGAACTGGAGCATTGGACTTCATCAATGACTACAAGTTCGTGCTGCCGATACGACATCTGGAGCAACTTTGGAAAGATGCACGTAGGCCCGTCTACAGATGTCTAGTAGACGAGGTCAACCCCTGGCAACCTTCCAGCGGTGCCCATCATGCTGTGGATTTGGTGCTGTTGTTTTCTGGATTCGATCTCAGCTTCTCTAGCGGTGCTGAACGTACTGGCCAGGCTATGCGAGAAGCGTGGATCAAATTCTTGAATTTTGAGCAACCATGGCCTCGAAAATCTGATTCATCCTACGGCTTCGGACCCCATGGAGAGCCCAAGATCTTAGAAGGATGGGAGCTGCAGTCACGTCGAAGGATTGTTCAGACAGAGGCGCTAGGCAGAATGGATAGTGAATTACTGGATAGGGTATTCGCTGGCCTTGCGGCGGGGAAGGTGAGCCTGTTAAACTAACCCCAATTAAGGCGAAATTTTGATGTGTAAGATCCCGAGTTGAGACGCGTACTCGCAGCACTTGGTAGTGTCTTCACAGTTGCAATCTTTTCCGAAATAATAACAGAGCATTAATTATTATACTAGTTCGACTTATGCTTCTTTATAATTTAAAGGGAAGAGGTAAGTAATGGCAAGTTAAAACCTGAATTAGATATACCTTAATAGTGATGATCATTGTAGACTTGCGCCACTGGAGATATACGCCTGAGTCAGTGGGATAGACGGAAACCCGCGGCTTCCCGGCCAAATTTGGGCTCCATCACCATATCACCGAAGCCAACTTGTTTCATTTATTCTATGGATGCTTAAATAAAGTGATTTCGGGGTTGTGCTTAACCACTCCACTATTATTGCGATCAAATACACGACATGAGCAGCAGCAACACCAGCTGGTCTGCAGCAGCAGCCGCAAAGCGCCAAGCTATTCTTGAGGGAATTCCCATGCAATGGAGAATTCCGGAACCGATTCCTTCCCCTGATGATCAGGCTGATGTGACAAATGAATACATCCAGCAATTTTTGACACCATGAGAAATCATCATCACTGAAGCCGATGCTGTGTCAATTACGCGGCATTCTACCACAAGATCTTGGAGCGCACTGGAAGTGACAGAAGCCTTTTGTCACCGGGCAGCTATTGCTCATCAACTTGTACGTATTGCGCCAATCATCTGCAGCCTATGTTATACTTAGCGGTCTATCACCTTTAAAGGTGAATTGTCTCCTAGAAGTCTTTTTTAATAAGGCGATCCTCGCGGAAATAGCACTCAATGACTACTTTGCCCAACATCAAAAGCCATATGGTCCTTACATGGCCTGCCGATAAGCTTGAAGGACCAGTTTCACATCAAAGGAGTCGAAACCACGATGGGCTATGTTGGATGGATCGGAACGTTTCAAGAAAAAGGGCTTCAGGCCACAGAACCAATATCTGAAAGTGAGTTAGTGCGTGAGCTTCACAACTTGGATGCAGTTCTTTTTTGCAAGACTAGTGTTCCGACAACAATCATGGCAGGCGAGACAGCAAATAACATCATTGGCTACACCTGGAATCCCAAAAGACGCCATCTCTCGTCTGGTGGAAGTTCTAGGGGCGAAGGTGCTCTGATAGCTCTTCGTGGGTCGCCAGCAGGATTCGGTACAAATATTGGCGGCAGTTTTCGTGTGTCAGCAGCTTTCAATGGCATATATGACCTGAGACCATCGACCGGACGAATGCCGTACCAGGGAGCGGCGAATACCATGGACGGACAGAATACAATTCCTTCCGTTATCGGCCTAATGGCTACGACAGCTCGCTCCTTGAAACTACTATTCAAGGCCATCCTGCAGCAGGAACCGTGGTATCATGGTTCACTAGTTTTGGAATTCCCATGGAGGGATACGGTAGAGCAAAAGATTCGAGAGAGCTCTGCTACTCTCACCTTCGCAATCATGTACCAGGACGATGTAGTCCAACCACACTCTCCTATCAAGCGTGCACTAGTCCGAGTGCGAGCCGTCTTGTAGGGAAAAGGTCATAGAGTAAGGATTTGCAGAACTCTTCTCTAGATGTCGCTAACTCAAGGGCTTTAGGTCGTTAAATGGAACCCCCCAAGCCATCAAATAGCCCACAGCATTGCAGTGTGATCAACGATTTTTCGAGCCAATGTATTGATACTGACAGCGTGACAAGGAGCAAACATATCACGCCGATATGAGAGTAGACATTCAGGCTCATTTGGCGCTAGCAGGCGAAGAGCAGCTCCCAGAATGCTTCATGAAAGATAGTGCGCATTTGGATGCTGCACAGATTGCGAATCTAAACGTCGAGAAGCGGGAGTATCAGAAACTTTACTTAGATTATTGGAACTCAACCTCGAAACTGACAGAAACAGGGCGGCCTGTCGATGCGATTATCTGTCCTGTGTGCCCTTCCGTAGCAGTTCTTCCTCGTCAGTATCGCTACGGGGCATACACTACGTTTGTTAACGTACTGGATTATCCGAGCGTAGCTTTCCCTGTGCTAGATGCAGATGAGACGGTGGATAAGACAATGGAATCTTGTTCTTTTCTGAGCGAGCTAGACGAAAGTATCCAGCTAGATTGTAAGTTACTGCTTTCTCATTCAGGTTGACTCAGCTAACTGAATCAGACGATTGTCAACTTTATCATGGCGCTCCTGTAGGACTACAGATAATTGGCCTGCGGTTAGAAGAGGAGAAGGTATTGACGTTAGTAGAGTACCTAGGCGACCTACTGAGTCAGTCTGGTTGAACTGCTTACTAACATCGTGTTGGACTCATGGTTAACATATAAAGAATGATTAATGAATGGCATGGAATTATCCAAAGGAATGGGTTAAGCGAATCGCGTATAACCTGGTCTTCTTCCGAAGGCACGATAGTGGCTGGCATTTCCCTGTCATTACTCAACCAGATCTTTTGGTACGAGACTTAGGAGTCCTCTTCTACAGTTTTTAATGGAAAAGGACTCATGGGTAGAGAGTAATGAACAGTGAGGGCACACTTGGCAACCGTATCTTGGCAATTTCATCCAAGTTTTCAGGGCTTTTCCATGAGATTGTAAATTCTAAGTGCCTAAGCAGGTCTTGCGACTGTATCAGGGGAACAGTATCCAATGAGTAAACTACTGCAGCTCATACAAATATATACGGCTCAACTACCTTCTTCAGTATACCATTCAATATCACCGATCGGGCAAGCTCAAACTGTAAAGTGTCAAGCAATCATCAACATCATCGAATTTATATTCCAACAAGGGACTAACTATATGACAGGTATAATACTGAGATTATTTATACTGTAAGGGAATGTGTCGAAGGTAAGATTTTATGTGACCGCGATTGGGCACGCAGCAGGTGCCACAATCCATTAGTTCAAGCCGTCCTTTCGAGCCGCAAAGAGGGCATCTGAGGTGAAGCGGAAACAAATGTGAAGCAATAGAAATTACATGAAATAGTTATAAGGAGCGTTATGTCGAATTCCCCATTGACCCTCAAGACGCTCGGAATCTCAGCCACATGTTGCGCCTGTAGAGCGAGTACCAGAAGTAGTGAATCCCAGTCATGCGAGCAAGAACATCAATGTTCATTGCGTGTGAGCTGCTGCTACATAATGGAGCAGTCTTTGAGTTATGAGCCGCTTCAGTAGTCCTTGTTATCATATTTGTCATCATATTTGTCGTCATCACCGTATCCTGGCTTGTGGTAGGTCTTGATGGGACGCTTTGTGATGGTCTTGGTGACAGTGACTGTCGCTGTCTTGGTGACAGGGGGTTGAGGGTACTTCTTGGTGACAGTCTTGGTCTCGGTTTCAGTCTTGGTGATCGGGGGCTTGTGCTTGTACTTGGTGACTGTTTCAGTCTTTGTGACTGGTGGCAGAGGGTACTTCTTGGTGACGGTCTCGGTCTTTGTGACTGGTGGCTTGTACTTGGTCTCTGTCTTGGTCTCTGTCTTGGTGACGGGAGGCTTCCACTTTGTCTCCGTCTTGGTGACATGCTTGTATTTGGTCTCGGTCTTGGTGACAGGAGGCTTCCACTTCGTCTCGGTCTTGGTGACCGGTGGCTTCCACTTATACTCAGTGACCGTTACGGTCTTTTTGCCGTACCCATAGTCGCCGGGACTGGCGACAACTAGTGGGATGGAAATCAAGGGGGTAATGAGAGCAAGAAACTTCATTTTGCAGGATGAAGCGAGAGTCTTGAGTATATGATGTGAAGGTGGATTTGTTCCAAAGAGTGGTGTGAGGAAGAGCCCGCAAGTTGAAGCGTGTCACAACTTCTGGTAGAGGTGGAAACTACACGATATTTATAAGTTACTAGTTCCTCTATGTGGACTTGATATTGCTTGATTGCGTTTTCTAAGAGCGATTTGGTACAAGGCGTGAATACTCCATCGGATTCATGGAACCAGCTTCATGGTCTAGCAAAGCGGCTCATAGTGTGAATAGCGTCTCTCGCTTAGCTCAATATCCAGGGTTGAGAAGATTCAAGCTGCCAATGAATAGACACAATTTCAGCCATAAGCTCGTATCTGCTTGTGAGCTCGTGTTTCTACATGAAGGCACCACTGTTAATGCAGCCAGACAACCTTTATTGATGCCGGCAGCTTGCAGTAGTAACATTTGCCAACAGGCCATGGTGGTGATAGTCTATAGGTAAGCTTACGGGCCAGGACCGTAGTTGGAACAAGGGCGGGCTGCATAATACAAGAGTACAGCTTCGTTTTGCAGCCATGCTACGGCATAGACGGTAGGGGATGGCGTGACAGCGCGAGGGGTCAAATCGCTGACATCAGATCATCGTCTCCTATGATTTAATCAGCATACTAACGGCGATAATAAGAAATAAGATTCGATAGTCATCATGCATACCACATAGTACACATAATACTATTTGTGCGGGGGATTTTCCAGGGACAAGGGCCGAGCCTGATGCAACAACACGCACTAGTCAGCTGACAAAATCAGTAACGCCTGTTATTGGATTGACTATCAATCAAGCAATGCATCAATGCAAGGCTAGATTCGTTCCTTATTATCAGAGATTGATCGAATATGGCTTGTTGCGGTTGCTATCTGAGTGTAGTCTATCTCATAAGAGCCTCATTTTGTGGGCAATATAAAACAATCAACTCCACACTCGACCAAAAGCCATCTTATGCAGATCCAAGTTCATGTGATACGCTGACGGACAAGCGGATGTCAATGCCGTAGCTTGCGTAGGATTTCCAACATGCAGCTACTACGTAGCAGGTACACGTCGAGATCTGCACTCGGGCAGGTCGCCACAAATAGACCGTCCCGTGTGACAGTCAACTCTGCAGGGGCAGGGGCAGAGGCTCTAGGGCCTCAAAAACTAACCCAACAGAAATTGCGCCATCGAGGAGGACACCCTCAGCACACATAGTGCTTAACCCAACGGTCCCAACCTCTGCAATGTGTACTAGTAGCCTATCAAATCTCGTCCTATCTTGCCTCGGCTATTATGTTATCTGCAGCCTGAATTGCAAATTTGTGGCGTTCTAAGAAACAAAATAACCTGTTGTTTAACCGACACACCGGCTGCCAGGTAACCACCGGTGAGTCGCTGTCATTTAGGTGGGATGATGACAGTTGAATCGGGACTCCAATGCTCTCACAGAGGTGCAGCGACAGAAATACTTGATCACTTTTGGGCCACTCTCTCAAACATTAATGATCGTATACTTATGTCAGTCCACTCTGAAGTCCCTCTTTTTTTGATCCACCTAGATACAGAGAATATGGACCATTTCAGTCTGCAGCCACTCAGTAGCGCGTCTCCTAATCCTGCACAACCTGGCAGCCTTACTTCATGAATCATCACTCATCTCAAGGCTCAACCGATCCAAGAAGCTATTAAGGCCCACCCATCCATTGTTGTGCATCGAACCAAGTTTCTGGCAAACCATGATGCTCTAAAAAAAGAAGATTGCAGGAAGTGCTGTGATTACAGGTCGCAGGGGTAGATAAGGCAAGTCTGGTAAACTACCTACACTTCATGGCAGTTAGTCAGTCTTCAAGAATAAACTTGAAGGGCATCCTATAGGCGTAGAGTACCAATCATAATTGAGATCGTTATTCCGTCGTGACGAAGAGGCGGGGGAAAGTGCCGAAATCGTCTTACTGTCTTACCTCTGCGATCTGTACTTTAGTACATTATTCTATCCGTTCATGCCGGCGTGAAATTCCCAGTACTACTACTATCAAGTTAGCGTCTCCTTGAGACCCAGAAGACTTATGGATCCTGTCCCTCTAAGTGACGAATTAATCGCGTATAAAAATATCCTTAATCAATAAGAATCACTAGCCATAAAAAAAAGTCGTGCTATTTGCACAAGTACCGATTTCTTCTCCAACATAAAGGTCACGTGCATCAACCCCTCAGCCACAATCATAAAGTACTCCTTTTACCTCAGAACTTTGTAAAAAGCTACAGTTTAAACCACATTCTAAACCGTAATCCGAGTTACGACCAAGGCTACAGTCAAAGCCATAATTGAAGGCCTCGAATATACTATCACAAAGGCCGTGAACGCGCTGAATTGAAGGCTTTGAATGAGCCGAATTTGTGCTAGTTGACAGATGCGACTGAAAGGTAGAATTGTGGCTTGATTGGATATCTACCCTTTGATTGGCGGGTCTCAGTTTTCTGTGTGGAAGAAGTAATTGGTGTATGCATAAATAGTACGACTTATAAAATGCTCCTCAAGAGAATAAAAGGCCTATAAGTCTTCTAGGTCTTGAGGAGATCTTAGTTAATAGGTTTTTTAGGGCATATAAACACTCAAGCAATCCATTAGTCCATGGTTTAACTGCGGGATGAGAGCAATATGATATTAGAGTCTGGCTTTTTTTCATAAGGGTGGAATTCGGTTTGACATGATCAGTCGCCTTGTTAGGTAGCGCTTAAAATCTCACTGCCAGCATTGTCTCTTGGGTGCAACTAAAAGCTTAATTCAAGGCATTACATACTGGGGCAACTGTATTATCGCTTCATCAAGCTTTGAGACTTTTTGAGAGCATTAAAATGCATGAAATTGCTTACTTTCAGTCTGCGTATGCAGTATTTCTGCCGCCACACTTACACATGCGAATTAAACTTCTCATGCACAGTTCAGAAACCATCTCATCAAGTCTTCACAGCGCCGTAGAATACCTTAAGAATGGTACTCATGCCTTTATAAGGAGGCTGGCCCCCAGTTCAGATCCTCATTTTCTTTCTTCTTCAATATCAGCCCAAAGCCAAGCAAACCTCGTTACCTGACCAAGCTTTGACACAGACATCTACACCAAGAGATAACAAGCCACGCTTACACAAACCATCATCCTCATTCAATCCATCGTTATCGCCGTCATAATGGATTTCCATGAACAATATATTCGCCTCACAGCCCGTCAGGTCCAGCGTCTCTACGACGACTACCAGCACAAACGGGGGCCTTTTAGCACCAAGACAAAGCCTCATGACCATGACCTTGCGGCTCTTCTTGAGCCAGAGTACACTCTGCATCGAATTGGCGATGCCAATGATGATATGTGGCCCCGGAATTGGCTAAAGAGGCCACATGTCTTAGAACGGGATTTAAATAATTTCCGCTTTGCCGCACCGCGGTTGTTGCAAGGAGAAGTCAAGGATGAGCCCGCTGCGGCACTGACGGACGAAAAGTCCAGCCTGGAAGTCTCTCATCAGTCCCCGGATCCAAAAGAAGGAAAAGTATCTCAGGGCCCCAATTACCAGGGTAAGTGCGTGGGTGACCTTATCTCATTCGATAACGACCTTGGCACATTCGATGGTGGCCTTATCAAATTCGATTGAAACACCAATCCAAAATACCATGGCCCTGATGTCACAGCAGCCGTCCTCTTCGACAACCTTCGCTGCTACCTCCAAGTTACTTTGTCGGGAACAAGATAAAACCACCTACCAATCCCATCAAGCAGCCAAGAAGGAGATTTTCAGGATATCGAGAAATCAACAAGTGGAAAGATAGGTACTTTGCCAGTTGGCTGGTTTGATCACAAAAAGAATGATGAAAATTTGTGCCAAAAATTAAGATTGAAAGAGCATAAACTGCAGCAACTGGGCTGCAACGATTACCAAAAGTAATCAACCGTTCTGTGTCTGGTTTTGGGACTGTGGCTTCATATCTTTTGTTTATAGGTTTAAGGAGCTCCTGGAGCTATCGAAATATCATTAATCGAATTCACTTTAGATTTATGTTTGGCTGCATATACAAGGTGACTGTCACTGGCCAACATGACTTTCAGTGCGTAGTAAAGGCGCAAGATACAGGGGGGCTATTCCAAGATGACTAGCTATATCAGTGTAATAAACTCAGTGCGGAGCATTGAAATAGCATAACCCCAAGCCCTCGGCCAATGTCCAGCAGTCACCTCGACGTCTTATTTCATTGCCGTTTTAATCTTTACTGTTCAGAGTTTTATTATTCCTGGCTCGTACTTAAAAAGGAATGAAGTTTTAAAACCTCTGGGGGTTATAAAACGGACATTTAGTGATGTCTTTATGTTGCTCTTGGGTTCTATTTGTGCTCTCTACACAAAGTATCCACTGTTTCGACACCTCATTATATTGAAATGGCCATTTAAATGTCTTGGGAAACTTTTAACTGTTGAGCTTGGGGGTTTGAATTCAGCCTGCTTCAACAGCAGGGCCAGTGATAATATTCCGATTACTAGTAAAACAAGCCACAATCCACTCGCCCTGCGAGAACAGCCATAGAGCCATGGAAGTATAGCAGCATATTTATTTAAATCTCAGGATGAATTCAGATAGAATATTAGCTGTTTCTCTGAAACGATTCCTGGGTGAAAAGGGTCCACGGCATTCCTGTGAAGAGTATCAAGTGTTTTGTACGTACATTGTACCCGGCCAGTCGTTCCAGGGTTTATTTGAAGATATGTTTGTGAAAGTCCAGCCATCCAAAACTTTAACTTTTGGCATTATTGCAATGGGCTTACATCGAGTATTGGGCGGTTGGTGGGTCCAAGACCTCGATCTTTCGCAAGTCAATTATTTCGGGCAAGATATACCGGCAACCGCCTTCGAGTATGGCCACAAGTACGTCTGCGAGAACCTTCTCAAACGGGGCTTGTTCAACATCAACAGGCATGCTGAAGATTTACATCTCAGTCCGTTGGGCGTAGCCATGCTCAATCGAGACGTTGAAATTAGAGGCTGTTATTGGAAAGAGGAGCAAACTCAAAGCTTGTTATGGGGACTCGCAGCTTTTTTTGTTTGGCAGCAGTGGAAGGGAACGGATTGGTCCAAACTTTTTAGAATTTAATGTCTAGTGTGGAAACGACTGTGGCATTGGCTGTGCATTGTCGGCGGCTGCTCTTCTAGGCATACTCGATGATGTGAAACCCCTCATTCAAAAAAGATTAGAGGTAAACCCAACGTTTGCCAATCCTGATACTGAGGTTCCCCTGTTGGGAGCTGTGAAATGGCGAAAATCTGACTGTGCTCACCTTCTCATTGAGCATGGCGCTGATGTTAATGCGCAGCTGCAAAGCAGGTTTTACGGCAGCATCTTGGCAGCTGCCGCGGCTCAAGGAGAAGTTGATATTTCTCATCTTCTCATAAAGAATGGCGCTGATGTCCATGCCCATCTGAAAACCGGAGATTATGGTAGCGTATTGACTTCCGCGACTCTCGGATACCGCTCTTCTCTCACTGTGGTTAGATATCTCATCGAGGAGGCAGATGCAGAGCTAGAGCAGGTCACTGGAAACTACCACCAGACGTCCAAGCTCGGGCTGACGTGCAGATTGGATCTCATACAAGGTTCTGTAGCACAGAGGATGAGATGTCTTGGGACAGAGATAGAAAAGAGATAGCGAAATATCCCATCAACGAGCAACACGTTGAGGCCCAGGTGCTTGTTGAACTCGGTCTCTTACACCATGATGAGGTGGCGGGCAACGCACTTGCGATCGACACTATGTCTAGGGTTTCTTTGTCTTGAAAGTTTGTCCGGGATCAATCGTTTCAAGGGAGAAGCCTTCTTCAGTCTGGCACAGAGTGTACACCAGAAAGGACCCTAGACTGCTTCTTATAGCCTTGGGCCAAGAGGAAGCTTTGTTTTTGACATGATAGCTGCCTAAAGGTTATGTCAGTTAAATGTGCTTTAAGATTGCAAGGGAAAGTGTGTTTAGATATTATATACGATATCTTGTCGTGAAACAAAATAGGACTTCTGACTGTATAACCTTAATCTATCTCGTTAAGATATATATGAGGTTGAATTCAAAGAAGAAGAAGAAAAAAAGTATGCACCAGATGCGAACACAATCCCAAGTGGCGTCGTTTTGTCAGTTGATAACCCATATTAGTAAGTACAAACGTTGTAGCTACAATTAGAAGTAAATATGTATTAAAAGTTTATGAAGCGGTTATGGAAAATGTTTGCCAAGCAAAAGACGAGCGTAATCCCCGAGCTGTGGTGACGAACCTCCAAACGATTTGACGGCGTGAATACGCTTACAGGATGCCACGCCTCCAGATCGCTGTACGCTTCACCACAATACCTTTGCCAGACTTGATTAGAGCCTGAACATAACCAAGTTTGCTTCCAATAATAATAATCTGCTCGTCCTCTTGCATATCAAATTACCCGTTTGATACGTCGCACCAGTCTCTCAAGATTACCAGATACACCAATTGTGAATGATTTAGAGATGATATCTTGTTACATTCGAACGCGGCCGGATTGCCTAGCGGCCATTGAAGATGGAGCGCGGCGAGCTAGCGATAATGGTTTCCTACTAGTACGGTGATGAACAGCCCCAGAGGAGGCATCTTGACTGCGAATGATGGATTTAGACAGCTGCAATGTAACAACACTGAAACACATACCCTCGCTCCGATGAAGAAGCCGCCGGTACGCTAACTCTTCTAAGCAAAGGCTACGCGTGGCCTTTTTCCCCGTGTCCAAAAGAGGCATGGTTAAGTTTAAATCAGGCAAGATAAAGATGGACTTGAGGCAAGGCGACAGCTGCGGAAAACAGACTTTAATGCATCGGTCACCTGCTGCTAGAAGACGCATAAACCGTATAAAAGAGCCTGAAATAGTTTCTATACTAAATTTATAATTATGAACACTTGAAAGCCTCACAGCAATAAGCGGTGTCGTGGGGGTTACAGTAGGCGGGTCCTAGTGTACAAGGAAGGATATTGTCCATCAATTGATAAAGACAACAGCTCGAATGCAGTCAGGAACCCTTGTCATTAACACCCCGCATCCGTTGAGCCCCTCATTAGCGTCACAATGTTCGGACCCTAAAATGTCTTCCGAAACCTTATTCGTGCCTCGATACGACATACGAACTGCCGAGCCTTAGCCTAGCTGCCTAGATACTGTATCAGATTCGAAGAAGCAGGCATTTCAAGACCAACAAGTGTTAAGGGCCCCTTGTAAATCGGATGTTGTTGACATCACTCAGTTTCAGGTGGATTTTGACGCTTTTGCTGCTCTGGAACTGCCTATATATAGGTGTATAAGCAGCCTCCGTCTATCAATGTTATAAAACCAGATCTTCGATTCAATATCAATCTCACCCTATAACGTCATTCACCTGGTAATATCTATCCGCAATGAGGGCCCTTGTTTATGACGGCAACAACTCCGTAACCCTTCAGGATCGTCCTGTTCCTACCATCTCGTCACCAACAGACGCCATTGTCAAGATCATCAAGACAACTATCTGTGGTACGGATCTGCATATTCGCAAAGGTGATGTGGCCACAACCCAGCCAGGAAGAGTGCTAGGACACGAAGGCGTCGGAATCATCCATTCAAAAGGCTCGTCCGTGACTCAATTCAAGGAGGGCGACAAAGTCATCATCTCGGCTATCTCTAGCTGTGCGACCTGCGAATACTGCCGAAAGGGCATGTATAGCCATTGTACTTCTGGAGGGTGGATTCTCGGAAATACAATCGATGGAACCCAGGCTGAATACGTCCGTATCCCCCACGCCGACTCGAGCCTCCACCCTGTCCCCGAAGGCGCAGACGACGCGGCTATGGTCATGTTGAGCGACATTTTCCCAACAGGGCTCGAGTGCGGCGTTCTCAACGGAAAAGTCCAGCCCGGAGGAACTGTGGCCGTCGTCGGAGCTGGACCTATTGGTCTGGCCGCTATCGTCACTGCGCAGATGTATTCGCCCGCCAAGATCATTGCTATTGATATGGACCAATCAAGACTCGAGGTTGCCAAGAAGCTCGGTGCCACTGATGCGATAGTCAGCGCCAAAGAAGGCGTCCCTGCTCAGGTCAAGGCGTTGACTGATGGTAAAGGATGTGATTCCGTGATTGAGGCGGTTGGTATCCCGGCGACGTTCGAACTTTGCCAAGAACTCCTGGCGCCCGGTGGTACACTGGCCAATGTCGGTGTCCACGGTACCAAGGTGGATCTTCATATTCAGAACCTCTGGGATAAGAACATTTGTAAGTCTCGAGGCGAAGCGTCTGATTTATCCTCAACTGACATCTCTGTCCTCAGCTATCACCACACGACTGGTAGACACGACCACCACTCCCATGTTACTCAAGCTCGCACAGTCCGGCAGGCTGCAACCATCGAAGCTAATCACACATAGTAAGTCGCCGTCCAGGTATTTCTGCATGCCTCATGAAGAGACTAACATGTGGATCATAGATTTCAAACTGTCTGAGATGGAGAAAGCATATGGGACATTTGGCGAAGCGGCGAAGCATGGTGCTCTGAAGGTAATTATTGACGTAGATTAGAAAGCGATCATAACCTGAATCTATGGAATGAGATTCAACAAGCATCATCAAAACTATCTTTGTAAAACCTAGGTTATCGTTTATGACTAAGATCACTAAGAACAAAGGCATTGCTACAGTAACAGGAACAGAAGAGTGGATGATGAACAGAGTAAACCTGTGAAGAAAATCGATATCGAATCATGCTCCATGGCACTGGAATCATCATCCGTACTTCCCTTAGCCTGCTCAACAGCGTCCTCATATTCCGGCCACGGTCTATCCTCCTTTCCCTTGGTCGTGTTGGTCTGGACAAACATAGTTACGCCGTCATACTGTTTTCCGCTCTCGTTACGACCAGCAGAAAAGAAATAATAGCCACAAACCTCGATCATAGTTCCGTCCTTGTCTTCGTCATCGTCATTGCAACCTCTTAGTAAGCCGTGCCAACAGCGCCGCTTAGGTTGAAAGGCGTAATAACCAATACTATCTTTTGGCACTGTTACTAAGGCAACTGTGAAAGGCATGACGAAAGTCCTGTTCAAATTGACCATGGCCATCACTTCTGGGTCCGCTGCACTGCGCACGGCTTCGAGGACAGTTTGGCTATCTGAGACGGAGACATTGATGGTTGAGTTGGCTGTGATGCCCATCTTATAACGGTCGTAGTCGCAGTTACCGCCATCTTGACTGGCTTTCTCTTTGGTGCATTCGATTGCTCTTGTTACACGGATCCGTGTGTCATAAGTATCAAAGCCTTCCTTTCCATGTTTGCCCATGGGCTCGAAAGACTGACAAGTACGCTTGGATAGTGAAAAAGCTAATGATAGAGATGGCAAGAGAAGAAAGAGTGATAGCAAGGATTGTAATAGCAGCGACTTCATGTGGTCAGTTGTAGATGATGGCTATAATACCATAGTAGCTCATACTTCTTGACGTGTTGTCCCAGGCTTCTTATATATTGCCTAATGTTCACAATTGCACCCCACGACCCGATAATCTGACTGAACGGTCATGGCTGCACTCCAGCTCTCATCCATGACGTTACCATTGCTGCTATCCTGGTGTCAAGATCAACGAGATCATGTCACACCCGCTCTTCAAAGCGATCAACAGCATGGGAAAGCCTCAGGGGGCTTTTTTAAGACAGCGTTATATCTCAGCCCTGGCGTTATAGAAACCGGCTTCTTTGATTGGTTCACATTTACATGACACTCACGTCACTTCATATTCAACTCTCGAAGAAACCCCGCAAGAACAGGGATAAGATTGACAATACAGGAAATCAAGTCAGTAATTTGCCTTGAAGGATTCTTTCTGTTGTCGATCGCTTCAGCTCATCTGACATCATATGCAGGGCAGACAAAAGATACCTAGCGATGGCATTCAACATACAAACAAGTATCTTCAAATATAATTATTTATCTGTATAGTAAGTGTGCAGAATATCGCTATAGCCTTGTAGCTTCTTGTCATCAACTAGTCTCTACTCCATGACAACCGAATAGTGAGGTTACTTCCAAGGAAGGCTTATTTTTAAGCCACTAACTAGATTGAGCTTATTAACAATGGTGAACAAATAGCAGGAACTAAGCCATTGGAGTAACAAGAGCTACCAGCTAAAAACGAATGTTATGAAAAGACATCTTCACGAAACTCGCTACCAGGACGTGCGTAACAAGAGTTGCAAACTCGCCCAATCCAGAATAGTTCTTTGCCTATTCGTTTGATCTTGTGGCAAACTATGTAGGATGTCGCCCGTCTGAGATATTTTGAAAAGGTTGCACGTCGGCTGGTTAGCTCCTATTACCATCAAGTTACTTGGAGCCTGCAGTTCGTATCTTATATCGCACTTATCTTTAGTTTTCTGGTGAATTTGGCAGTAAGCCGCTCTGAGATGTTCATATGTCGACACGGTAAGTTTTGCATCTTCCGTCAAAGTTTTTCAGGATCATCCTGTAATGATTCTCACTCAAATTAGAATAGCTAGCTGCAAAACTCAAGCAGCAAGAGCCTGTAATTGACTACACCACACACGATTCTCACTCAAAATCACCTCAATTTCGTACGGATGGCTGTTTTCTGGGGGCGGAGACATCAGTGATTGTTCAGCAGGAATACTTTTCCGTATCTCGATAATAGGAAGAGTCGAGAACAGCCGAACGGGAAACAGATGCAGATCTTAACGAATTTGGGGCTTTGGAAACCAATCCATGTGCCTTTCAACAGCATCAGTCTGTCTAAGGCTAGACTTCGGTCAAATACTGTGTCTTAATAGCTTTGGCGGCAATAGAACCGTCAGTTTTGTTTGAAATGGTAGAACCATATATCAGTTGCTTAAAGACGTACTTGTCGCCGTGGGAGACTCTGTGTGCTCTACCAGCTTCCAGAAAAAGTATGGCTGGCGTTAAAGAAGGGGTGTGGCTGTACACGTTCTTCAGAGACCTTCCTGGCTGTAAAACAGCTGATTTCTTGCTCCATACAGGGCTGGGCGTTGCGGGAGATCAATCCTGCGAAATGTCGCGTGGATATGGTCATATAGATCTCCCGGTCTTTCTTTAAGCCCATTGTCTTTCAGCGTGTTATAAAGAAAGGTAGAAAGTGCACCACCGATGTTTCCATCCCTAACAATCTCTAATGCTACTTCATGAGGTGCACAAGCGGCGAGTATTGCGTATTCTTCGGGATCTATACGGCAACTAAGCCACATAAATACAGCACTGTGTTCTTATTTAAGGGCATCCGATCTACTTGAAACAGAGCTAGATGAGGATTTAATAATTGAAGGAAGGTATCTGTCCACGGGCCGGGTCATCCGATAAACACTTGCAGAAGAGCAACAGTCTAGGACAACTGCCACCACAAGTTCTTTGTTGACCGTAGCAATCAAAGCCACAACGAATTGATGGCTATGCAAGTACTTGATATCGTTACCGTTTGGAGCTTCATGAAGAGCTAGCGCCAAGCCTCTAATAGACGTATTTGAGAATTCAATTGTTGGGCCGAATCTCTATCCGTGCCTTCAGAGGGGGATGTAGATCCGACCAGTGGATTAAGAGCCATTTTTGGTTTTCATTTGTACCCTATTGCTCACGTAGCACTTTGACTCTCACAATAGTGGGGTATAGAACACTGTAAAGATGTTTGCACACAAAATGAGTGTGAGTTATTGATAACTATGTATTTATTTGGAAGATTGTGTGGTTCAAGGAAAGACAGTAGACTCCACAATCGAGTGAGTCTCCCATTTCAATAATCCAGCGCCGCTGACAAAGTCATCCAAGTCAAGGCCTTTGACTTCTCTCCAGTGAGAATGCCGATAGCGTCTAGGTCCAGCACTGTCCAGAGCCAGGTCCTGGCTGGCACTGCGTTCGGCCACCATTGCATGACCAGCAACCGTAGTCGCCAGCACATTGGCATTTGCCTGCCTCGCAGTCTGCATGAGGCGAGTAGCAGGGGAAGCAATCGCAGCGAGCCTCAAGACCGCGGAGAGCCAACAAGGGCTGGGAAGTGACGACAGTTAGCCAAAAACCGTGGTAAGAGTGCACCTGTTAGAGGCGCGGGAGTGGTAGAGAGATAGGGCATGATAGGAAGTGTTTGACTTAAGATGTTCATACCTTATCGATACCCTTATAGGTATAATCACCTTCTGTGATGACTGCGCTGTCGGGCTCAGGCATAGCGGTGACGCCCAGAGACAGGAGGAATGAGAGGAAAAAGGTAGCCTTCATGATTGTGGTGTTGGGTGTTTCGAAGTGTGTTGAAAAGATGATTGAAGTATGAGAGTTGTAGAGTGTCTTGTCTTCTTTCCAAAAAGTCGAAGCGGTCTCTAGGTATTTTATACATGTTCAGATCAGAACGAACTACCCATGCAATATCCAGTTGAACCACTCGCTCATACAAAGTAACCATAACCTCAGACAACAACACTTTGCATCACCACATGCAACTCAATCCTTCCAAAAGTTCTCCGTGTCAGCATATAGGTGGCTCTCCTCCCGTCTGACACGTCTTGGTGATTTAATCTCCGCCCTCGTGATATCGCATATCCAAGGATAACCAATCCCAGATAGGTCCCTCACTCATCATAGTAAGTCATTTTAGCTTCACTCATCTTATTTAGAAGATAAATCCTCCTCGTGATGTTTTATTGGAGTTATCAAATGGATATTCGAGGGGAATTTAGAATTTGCCTGGCGTCCATGAGTGCGAATCACTTCCTGTATTGGAGCCCAGTGAAACATCTCGGAGAATGGCACGTCGCCCGACGGTCCGAATGAGGAGATAATACTCCATCTGGGTCCTACATTCCACTTTCCAGACTCGACCCGGAAGTCCATTCAGAACGCAAAGCATCAGTTCATCAATGCTACTGGATAGAAGTCATAACCCCGTTTCCGTGGGATTTTAGGCCGAAATCCTTCCTGTCGTGCTAAGTTTGGAAATGTTACTTCGCTTTAGTTGCGTTACGACTGTGATAGTCCTCAGGTCTTACTGAATCCTTGTTGCTATAGGTCAAACTTACACCGTATGCGTTGTCGGAATGTCGATCCGCTTAAATCTTACATGTCGGCATTTGCGTTTTCCATAGGGCGTAGTGCTCCTGGCTCAGCCTCTCAGCTGTGGGGTTGTACAGGCACTTCTAAACTTGGCGATCAGGGATTAACGACCCCTGAGCTATCGTGGTCGTGGGGTTGTAGCTGGTGATGGATTCGGGCGCTGAACTAGGCGAACAGAAGTCCCGAAGACTAGCTGGGCTTAGCCTTTGAGAGTTGAGTTCTTGCCAAAGCATGCTGAACCAACTAAAAGAGGCTATACGTGTTACCGATGGCTCGCTATGTTTAATGTCGAAAATGCATTTTATTCGCTTGTCTTCAATCCAAGCCCGTTCCATATCACTCAGTGCCCAGTGACAGTTCATAATGAAGCTGTTTCTGTAATGGCCTCGCACTCTGCTTCACCACCAGAACATTAACTTCTTTGAGACTTCCATATCCTGTATATAGACAAGTACAGACCTTGGCACCTGAATCCTAGCTAGCAACGTCGGCCTAAACTTGCCGCCCTGAGTAATATAGAGAAAATGCAATACCTAGTAGGGGACCAAAACCCCGGGCTTAAGGAGCATAAGCAACCCACTCAACTTGATCTGGAGGAAAATCATTTCCGTGCTTTATATGCCCGGCCGGAACTAACCGGTCAACAGATGATATACAGCCTACAGGGATTAGTATCCTGCGAGAATTCTCGGAGTGTTAATTGTCTCGCTGCTTACATTGGCTGCGTACCAAGTCATACACCGCTTCTTCGTGTTTCATAGAAAGCTGACTGCATCCGTCCATTCCTATTGGTTTGGTCGCACTCTGATTTTGGAATGCATATGTAATCAATATGGTGGCAGAAAAAGTCACTCTCTGGTGATTGTTGTAATGTCTAGCATTTGGCAAAAGAGCTATACTCTGATTCTAAGCTACCCTGATGTCAACA
The DNA here is from genome assembly GCA_021655865.1 of Fusarium guadeloupense. Classification (NCBI taxonomy): domain Eukaryota; kingdom Fungi; phylum Ascomycota; class Sordariomycetes; order Hypocreales; family Nectriaceae; genus Fusarium; species Fusarium guadeloupense. The sequence goes on from JAJJWM010000053.1 coordinate 128,425, forward strand.
TATACACTTGCACTACGAATATATGTCTCTTGATCCATTACATTATCACGATAAATTACACTATTAGAGATCAAAGTCAACTCAACAATTCCCACCAACTTTATCCAGGTACTGTAGGGTAACGTCACTAGGATAGGCCGACGGTTACTCCGTAGCTGTCCCGGGATGAACAGCCCTACGCCGATTCGGCTGGTGAAATGTACGCCGCCGCGACTTGAGCTGGATATTGAGTGTCCGTAGACGTCGAGACAATCTAATTTGAATATTTAAGATCCTCAACTCAATAGAGTTTTCACGTTCTCTAGATGAATATATAGTTATGGCTTGATTTATTATCCGGAGAAAAGTACTAGAGGCCGCGAAGAGTGGTGATCAACAAAGAAATCAAGAATACAATGGATATCAAAAGTGAACAGTAGATTCTAGTTAGCACTTTAACGTCAGACAGGAACATTCAGATAAGATAGCAAGCATCCCTAGTACTTAGAGAATAAGTTCACTTGAAATTACTAGTATAAAAACCTATATTCCTATCCTATAGGAATTAACTTGGGTTATAAAAACTCAATATTCACAAGCACTTTGGAATTCAAAGTGTCTTCAATTATCAGTTGGACTTCCTGACATTGTGAGGCCGTTGTTGGTAGGTATATCCACAATAGTGGGCTGAATTCAGGGCTTTCGCCTGCATATCTCTCCTCAATTAGGCCTGCTGCCAAGATCAAGTAGCCGGAAATAGTACCTGGCTCCGAGATAAACAAGGGGGTAACCTAGCAGGTTGTTCAACCCGCGTATGAGAAAGCAGAACAAGTGGAGGAATTGTTAAACGACCCTGAGCAATTTCATGCAATCCCAGGCTATGTAAGCTCTAACAACTAGCTCTGTCGATCAATAATAGTTGTTCATATCACTTTGGCCTGTTTCTCAATGTTCACGTCGCTTTTTGATACCATTTGCGCAAGACTCGTATATATCAGACTGAAAGGCTGAGTCTGCTAGACACGGTAAAGTGAGGCATTCGTTAACTTGGGGCATTTGTCTCCTTGTCACAGTACTCAGTTCCGAATCATACATCTTTGCTCACTCGGGGGGTTACAATCATCGATAACGATTTCTGTGGGGAGTGGAGTTGAACTCCGGAATCGAAAGGTTTTACGACCCTGTTATCTGGAGTCGTTCATTCAGAACTTGCCAATTAGTAATTACTTGTCTTGTAAAGTACCCAGTGTAGTAAAGATAGCGTAGTGCCTATGTATATGTGCACTCGCCAGTGCAAATTCTTGGAGGGGTTCTTGTTTCGTATTCCTCCCGGCTCAGTCTGCATACACTTTCACCCAACATGCATCTAGAGTGGCCGTGGCCTCCAGCCAATATCAAGGCTGTTCTTTCTCTCGAAAATTTCGGATGGTTGCTCGGAATCTGGATTGTTTATCGCCTTCTCATCGCTGTGTACAATATCTCACCCTTTCATCCGTTGTATCGGTTTCCCGGGCCCAAATTAGCAGCTGCAAGCTATGCCTACGAAGCATATTATGACTGGTGGTTACTAGGGAGATATGGAAAAGTCATTTGCTCCATGCATGAGCGTTATGGTACGTTGGAGGATGCGAATGACAAGACACAATAAATTGTATGCCTAACTAAAAGTACTGTAGGGCCAATTGTTAGAATCAACCCTGACGAGCTTCACTGCTCCGATCCTCACTTTACTGATGAGATCTATGCCGGCCCCGGACGCATTCGTGACAAATGGCAACACCAATTGAACACTGGAGGTGCTGGTCCTGTCTCAGTAACTGGCTTCTCGACCGTTTCTCACGAGGTGCATCGCATGCGAAAGGGAGCTTTGTCCAGGTACTTCTCTCGCCAGCAGATGCTCAAGCTCGAGGGTGAGGTAAAAGAGTTTGCACAAATGACGGTTGAGAAAATGCTTCAATCCGCTGGTGGAGAGTCGTTCGACGTGAAGGAAGCTTTTAACTGCTTCACAGCGGATATTATATCCCAGTATGCTTTTGGCGAGTCGATGGGTTTCATAGCTCAAGAAGGCTGGGAACCAAACTTTGCTACCTGGGTCAAGTCTTTCTTTCAAAGCGCGTACACGATGAGACATAACGTATTCGCGAGGAAAATGGCTCAAGTGCTTCCTTTCTTGTCTGACTATCTAGGGGAGGACATCAAGGCCGTTATGAGGCAAATGAATGTCGTTATTCCCGGGTATATCAGAACTGCATTGAAGAACCCTGAAGGTGGAAGAGTCTTTTCCGATATAGTTGAGTCGAAAGCATTGCCAGAGTCGGAGAAAATTCTGTACAGGCTATCCGGAGAGGGTTTCAACTTTCTTCTCGCCGGTACTGAAACTACTGCTGTGAGTAACTCTTGTCCTCTGTTGTCTGTAAGATCATCTCACCAGCTACGTTGACAGGCCACCCTCACCATTATCACATACTATCTTCTTGCCCAACCATTGACATACAAGCGATTAATGGCGGATCTTGAAGACCTCGACCCACAGAATCTGAAATGGACCGATCTCGAGCAGAGACCTTACCTATGGGCCGTCGTTCATGAGTCCTTGCGTATGATGCCCGGCGTGTCCCATCGTTCAGCGAGAATTGCTCGAGAAGAAGACTTGATATACCAGAGTAGAGACGGTAGAGTTGAGTGGACTATTCCTAGAGGCACTCCAATCGGCATGACGTCGATGATCAATCACTGGGACAAGGAAATCTTCCCCGATCCAGACGATTTTATCCCTGAGCGATGGCTGGAGGATGGCAAGCCAAACTACAAGTTGCAGAAGTTTCTGATAGCTTTTGGCAAGGGAAGCCGTGCATGCATTGGTGAAAAGTAGGTCTATGGTTACTTCGCTTGAAAGTGTTATTGCTAATTCCTTCTCAAGTCTGGCTTACTGCGAAGTTTATATCATGGCGGCATTGATGGCCTTTCGAGTGATCCCCAGAGCACGCCTATACAATACGACCATCGAGGACATTACATATGACCATGACCTAATCGTGGTACAAACGAAGAAGGGGTCTATCTCAGTGTCTATTGTTATCGAATGATTGAGCTCAATATCAGTATACCGGGGTCTATAAACATATGTACAGAGATCAGCTTGACAACCCAAAGTACTTTATTCGACAGCAGCGAAGGCGGCTAGACAGTATCTATGCTGTATTGATGGCAACAAATTATATGGAAAAATACTTTACTCCAATCAGAATCAAACAAAAACAGGATGTACATCGGGTGGTGAAAAAGCCTCAGTGTGGCGAAAGCCCCATCAGCTACATCAAGACAAAGCTGCCTTGGGTAACTCTAGTTAGGTCTTCATCGCAGTGCAGTTTATACCCATCACACTCGCCAGTCCTGATCTCTCCATTAAAAGGGACAGCCTGTCTCGGGGTCGCAAGCGTTTCGTCCCTTGGGACAAGGCTTGCCTTCCTTCGTCTCGATGTTACAGCAGTCCGCGTCCTACAAAAGCAGTACTGGTTAGTATTGCGATTCCTCATAGGTACTTGGCATGAACGGGGCTGGAGGAACTTACGCATTGCTCGGGAGTGATGCCAAAGTTAGAACAGTAGTTGTCTGTGTCTTGACCGGTGATGCAAGCATTCTGTCGAAGGCAAGCGGAATAGTTGTCCTGTCCTCCCCAGCAGCAGTTGGTGTCGATGCTACCAGCAATAATGCACTGAGTCGTTGGAGTTAGCATGTGTTCATACTCCTTTATTACGTTGTACAAGTAGTGGGTGTGCGTATATCAGTATAGGTAACAAGAGATACGTACAGCAGCATTGGCTGAGGTGGCTGCGAAAGCAGCAACAAGAAGAGCATTCAAGAGTTGCATTTTGAGGTAATATTGAGTGGCTGGTTTGTTTGAAGAGGGGTTGATGAGCAATGGTGATGGAGGTTATATTTCCAATTTTTGAATGAGTTGATGGATGATGAAAAGAATCGAACTGCAGAGAGGAATCGGTTCCTTCTTATAGTCAGTGTTGGGTCAAGTCTTGGAGGAACCTTTGATTTATCAAGTCGCCGATGGCACGGATTCCTGCTTCCAGAACATCTGTAGTTGCATTGAGCAATATGAAATGTTGACCAGCTCGCCAAACTCGTCAACTAGTCTACTTCAGGACTTGATCGGCTCCTGAGGTCTTTTCTTCTCAGGATCCAATACAAATAAAGTTCATATGGTGAGCACATAAAGCGATAATGAAACCTCTTGGCCCATGTTGAGAAGCACGGCAGATAATAGAGTTCGAAAAATGGATCTTGATAGTGGAGTTTATGTTTCTCGCTTCGGCATCGCCCCGAGGCAATAACAAGGATTCATTCTACGCCTATGCGCCAAGATAAAAAGATAAATGATAGACAACGTCATTCCAACTTTAAACAAGCAACCTTGATACCCTATATGCTTGGGGTTGTGTTCTACCAAGTAAGCTCGGTGAGCATATATGCACAGCAGAATTGTACTCCTACTGTTAGGGGAGTATTACTGCTCGATAGAGATATATGAACAATTAGGTAAACTACACTCCTGATAGAAGAATATCACAGCTTGATCTACTTATAAAAATCAAAAAGATACACTCTGATGGTATAGGGAGGCGGCCGATAATCCGCAGCGGATTGTCGGCGGTCATTGCAACAGCCTTTTACTAGTGTCGATTGGATACCAAGACATGCATTGAAACGTTTTACACTGACACGTCAGCCGATGCCGACTATGGGTTGAGACAAGGCTGCGCGGAACAAAAGTCGGCAGGGCTATTAAACTTTATTGAGATGCCAAGCCCCCTCAACTGGGCTCTGCTTTGGACCTCAAGCAGAGCTACAGGCTAGATGGAACCACCAAGTTGATATAACTATAGTGGATAGAAGACGTTTAGATCTCTTATCATAATACAGCTTAGGAAACATTTAAGAGATGTACGGATATTGAATACTAATACCACTGATATATGTGACAGTGGTATTCGCTTTCGCTAGTTCAGCTTTTGGCAGGTGGCAGATCTTTAATTACGATCTACTTATCCAAGTTAACCGGCCCCTCGTTGATATCAAACTTTAAACCCAGAGACGATGTAACATATCTCATAGAGATAGGACAACTGTTCCCAATCTAAACTCCAGTTTTCTAACGGCTAGTACGGCATCATGTCCATTAACATGCTCACACACATCTCCACTGACCTTCGTCATGCGATTCCCGCCATTAAATTAACGTTATGGACTACCTTTTTGGCTTTTGTATTCGGAAATGAGGCGATGTTACAGCAAGGCTCTTGACCAGCCGTTTTTGATTAGACAAGTGACGTGGCTAGACGAACTGCCGAAGTTCAGCGGATTGATATCAGACGTCTGGGACTATAAGAAACGTGATGAACCGCTCTATTCAACGACACAACAATTGCATCGTCAACAGCAAATCACTCTCCCTCATCTCCTCAACCAAGAACTTATTCACTTCCATTATCACCACCAACATCATGAAGTCCTCCCTGTTCATCGCTGGCATCATGTCTTTCATGCTGGGAGCAGTCACTGCCAGCCCGACTGCACTCAACTCCCGCCAAGAGCCCGGTGTTGGCGACCCCAACGCTGATGTGAGTCTCCATATCATTCGTTTTCAAGACTTTGTACACTGACCAAAATCCTACTCAAGTGCGACGAACAGTACGACTGCTGCTATTCCTCCGAGGCAGCCTGCTTCAGACAGCTGGGCTATATGTCAGGCAACATTTACTGTCCTCTTCACAAGTACTGCGCTACCGATTACAACATCCCTCGAAGCCAATGTGTAAGGAGTCCCGCTTCTAGACCCTCATCTTTACCAAGTTTGACTAACATTATAACTGAGTAGAACGCTGATTGCTGCTCTATCTCTACTGGATGGGGCCGTGGATGCCCTGGCAAATAAAGCGAGGTTGCTAGGATTACATCGAGTACTCGGGATGTCTTCATTCATTTTCATGTCACTCGCTTCTAACTGACGAGACCGCTACCTGTCGACAGTTTGGGGTCATCAAGCTAAAAAAAGAGTGGAGAATGGCGTTTACCTGTTTATTTATTCTACTTAGTTCTAGACCTTTACGCATAGAACTTATACTCTTCTACCACCTTCTAAGACTGATACCCGTCCCTCATTACTTGATGTGATATCTCAGTTAGTGACTAGTTGTGCTCGATTACACAGGGATACAACGAACTGGCTGGTTACAACATGGTTGTGTCCAGTGCGTTGAACAGAATACTAATAGAAGCGTCTGTTGGAGCTATGGTACAAGGAGTAATGTCCTGAGCAGTGTGCCCTGGTCTATTCCCATCTATTCTATCTACACATCGATCCAGCGTGCCATCCAGGTATTAGTTACATTCTTTGCTTCATCTACTAGTCCCAAATCCAAGAGCAGCTGGACGGTTCCTCTAGTAGCGCTTTCTAGGGCACTGAAAATCCAAGTATGCGTAAACGTAGCAGCCTCGCCAATGAAGACTGTGTTAAACTCTGTCTGATAAAAGGCAGGCAGATAAAGGTGCTGTTGAGCGAAGATCTGCATAGTGAAAGCACCAGCGTGGTGTTCCTCTTGCTCCCAGCATTGTCGGGACCAGATACCTGTCCAGTTTTCTTCGACAACATCGCCATGTATCTCGGTCAGAGCGTTCTTGATGTATGCCAGATGTTCCTCCTCTGACATGGCGCAAGCGGCGGTGGCTTCATAGTCGGAGAGGTAAGAGGCCATCAATGTTCCTGGTCCTGTGGCATTGAGCTGCCACGACGGGTAGCAGACCTGACCAAGCTGGGGACTCGTGATGCGAGTGCAGCCGCCCAAGATGGGACGTTCGAGGTGTTCCCAGAACCGTGTCTTGAACTGAACCACGACTTTGCAAGCGTTGGCATACAGGGTTCGATCGATTGCGCGCTTCAACAGACTCGAGTATCGTGGCAGCTTCCAGAACTTGAGCAAGTTGAGTGGCACGCTATTGAACACGTAGTCAAAGTTTTCGACATTGTTGGGCGTGCTAAAAGGCTTGGAGCCGGTAGGTTTCCAAGAAACAGACAGTGTCTTGTTGTTCTCGTTGTACTGCAGGCCGTTGACTTTGGTGTTATACTGGACTCTGCCCTTCATAAGAGGCTCAAAAGCAGCAGGCAGTCTGCTGAGACCGCCTTTCACAGTAACCCACTTGCTAGCCAAGAAATAAACAGTCTCGTATTCCCACATGGGCCAATAGTTTTGGGATGGGGTGACCTCATCGGTGGTGTTGAGGTCAGTCTTTAGGACGTTGCGGAGGTAAGAAACTTCAGAGTAATCAAATCCTCCGTCGTCTTTGGCTTGCTTATACGCCTTGAATATGTTCGTCGCATACATACGGATGCGCTCAGGGTCAAGCCCTTTGAAGTCGTCCAAGGCTTGGATAGCTTCCTCAGCAGCCGTAGCATTGTGGTATACAGTGGGGTTGTAGTAAGCGGGATCGGTTGCCACTTCAGTCTTGCTAGGGAAAGTTCCATCTGGACGGCGGAAAGGCGTATCGACAGGCGTATTAGGAGAGCTTTGGATCCAATCCCAAAACTCGACTTGAAGTGACTTGTTGCCGGCGTTCATGTCGTTGAGAACGTCAGCTAATTGGAAGATCATACGCTGGTCCATGAAAGGGAAAGTCTCGTTGGTTTCGGAGTCGGTGAGCTCATAGGGGAATCGCATAGGGCCAAGTTCATGGTATTGGCCGTCTTCTGGGGATGTGCCATTCAAATAAACAGTTCTTATACGACCGCCAATGCGCTCAGAAGACTCCAAGATCTTCCAATTGTGGATGCCGACTGAGTCAAGGATGAGCTTGGAAGCAGACTGTTAGTATCGTCTTGACTGTTTAGTTCTTATTAGACTCACAGAGGTGAAAAGTCCGGATATGCCACCGCCTAAAATACCAAAGGATTTGTTCTTAGTCGCAGCAACGAAGGCTTCATCTGGCTGCTTTTGTTTGAGATATGCAACGCCATCAAACCACATACTGTCGTCTCCAGCAACATCGGCGAACGCGGCTTTCTTCTCGCTTCGCCTACCCAGTCGTCGGGTGATAACGAGCTCCTCAGATTGACCGATGAGTTCATCATTCAAGAAAGCACGAAGGCAGCCTCCAGAAACATCCTCAGGGGCCAGCCAAACAAACTTCGTGGGTCGTTTGTTTTGGTGATCCAGATGACGTGCAGCCAAGGGATGGCCTCCAACGTGGGTTGATCCAATTTGTTGCTTGGCCTCTGAGATGACAGCTCGACCATCGCAGGAGCCGTAGGTCAAGGTCAGCTGTCCGTCGACTTCGCCTGAGTATTCAACTACGATGTTCTGTGCGCTTCCAGGGCTGAGCCTAGAAGGAGAGACAAAGGTTATGGAGGGTGTGCTAGAAGGCGCTGCCTCCACAAGTAAGGCAAGGCTACCCACTAGAGGGGACAGGCAGGACAAGACTCTCATGGTCAATTCCGAGCAACGGATATCCTGTCAGTCGTGAAAAAGTATTTTAAAAAAAGAAATGTCATTGATCTCAAGAGCCGCCTTTCTTATAGAATCCAGGTTTGCTACCTTGATAGCCAATCTACTCGGGACTTGGCTGTAAAGGGGAATAGTCCCGGCCAAGCTATGAGCTTTGTCGTCTTATCAATTTCAGCAAGAGACTTGATTGGCTTAGTACTATGTCCCACAACCTCGTTAGTCTATCATGATAGGGATTTAGGAAAGATAAGGTTTAGAAAAGGCACTAGCAGGGGTAATGATACGGAACTGTCTGACCGATAGTATTGATCAGAATGTCAGGATATCCTTGCAGCGAGGAAATAGCTGCTCCAGTAACCGAGTCTTGTACTTTGTATGACGTTGGTTGTTGACAGCAAGGAATGGTATGATATGAGACGTCACTGCTGTGAACCAAGGAGGAACACGAAGTTCTTGGTGGTAGTCAATTGAGAGGCGGCAGTTTCTGTACGAATTGCACTTCGAAGTCTCCCATAGAGTGAAGTTTGCCATGCTGAGTTGTCTCAGAGGAAAGTCCTGGCTCTTTGATTGTTAATCACGGAGAGGTTGTTTCTGCCCATGTTTTATAGCAGTAGTAGGTTTTTTTCGCACTACCTCTACGAGACACTTTAGTAACATCTTTTCCCAGTAACAGATTTCTGACTAGATATGAAAATCTTTTTTACAATGCCAAGATAGAGCTAGAAATCAAGAAAAACCAAGCCTGAAGCGATGCAATAATATTGCTTTATACTAAAGTCTAGGGTAGTTAATTTCCACTTGCTTAGCAAGTTACCCCATAGTTTAGGAAAGGAACAAAGAAAGCTAACATAACGTGTCAAGCGCAGCGATTAGCTTAGAAAAAGTCTATCTAGGCCATTGTATGTACTGACGGCTGAGTAAAGGTTGCAGCCATGGAGCTACTTCCTTATTGGTCGGAAAGTTATCAACAACTCACAATTCGCATGCAGTGAACCCCTGATAAGATTGTACTAAGAATAATATGCAACCTTAGCCTTCCTCGTCCTTTGTACCTGGCAAAGACTGCGAATGCAGCATCGCCGTCTAAATATAGTAAACTGTTTTGAAAGGGACTTTCGACAATAACGTGACTGACTACATTGATGCAAGTTTTAGTAGCATCAGGCAGAATAAGTGCCAGATCATTCAGTATACCCACCTAAAAGTGGCAGTGCTAGGCAGAATCGGCTGCCACCTAATAAGTAGTAAGCAGCACTACAAGCTTGCCTTGTAAACATAAGTATCTTTCTTTAGTATAAGTATCAGCAAATGTATAGCAAAGTCTACCATAATAACCCCACAAGCTTGATAATGAACAACATGAATTCCGCCGAGATTCACCCCCCTAAATTGGAGTTCAGGAGCTTTGACTACACTCCTCTTCCATCTCCAACGTCTATGCGCTTACTCTCATTCATCAAGCGACCACGCCAACTCTCATCGCCTTGTATTTCTGGCATTCCTCTACTTGAATGTGTGATCGAGGTGGTAGACATCAGGGACTCCCCTGAATACGATCTCGTATCGACAACTTCTGAAAATCCGTGCTTGATCAAGTCGAATAAAATCGACGACTACGGCCCAATGAACCAATATCCAGTTGCCGTCAATGGAAGAATTATATATGTACCACGAAACATATACGAGGCTTTACAGATGGCGAAGAAAGTCAACGACTCTGTCGATCGCCGCCTTGAGCCATTTGACAAGACCCGGTTGATCCAGGCTGCCGAGTGGAAGCAGATAAAGGTCGTGCAAGAATGCTTGCAACAAGGCGCGCACATTCACGCCCAAGATCTTTTTGGCGAGACAGCTATACACTACGCGGCAGAGAGGGGGCATCTGGATATTGTCGAACTCCTCATTGATCACGGTGCCAGTATGGATATAATCGACTCACATGGACGGACTGTGCGAGATTGCTGCCCGCTTTGGAAGCAAAACCAATGGAACAGAGTGGCCGAGCTAACCTACAAGTGGGATCAAGCACCTGAAGCACGACAGCTTGTCCCAGCCCCCGACTGCATCAAGATTGGAAGACCGATATGGATCGAGGCAATATGTGTCGATCAGAACAATCCTACCGAACAAGAATTTCACATTCCCAAGATGGCACAGATATATGGCAGCGCTCAATCTGTTGTGGCATGGCTTGGTATGTCGGACGACGACACTGAAATTGCTCGCAGTGTTATCACGGAGATTCTCGAGAAAGCAAATCAGGAAACTATGTTGGAGGATGACGCCATGTCCGAAGATAATGGTTCATCATCATCAGTCGATTTTGAGTATGAAGGCAACGGTTTGACCGAAGAAGAATTCTCTGCCGTCGTAAGTTTGCTTAGGCGGTCCTGGTTTGAGCGACCAGGACTGATGCATGAGGTGGCTTTTGGTAGAGCCATCACCGCTTACTGCGGATCACATACTTTTCTTGTGTCGGAAATTTTGGAGTTCTTAAGAAGACGTCTAAGAGATGGGGCTGAAGATATACCCCTGGATCTGGGAATTGTTTCGCTACTAGGCAGTGGTGTAAAGAGGCGAGGGTCATATGGGTCGGAAAGGACAAGGGAGAAGAGATCAAGACGGAGGGACGAGTGAAGGCGAATATAAGGGCAGAAATAAGCCCAATCATACATTGGACCTACCCAGCCATAATCTAGTTTTTGAACTTGTGCGTAATAATTTGCCCGCCCGTCAATATCTATTAATTACTCAACTCTATACTACAACTGGCTGTTTCACGACGAAGCATGGCATGCTCCTCAATCACTAAGTAAGACTGCCGGGGTCTCCAAATCTTGAACCAAGCCAGGGCTGTTTTAGAACTAAGGATATAGATACCATTACGTCTGATACTTGCCATTGATGCGCCCAAAGATGTTCACACTTTTTGGCCCAACAGACTCACAGCACACCAAGTACATCAAAAGTTCCATGAAAACAATTATCATGAGCTTTTCTCGGTTACAATCAGAACCTGCGTTTGCTTTAATATATACTTTTGGCTATCGCCATCGTCCATACTTTGCTTCGACTGATCTTTGTGCCCGTATCCCACTTTTGTTGTCAGGTGAGATCGAAAATCGTGCAGCTCGAGGCTTTTCTTTTGATTCCGTGAAGCACCATTTGTATTTTTACGCGATGAATCTCCCAGTGGCTTCACGTTGCCAGACATTGAGTTGGACCCGGTGTTGCTGCGAATCGTAGTAGAGCTGAATATAGGCAGGCTAAGCAAAGGTCGTAAGGCAGGCATTGATCCAGCAATTATTCCGATGCCTTCTTCTAGGATTGACCACATGCCAATGGCCCCAGTGCTGTATACGAACTCGGCAGGGTTGTTGTATAGCGTGAGATATCGTAGCCGAACAATGGTGGCGCAGCTTGCACTGTTACAAGTTAGCCAGATGAAACCATGATTTGACGACCTGGTCGACGGAATGCTTACAAGGCTGCGAGTCCAAGCATGAAGGCGACAGAGAGCTTCACACGGGGCTTCATCTGAACGTTCCACAGTAAAATGCCCGGTAGGATAGCGAGAGTCCAATCCGTCAAGATGCAAACAGCTGAGAAAAAATAGCCGATGCTGCTGTTAAGCTTGGTGTTACAAGTTCCATGTGTCGTTTCTCCCCAGAGTGTCGTAATCGGATGGCAGATGTTGGCGGTAGCAAGGATAAAGATGATAGCGGTTATGATGGTGATTATGATGACGGCCCAAATTGTCCATACAAATCGACGGCGCGAATCGCAGATGCGTAGCATAGTGACACTGATGCTGATCTTAATGGGGACGGAACAGGCGCTGTAGAAGAATTGTGCGATAAAAAACAGCTACTCAAGGGTACTTAGTTCAGAAGTAGTGCAGTCTTGTAAACCAAGAGGGCATACCTTTGTTCCCATCATGATATCATGTGACTCGAGGACGTTGCTACGCTGGCCGGCGCCATAGAAACAACAGACAATGACTAATGCCGTTGTCACGGTGTAAAGAACCTGGAGAGTGTCTATGAGTCAAAGTCTTAACCCAAAACCAGCTGGGCAACATACCAAACCTCCGCACATGAGCCAGTCATCCAGTCCTAGGTTTCTTTTCCATTTGCGCACAGCCATTCGTGCACTTGCGAAAACCCAAGAGAGCGATAACATGGTGATGGTGACATATAGAAGGGCTATGCCTTCACCCGCCACGCGGACCATGCTGGCGACGATTTTGGTGACAGTTTGAACAAAACAAGGCGAATGAGAGAAGAAGCTGCTGACTGGCAATTGTAGTTTTGGGATTTTGCGACTGTTAAGGTTTCCATCTACATGTGATCAATACAAGATTCAAGTGGACTCGACATTTGAAACAAACGAATCCCTCACTCTCGGCAGACGCGACTCGAGACAAGCATGATCCATCCCCTTGAATTCTATGACGCTGGTCTTAGGGGTTCAACGAAACTTTAGTCCTGGTATGGTTACACTACGGTTAAGAAGCTTGAACCACAGATTCATGACTATGGTGTATTTTGGGTTATATCTTGGTCTCTAGCAGGGTGCATGCCCCCTGATAAGCTTCATAATCAGGGAGTAGAGTGATACCTGGCAGAGGATAGATTTTAATTCGTAATATCCGTAAGATTATTCATCAATGCAAGTCGCCGGCCATGAGCAGAAAAACAACCTACTAGCCGATATACGGGTACTATTGTTAACACTGAATGTTTCACAGAGCAATATATTAGAGTTCGTTTTGTTTCTTGTCATATGTTCGTTATCGGTTAGAATAGTTTATTAGTACATCCCAGATCAGGGTTGAACAAGGGGTTGAATAAGGGACCCTCCAAGTGAGGCTTACCGCCTAGGCCTGTGGATACAATAACCTGGCTTGTTCCCCTGTTGGTCAACGAAACACTATGTAATATCCCAACAGAGCAAAGCGAAGTGACTGCGTTCGAGTCCTCAATGCTGTCTGGAGTCTCCGAGCAAAAATGTGCCTTACATCTCAGGCCGACCGGAAGGTCTTGATACTTTGCCTGGCTTTAACTGGTCTGCATCCTCTAGGAATTCTATCGTGATTAGGGGAAACTTGACCGCGTTCATGCCCATCTTGTATGGAGCATGAACAAGGTCCGCGCTATTTAGTTTGATTGCCGTGGTGTTATCCAATAGTGGTTCATTCCTCGGTCCACCAGAGACCCTAGTACACTTTCAGACAAGATGAATGTAACATCTAAGTCCTGGTTAGGCTTGGAGTAAGATAAGATGCCAGACCTCTAGGTACCTAGTAATTATAGTATGCAGATCCGTATCTACGGAATACATACACCGAACGCCGGACGGAATAGACTAACTCCGCCCTTTTGTGTCAGGAGGTTAAATAGAGTGGTACAAACAGACCCTTGATTCTTGCCGTAGTATCCGTATACATCCTCTACTTTTTGTTTGTACAGTCGATCCAACATCATGTCCGAATTCACTATTAATGACGAAGTCTTGACCTCCCTGAAAGGCAAGGTCGTTGTGCTTACAGGTACGTGGAAGCACCACAACTGTCGACTGCCATTCACCTATGCAATAGCATGGCTAATGTATTTGGAACAGGAGGTTCTTCCGGTATTGGCCTAGCTGCCGTTAAGACTCTACTATCTCTTGGAGCATCAGTAGTCAGCGGCGACGTCCAGCCCCCTCAAAGCGAATTTGAGGGTAATTTTACTTTTGTCAAGACCGATGTCTCCGTCTGGGCTGACCTTCTTGCCTTGTTCAAGAAAGCAAAGGAAACATACGGTCGTGTCGACCACGTCTTTGCCAATGCTGGCGTCGGACCTCAGGCAAACTACTTGTCTACCGAGGTTGATGACAATGGAGACCTGATTGAACCCTCGACCCGACTCTTCGATATTAGCTTAAAGGGTGTCATTAACACTTGCACCCTTGGTATTCATTATATACGACAGCACTCCGAGGGGGGTAGTATAGTCATTACTGGCTCCACAACCGGCCTACAGCGTCTTCGGGCAGTGGATTATTGTAAGTGAAGATTCATGATTTATTTGATTTCTTTCATCTAACTAGTACCAGCCTCGGCCAAACATGGCGTCATTGGCTTTGGAAGAGGTCTTGTACCGTTGCTTGGGGCGGCCAATCTGCCCATCCGCGTTAACACGTTGGCGCCGAGCTGGACAGAGAGTAATGTACTACCGGCCTTGAAAAATTTGCTGGACAGCATCAACGTCGAGGTGCAGCCCGCCGAGATTGTATCTCGTTGTGCAGCTTACCTCATGGCTGATACTTCGAAGAATGGACAGCTTGTTCACATCCAGCGTAGCAAGTATACTGAGGTTGACGAGGCCGTTCTGCTTCCAACTTTTGAAAAAATCAAGGGCGAGGATTACCCCAGTGAAGAAGAAGTTCTTACGCGTTTGGCTGCAGCACGAATAGCGCGAGAAGCACAAGAAGCACAAGCGTAGAGTGCAATGGAAAGGGCATATTAAGTATATCCACTGCGAATGGTTGGGCTGCGATTGGAGCATGTATGAGATAGATCTTGGACGAGAAAAAATAGGGTAATCTAGCTTCGTCGCATGAACACGACTACTTCTTTGACGTGGAATCGTATTTACTCGGAGCAGTTCGATATCACCAAGTGTAGAGACATTGAACAGGCGTGGATTTTAGGTGGAGAGGTTGGACACGTCACCAATCCTGCCAACACGTGGCGGTCAGGGAACACACGACATTGATACTAGTATATACTCTGCAGTATGCTTCCTGAGCAGAAAATAGCAATATTCTTTGTGTATTATACTTCAGATTGATTATAAGTATAAATATCTTTACTGAATACTAGGATGGGCCTGAGATTGTAATAATATGTTGTATGCCGTCAATAAATCTATCTATGACTCTGTATGCCTTTTTTGCGGCTATTTGATCCCGCTTTCGATGTGTTCTATTCCAACTCCTACACCTAATACATGCAATCTGCTTCTGTCAATTGAAAGCAACATCCCCCTTCCTGATCACCAACCACCAAACGCGTCTCTGTTACCACTCATCGTTCTTAGAAATAGTTTGACAGCCAGTTCCTCCAATAAAGTCCTTGGCTTCCGTCTCCGTATCGACAATCCGCAGTTTGCTACCAGCGCGTTCAGTATCTATCGTCAAAACACCAGAGGGATCGACAACAACCACCACCCTGCCATCCAAAAGTAGCCGAGTAATGTCTGCCTGGATGATCTTCTGGGCTACTGCGTTGAGAGAGAAGACATCGCGGAACGAGAATACCACGGCGCAAGCGTGACGGCAACTTCCAGAGCCTGGGTCGTCTGGGTTTGGTGGACCGAGTTCTCGGGTCATAGCACGGGTCAGGCGCTCGGAGCCAGCGAAGCGAACAACACCTCGCAGACTGAATATAATAACTTCCCGGTTACAATTCTTATGATGAGGCTCACTCTCGCCCGCCACGATAGTCGCCACGGATGTGCGTACTGTCGCTTGAGCAATCTGGCTGACATCCATCATGTGAAGACCCATGTCCCTGGATAGCTGTTCGCATATAGCTACACCTCGGACACTGTTCCCGCGACCGTCCAGCTTAGGTGAGAAGACAGCTATACCCATCTGACCAGGCAAAGCCCCAATGATGCCACCAGAGACACCACTCTTGGCGGGTATTCCGATTCTTGACACCCAGGCTCCCGCGGCATCGTACATGCCACACGTGGTCATGACGGAAAGGATCTGACGGACACTTGTTTGTGGAATGATGGTCTCTCCCGACACTGGGTGTATGCCTGCGTTGCAAAGAGTTGCTGCCATCATGGCCAAGTCGCGTACATTGACGTTGATGGCGCATTGTCGGATATATCCTTTGACAATTTCCTGAGCGTCGCCTGTGATGATGCCTGCCGCCTTGAGCATGTAGCCAATTCCCATGTTGCGATCAGCTTCTCTGAGCTCAGCCTCGTAAACCTCTTCGCATACATGAAGTTGTCGACCTGCTAGCTTGGAGAGTGCATTTAGGATGCGCTCTGTTCTTTGTTCGGCGTTCCAATCAGGCCCCCCGATGAGAGAATGTGCAGTGATAGCTCCAGCGTTGATCATGGGGTTCATGGGTCGATTAGTGCCACGCTCCAAGGATAGACTGTTGAATGCGTCACCAGAAGGCTCAACACCAATCTTTTCCAAGACTCGATCTAGTCCCGCATCCTCGATGGCCAGGGCGTAGACAAAGGATTTAGAGATGGACTGAATGGAAAATTCAACTTGGTCATCTCCAGCTGAGTAGATTTGGCCATCTACCATAGCAAGGGAGACGGCTATCTTTGACGTGTCAGCCTTGGCCAGTGTTTCGATGTAACTGGCTGGTTTTCCAGTTTCAATAGGGCGTGCATTTTCCAACACTTGGTTGAGATAATCTGGAATGGGAGACTTCATTGCGCGTAGAGGCAGAAGAGCTGTCGTTTGATGTTGGGTCAAAGGTTGAAAAGGCTTGAAGATGCCACGCGTGTGAGTAATGTCGTAGGCCAAGGCAGTCAATCAAGTCATAAAATCGCTCATCCAATAGCAAATGAGTACACAGTAGTGACTATTCGAGATGTGGACTAAGTATGACCCACCAAGTCAGTGACAGCATAGCAATTCAAAACTCATAATTAACTTAACCTAGACCTGTAAGAATGAAGGAGCCGATATCGAATATCAATCCTTAGATGTGCTGAAGTGTATAAATTTCAACAGGAGTTTACATCAGAGGAAAAGTAAAGACGCGTACACACTGGCAAAACAAGCACACAATAACAAGACCTTAGTGTGACTTGCTTGGTGGTCCAGCCTCGTGTAAGCAGTGAGCTCATTTAGCTTTTTGGACAATTGACTCAAGCATTACACTGTTCTTAGATCATCATTGTCGACAGTACAAATTGGATTGAAGAGTCGCAATTCGCTGGAGTTTTGTTAGCCGTAACATCTCGACTGAGAAATGTATAGATTGTATGGGAGCTGCAATGTCGACGTGTGACGCGCCTTGCATAGTGCTATTGTGGGGTACCAGCATGCGATTTCATTTCTACACAATTCTAGCAACTGCTTGGACAGTCATAGATTGAACAAAATTTGGTAAAACAAGCCGGAGGTTAAGAACAACATTCAATCAAGTGCTACTATTCTTCCTGTAAAACAACCCTATAGCCTTAGCTTTGACAAAAGGCCAATTGCAGCAATTACCCAGATGATATTCAAATTATTAACTGCCTCATCTAGTAAAGCCCAGTTTTCTGCTCTTAGGTCATTTTCCATCAAGTTGGGTATCTGGCCACTCCCCAACTCCCTAGTGCCAGATCTATATAATATCAGAAACAATTTAACAGTTTAAGCCTAGATCAGCCAGTGTATAGAACGTACGTACTGAACACAAATTGTCCATCCTCAGCTGCTCTGCTTCAAGTTACTACGTAGTAAGCCAAAGATCCCTGTCACAAGCGAAACGCAGCAAAACAAGCTTTGGTTAGAGTTCCGATCCTTGCTAGAAAGCCCCTGTCAAGTGTCTCACTATCGACGCGATTATTGGTTATACTGCGCCACCACCGCCAACACCAGAAACAGGCTTATTAGTATGATTTCTCCTCCGCCCTTCGACTGCTCCTCAATCTTTTTCCAACCTCATCTCTTGGCTTTTCTTGGTTCTTTATCGTTTCTCTCTTGGTCACTATAGTACAATCCGTACAGATCCCATCAGTGTTGGACCACTATGGCAAGCAATCTACTCCCAGGCCACTCTGGCAATGGCCATAACAGCTCGGGACACAGAGACGAATCGACCCCGCTTCTCCCACACCTCTCCAGTCACATTGCTCATGAGGGTGAGAGTGGAAGAAGCGGTTTCCATCCTCGTCACTTCCTGACTGTCCTCTGGCGAAGCTCATGCACCGCGTCGATGCTGGTCAATATGCTATGGCCCTTTGTCCCCATCGCAATCATCCTCCAGTTCTTCCCGGGCTTGCACCTCTGGAAGTTTGCTACCGCATACATTGCTGTTATTCCGACTGCCAACTTGCTGGGCTTTGCTGGACAGGAGTTTGCCCGCAAAATGCCCAAGGTTGCTGGTATTCTTATCGAAACGACATTTGGATCCATCGTCGAAATCATTCTCTTTATCACTCTCCTCGCCAAGCATAAAGAACACTCCTCCGAGGGGAATGGAGACGAGGGCAACCTCATTCCAATCATCCAAGCCGCAATTCTTGGCAGTATCTTGACCAATCTTCTCCTCTGCCTTGGACTCTGCTTTTTTGTCGGTGGATTGAAGCAGGCTAGTCAGAAATTCCACGCCATTGTTTCAGAGGTTGGCACTGGCCTTCTGCTCGTCGCTGCCTTTGGACTGCTCATTCCCAGCGCTTTCTACTCTGCTCTCAAAGCCGAAGTTGTACCCGAACTCCCAGGCTTCAGAGTCCTGCACGAAAAGTTCACCGAGGGTAAACTGCAGGAAGACGTTCTTCGTATCAGCCAGGCTACTTCAATTGCTCTGATTATCGCCTTCTTCTTCTACATCTGGTACCAAGCCAGCAGCCAGCACAGCATCTTCGACGAGGTTATCGAGATGGATGAGCACCGGGATGCTGACCGTGAGGCCGATATGGAGAAGCCAAAGTTCACTATGACCGAGACCGTGGTTGCGCTGGTTATCGCTTTGGCCTTTGTGACTGCGCTTCTTATCTTCCTTGTCGAGAAGATCGAGCACGTCGTGGAAAGCGGAGTCCCTGACCAGTTTCTCGGTTTGATTCTCTTGCCTTTCGTTGAGAAGGCTGCGGAACACTTGACTGCTATCGATGAAGCTTGGGGTAAGTTATACGCTCATTTCTTGATGGCCGCTCATTGCTAATTATTCAACAGACGGTGTGATCAATGTTGCTCTCTACCACTGTCTAGGCCCATCCATTCAGACCGCCCTCTTCAACGGCCCCCTTGTTGTTCTCGTTGGATGGGCAACCGGAAAACCCATGGACCTCAACTTTGAGATCTTCATGATTGCCCTGCTGGTTCTTTCCATCTTGGTTGTAGGCAACTTTCTTCGTGATGGCGAGTCCAACTGGCTGGAGGGAGCATTGCTTGTGGTATGTTGTAACCCTCAACTCTCGAATCGATAGGTATGAACTGATGATTATAGGTCATTTATGCAATTATTGCCATCGCCTGTTGGTACTATCCCAACCCCGATGTCGCTACATCCAATGGTCTCGAAGGCTCGGAAATGGTCAATGTCACTATGAGCGTTGACACGCTTCGCCAGTTGCAGCAGCTTATCAACGCAAACTTGCCACAGTAGTCTACTAGGTGAAGACGAACAGCTTGTCTTCACTGGTACACTATAAGAAAAGGAGTGAACAAAGTGACGATAGGCAAAATCAATGGGAGGTCACATGCCCTGTGATCTATCCCAGTCGAGTATGTCCCATGGAATTGGAAAGTTTTGATCAAGTTTGGCATGGTGCGGCTTTTCTTTGGATCTTGATATGCTGTCAAAGGGTTATCCGTGCCCATGAGTTTGTTGGAAGCAGGGATGGGTGTGTATGTTTGAAGTGTTGGATATGTAGGACGCGAAACCGAGTTTATTGTACCAAGTTTTGCGAGCGTAATTGTCAATGGACTGACTACTTTGACCGATGGTCTTGATCAAAATCCTGGTATGCCTCAAGCTGATTACGCGTCAGACCGCGTTAAAAGACCAGATCACCACAGTGTTGGCCACAACAAGGAGCTCGCTGTTGACTTACAAGATCGACAACTATAAAATCATGAAGAGCCAGTGCTAAGCGGTCCTTATAGAGTTGGGTTTCCCTTGTATCGCCGGCTTCTCATCCTTCCACCACTGAAGATGTTGTTGCGCGAATTGGAAACTGTACTCAACCAGCATTTTGGTAGATGGCTTGCCGTTTTGTCATCGCAACACGTGGAAAGATGGTATGATTAGTCTACTATTCAGACTTACAAAGGTCACAATGGATTTGGCAATGGCATGATAAGATCTAACAGTTGTGCTATTTTAATGCAGCTATTTTCTAGGTGTTATCCTTACCAACCCAGTTTACTGCTTCTCGAGAATCATGACCCTGCTATCGTATTCATTCTCGAACCGGATCTGAACACCGAGGTTCATGAGAGTCGAACCAGAAAGTGTCTGGTTATTATCAATAACATACTTGGCGTTCGCGTCGAGTCCCTGCAAACGGAACCAAGGCCAAGAGTTGTTGATAGTCGCTCGAGTTTGGAAGGCAAACAGAACAACTTGATTGCCATCCTCAGAAATAAACTGGCCGGCTGGGTACATGGTATCTTCAGGTAAAGCCAGTCGGTAGAAATCACCTGTGATGACGATAGGGTTGATCTTCTCAGAAAGCTCAATGAGACTTGGGAGCTCCTCTATCTCCTCGGGGTCAAGATCACTGGGGTCAAGTTCAACGCCCCATGAGCCGCCCATCATAGCAACGTGGGCTCGGAACTTGGCAGAGGTCAGTCTCTTGGTGACACCATTAGGAACGTGCGAAAGATGAGCTCCCATGGCAGAAGGAGGATAGGCGAGTGAGGTGCCAAACTGAATGGCAATGCGCTCGACGGCGTCTGTGTCATCAGATGTCCAAATCTGAGGGAACCACTGGAGGACACCGGGGTCGAAACGTCCACCACCTGAAGCACATCCTTCCCACAGAACATCAGGGAATCGACTAGTCAGAACCTCAAAGACGTGATAGAGACCCAACATGTACTTGTAGTTGAGGGTTTGGTTGGGAGTCTCGTGGATACCACGGTTGTTATCCCACTTGACATAAGAAATAGGCGATTCTCGCAAAACCTTGGAAACGAAGTCGATGATGAACTCTTGAACCTCGGGCAGAGCGAGGTTGAGGACCAGCTGATTTCGAATCTCAGTACGGGGATAAGAACCCGAGTGGATGACCCAGTCTGGGTGTTTCTCGTATAGCTCGGACTCGGGGTTCACCATTTCAGGCTCAAACCAAATACCGAACTGGAGATTCTCCGAAGAGTTAGCCGGGGTAAGCTGAGTAACGTTCTCGATAAGTGGTGTAAGTCCATCCGGAAATCGAGACTCGTCGGGCTGCCAGTCTCCCAGACCGGCTGTATCGTTGATTCGAGGGTACTTGTTTCCAAACCAGCCGTCGTCCATGACAAACAGTTTGATACCCATGTCTGCGGATTGCTTGGCAATCTTGTAGATGGACGTTTCGTTGATGTCAAACGCTAGGCCTTCCCAGCTGTTGAGAAGCGCTGGGCGGGTCTCTTCGGCGAACTTGCTCTTCATCAAGTGCTTCCGGTACAGGCGGTGGAACTGTCTAGACATGCCGCCAACACCCTTGTCTGAGAAGACAGAAACAACCTCGGGAGTGGTGAAGGTCTCGCCGGGCTTGAGCGGCCATGAGAAATCATATGAGTTGAGACCAATGATCGCTCGCGTGATGTCTTGAGAACCCTTCTCAACCTCAACAGCAAACGAGCCGGTGTAGACCAAAGAAAAGCCCCAAGCTTCTCCTTGTGTTTCAGTGGTTGTAGAGGAGACAAGAGCGAGAAATGGGTTGTGGAGGTGAGAAGAGAAGCCCGTAGAACTCTGGAATCTGACAATTGCCTGTTAGTATTTTGTGGTCTCGAGAACAAATATACATACCCTTGAGTTCCATAATCCACCTTTCGACGGACGCGCATTCCCTCACGAGACCAGTCGCCCCGAATCTCAAGCAAATCGAGATTGTCATGCTGCAAATCAAAACTCCAACTTGCGAGCTTCTTGAGATGAATGGTTCCGTTGCCCTGGTTGGTAACGTTCACACTTCGTACGATGGCATCGTACTTTGGGAAGATGGAATACATCAGATCGGCAGCAACAGAGCTGTAGTTGTCGTACAAGTGAACGACGAGGGTAGAGACATCGTCAGCCTCACCGAAAGTGGAGGGAAGACCTGGAAGTCCAGGCTTGCCCTCTACAACCTCGTGTGACTTGTAGCGAAAGTCACTGACGGTGGATCCTTGAGACTGTTGAATCTGAAATGCTGGCACCCGGAAATCTCCTCTGCCAAGGTCAGGGAACTCTCGGCGGACCCGGCCGAGCAAGCCGACCCAGCCTTGGACGGGGCCAATTTCAGCGGTGATGCTATCCTCAGCAACAGGACCTCCGTAATGATCGTTGATCAAATCGCCCGTTGTATTGTCAACGTGGAAGCGGTATGAAACATTGTCTCCGTTGAGGGCGAAGGATGTTCCGTCAACGCGGATGGCTGCACCTGATATTAGCTTTGCATCGGAATTGACGGAAGGAAACCTTACGGTTAGAGCTCTGTGCAGAGGCCAGAAGCGACTGTCCCAGCACCGCTAAAGCAGCCGTAGCGATGCCTTTGGAAGACAAGAAGACCATCTTGTAGCTTGGAGAAGTGATGGCGATGATGATGAGGACACTACAAGGCCAATTGAGCAGCCACAAGCTTACTTATAGTGTTACTCTGTTCCTCATATCGGGCAGCGTAGGATCAAGACAACGTCACATAGGAAGTTCAAGACTTGGAACCTCATGATGGTATTACCCCATTTGTATTGTCTTCTGATCGTCCCACCTCTGATAGGTTTCTCGGACCGACTATATATGGGGGAAAACCGGGGGATGTGG
>JAJJWM010000054.1:0-136737 GCA_021655865.1 Fusarium guadeloupense
CTTTAGAGGAGAGGCGGGTACTGGGTACACTCCTAGTGCCTGTATGTACCTGATTCAGTAACGATAGCAACAGCTAAGCAAAGATACCTGAGACTTTTAATGATGCTTTTGCGCGCGCTTGTTGTGTGTTTGCCGTCTTCTTTTAAGCAAGTATCCGATACATTAAACTACAACAATTGCAGTACGAGAAACCTCAATGCGTAAAATAAAAGTAAAGTCAGGGAAAAGACGGGAGCGGCTTTCTCATGATTTGCTTGACCTGACCTGATTGACCTGCTTGACTAGGTTATTGATTGACTCTTGTTCATGAAGCGCTCAGTGCGCACCCGGAACCCCATGGCATGGCCCGCCGTACTATGTATGTACCTCATCACTCACAGAAGTACTGCAAGGTCGTCGATGTCTCTGGGCGCTCCCGAGCGCTGAGATGGATGACTTCCCGTCCCGTCCTGTCTGGTCTGTCAGTGGATTGGATGCTAACTTAGACCTTTAGGGGTACCCGGATTGGTCGCTAGTCCAGGGTCATAAAGCCCAGCTCAAGACCTTTCTCACCGTAGACGTTGGCATTGGCATCAGAGATAAATATCTAGGCATATATGATCTAGAAGTGCCCGCTTACGGCCTGGAGATGAGACTTTGCTGTTAGTGCGCGGTCGAGAAGAACCTATCATCTATCCGATACAGCCCTGCTACCAACCCCAGAGGCGCCTACCATACCAGCTTGAATGAAGCCTCTATCCCCAGGGGAGCATTAACGATACAGTCCTCCGTCCTCCGTCCTCCGTAGACATTGCGGCGAAAGTGGCTGGAAGAACCAGCCGCCTGGGCAGCGGGATTGGCTAGGCTAGTGTTGGTTCAACAGAAATGACCTGGGCCCGGACCTGTCTTGACTAGGAGAGTGAAAGAGAGACTGAAAAATAAGAGGCAGACGACAGAAACACAGACTGAAAACAAAGGCAGGGAAAAACATGTCGTTCGGTCGCTTCCGTCTCTTTTTCGGCTCATGATGGTGAGAGATGGCGATTCGATATTGAGTTTTTTCTCCCCTGGCCCCAGCCAGCCAACAATCAACTTTCAGTGGCTTTTCAGGCCCTCTCCCAGTGGACGATTTCCCATCCTTTTCCATGGGCAAAGAGGTTGGGTGAATTGGGGCGTGTCTTTTGGTGTAGCGTGGGTCGGCCAACCCATGGAAGAATGATCTTTACCTTACCTTACTTTATGGGTCTCTCTCCATCGCTTTTGCACGGGGGGACCCTTGCCCGGACTCGCTCTTGAGCAGAATCGCTTGAGAGCTCCAGTTGTTGCTGATTTACAATTGGCCTATCACCTCCCCAGTTCTGCTTGTTCTTGTTGCTGGCCTCCATGCACTTCTGCAAGGGCAGCACAGCGGCTGGCTGCGTCTGCTCTACCAATCGCACGCCTACTGTAGCATGCTCCACGCAGAGCAAATGCAAATGCAAATGCAAATGCAAATGCAAATGCAGTTGATTGTGCATTGCCCTGCACGTCTTCTCACCGTTTCCTCGTGCTTGTGCTCCCACCGCGTGCGCATGTATGTACTATAATTGCTGGCCTCTATCACAACACAAACTACCTTACATTTTAATAGAGTACTCCGTACCTACACAGTAATTATTGACAAAGGCGAGGGTGTGGTGGCAGCACAAGTGGGCGAAATAGGGGTCAATGGGTGATGGGTGATGGTCCCTGGATGAATTAATTTTGCTTACCAGGGTCTCTTTTACCTCGATCACGACGAGCATGCAGATCCTCAACGGCCAACTACTCGCCTCGTGCTGTGATAAGTCAACTCGTTCCGCCCTTCTATTAAGCTATGACCTGTAGAACAAATTAGCCCGTTCTTCTGAAGACCATCACATCGCCTTACTCGCTAAGGCAGGAAATTCACTCCGGAGCGACCCCCAATGACGCCGGCGCCGTGAACCCCGGGCCTACTCGGCGAAGCCTTGGCCATTGTGCTAAATGAGGCCGACATATTATTGCGATGGCTCTGTTATAACGCCCTTCTCCATCTTTTGTTTGCTACTCAACAAACCCAGACAATATTCCACAACTTATACGACGTACTTGGTAAACCACACACGCCATGATAGACGCCTGTTGTCCGTACATAGTACTTCCATATCCGCTTGCCAAGAAATCATGAATTTTCTTTTTGGTCGCTGAATTCTCCTGTGTAATACCGAATAGTTGAGCAATCATTTACCTCTTGACGCAGTTATCACTCGAATTGGTCCATTCAACCGCTCGTTGTCACATACATTTGCCATCACCATCACCATCACCGCCTCAACATCCAATGACATTCTCATGGCCCAAGCGCCAATACCACGGAGATGGAGCCGCTCCTTGAACATTACCTTACCACTAACATTCAGCCAACAGCAGCAGCAAGAAAGCCCTTCTCAACTTGCTGCCCCCAATAATGACATCTTTTCATCTCTGTCCTTTTACTTAGCTAGGCACCATGGCCGTGCCCCTGGGCCTGGGGAATGGGGTGACAGGATGGACAAGGTCTGATGCTCTTAATCATAAGCAGTTTAGACCGAGATACAAGGCCAAGGATCATGGATGGTCCATCGAGACAGGGCGTGCAGAGAGCTGGCCATTGCTATCAACCTCAACCATGATAACCCGTATCTGTTTGTTGTCGCCTGTTGCGAAGTATCGCAATCAATGTCTGTACTCCGCAAGTGTGCACTATCGTGACAGCTCAGTTTTCATTACATTTAACTCTCAAGGTGCGACAACAACTCGCATATAAAAAGCAAGGTCGTCGAAACCGATAGAATCTAAGCTACCCATGCACTGTGTACTGTATCCCGTAGTCTTGGAGCCAAATACACCCTCACCAACCACATTGTTCACTTGAAAGCCATTCAGATGTGAACGAGTTCCACTACACCTACGGCTTTCATTTTTGTCATACTTACACATGCCCATCCAACTTCTTGGGGAGTTTTCCCGCCACATGTTACAGCCAGGGCTACAGCATAACGACCATCCGCTCTAGTAGGGAAGATGATGGCGTCCATCCAGGACGTTGTGCTACTAGCGTTGGTGCGTTTGAGGATGTTGATGTGACGGTACATAGGCTGAAAGGATCCAATGCCAGGTTGGGGGGTTGAGATGGTGATGCATGGGGGCCAGCCCAGGTACGATAGATAACCTAGATCTGGTTATCGTGTAAGTCGGATAACCCCCATCTAAGATATTGCCTGCTAGCACTGAGACTACATATGTCTGTTCGAGTATCGTAGATCATACGAATGTGAGACCCTCGAGTGGATAACCCGTTAGCATGTTATTTCACCTTCACTCGAGAAGCTTCTTGAATCGACATATAGGCAAACCAAGCACACCAACCACATAGTCATGTTACAACACATGATAGATAATCGATCCCCTAATCAGATACCTACTTGAACACCAGCTGACAACTGAAATTCCAGTTGCATGTAACGTGGCTATCGGTCAAGGGAGTGGTTTAGAGAATGCTAACACGACCAGAAGCGGTTCTCAAACGCTCATACATCTTACCGAAATTTCAGACAACTCTCTATGTCAACTTATATAGACTACAAGCCGATTAGATGTTGCACTTTGCACCCTTGATCATAAGCATGGCATATAACCTTGACAATCTATCACGTATGCCTGTCTGATCCGCCATGGCTCTTCCCTAGGCTCGCGGCATGCCATCGTTAATAATATTCCTTGCTCAGAGAATCAACAATACCAACGAACCCGAAAAAGAAAAAGGTGAAGCACCGTCCTCCAACAGAATGATCGGGATTGAATTATGGCCGTGGCCACGTCGCGCATTGCACTCAAGTATTTCCACCACAATCTCCGTAAGGCTTTCCCAGAGGAATCTCATACGAACGGCGAAACACCAGCTCGCGAGACCCTGCTATTTCTGATGCCGATTGCGAGCGGCAAGTGGCGCCGAACCCTCACGGGTAGACACGTCCACTCGCTCCCGTGAAGCGAGCGGCTGCTGCATGCCATCAGCCCCCGGAGGACTAGGTGCGGTTGGAGAGGAGCTCCGAATTTTTCACATGCGAGCGTTGCTTTTTTCTGCGGACAGAAGGGCCTTGATATTTTGCCGGAGCAAAATATCTGTTTGTAGCATGGAAGCGCGACGTTGTGGAGGACGATGCTTGAAGAGAGAAAGAAGAGCTATGCTTTGCGGTTGGAGTTTGTAGCTACCTATCGTGCGGGGCCCGTCAAGTTGCACGTGATCATGCTGTTCTTGGGGCGTGAGAAAGATTAGGACTTAGGAAATATTTCTAAAGTTTTAGTCAAGCTTATAGGTTGGATGAATTGTTAAATAAGATTTCTCTCCTTAGTGTAAACTCGTTCCTAGATGTTCAAGCTATTATAGTCTAGCTCAAAATGCAGATAAAAGCAGAACCCGCGGGTTGCCTGAGCTTTCCCTTCGCGAGCTTCGTCGAGTTGCGTTGAATTTGAACATGGTTATCAGATTTTGTCAGTACAGTAATTCTCTCATTATCGATACGGAGCATGTTACTTATATCCCCTTCAAATCCTCCACCTTGAATCCTTTGGGCCGACTGCAGAACGATGAAACCACACACCAACTTGAATGCCCGATTTCTTCTAGAACGAATAAACTGAAATGACGTCTGTCATCATGAACAGTCTCCACTATCTCTGGTCCACATGGATTCGTCTCTAGGTTTGTTAGTAGCGACACCAAGGATTCAACACACCCTTCTAGCAACAGCCCCTTTTTCAGCAAGATTGCTCTCAGGTCTAGCTCTAGACGCCAAGGCACCTGTCACGACAATCTTCCAATTTCCCCTCAGGCCCGTTCTTGTTCCTGGTCTAACCTTTTGACTTGGGTGCTGATCGCATCGTCAGTTCCTCCGGCTCCACCTCCACCTTGTCCTGGTGCTAGTGCCCCTGGCCATTAACGCACCCCAGGTTCCTTTGACAAGAGAATTTCGAGTCAGCTTCCCAACTCAGCGTGCCATTCCACGACGCTCAAAATATCACAGGGACCTCTTGGACGCAATCGTTCCGTTGATGATCTGCAGCACAACAGTGTTGTCAACCCCTCTTCTGCTTCAAATCACACAATTTGATGCCTTTGCAGACACATCTATCAAGCCGATGCCACGTTTTGGACCCCCCCATGCACTGGGAAATGAGACTCAACTCCGCTCCAATGTTTTGTCTTGCTTACCAAGACTTATAGATGGGCCTGGAAGCCGCCCAGTCTTGAGAACTTAGTGCGTTGTGCCATCATGTACGACAAGAAATGTGTTATGCGTTGGCAAGTCTTGAACCTCACAAGCTGCGGATCTCGGCCAACTATATCAGCACATCATATCAAACACGGTCTACCAGGAAGCACAGCTGAGACATGGGCATTTAAGTTGTGGTCTTGCTTTGAACCATGAACTCACTAAGTGTCGGTTGCAACAACGATGCAGCCCATTAAACGAAAACCGTCAAGATCGACGTCAATCTAACGGACCCAGCTGCTATCCACCCAGAGCAAGGTTTCAGAACAGTACCTAGTGACGACTAGGGTTGGGTGAAGTTAAATCACCCAAGAGCATCAAGTATTCTATAATAAATATGTTGTCTACATAAGTACATATATCCAAGGATACTAATCAAATAGGCGGTCTATCCAACAGCGACTCTCGAAAACCTATTAAACGATGTAGTAGTCGAAGCTACCGTTGCCTCCATCAATAGGCAGGATCACGTCCTTCATGGCTCCTTGACAACCTGCTCGGCCGTATCCTGGTCCGCCTTTTCGGTTGCATGTTTTTTTGTTTCCTTAGGCGACTCGTCTTCTCCGTCGCTCTCGGCAGTAACTCGCATACCCTGAATGCCGGCTTCTACCTCGGCAACGAGACTTTCAAGGTAATCCAAGTCCCTACGACCGTGTTAATAATCCATTGGAGTGCATAACGCCGATTGTCCTTACCTTCCAACGAGAGTAACTGTGTTGTTGTTCTTGCCCCAGCGAGGATAGCTTCCAACTTTGATGCCCTTGGGACCGACCTTGGCTGCCAAAGATGTGAGATAATCCGCAACGCCGCTCTCAGGTAGGGGCGTAGAGAATAGAATTCTATGTGTTCCCTTGCCTTCAGGGTCAGTGAGTCGTGGCAGGATATAAGGTTTCAATCCTTCAAGAAGTCCCTGGACTGTTACTGGTTAGCAGAGACCAACGGCTTGATTGAGGACATCACCCACAGAGTCGAGGGATGCCGGGTAGGATATGGATGTTTCCATTGACAACTGATATCGGTACCCAAAGATCATCGTTAGGGAAAAGCGCCTGCTTCTTGAGATCTCGTGACTCGTCCGTTGGTAGCTCAGCCATGCGTAGCTTTGCCCTCCTAGCCGGTGTGTCGACGTCCCAATCGAACGGGGGTTGATTGGGTTTAGACTTGGACAGCAGCTTCATCTTTTCAAAGGTTTCTTGGTGTAGCTTGAGAGGTAAGTTGAAAGCCTTGGCGATAGATTGATAGGTGATATCGTCGTGACTGACATGTTAGTCAGTGTGTGGCCGGAGAGGGTGAGTTCTTACGTAGGTCCAATTCCACCGCTGAATTATGTTAGCCCTTTCTTCTGAGTTGGTAATGGTGCTCTAGGACTTGCCTTGTGACGACAAAGTCATAGCGGTCGCTCATTCTTTGGACAGCCTCGACAATCTCACCTTCATCATCCTCAATGACCTCGATTCGCTTCAGGCTCTATAACCGTTTAGTGCTGATTTATGTGACACGATATTTGGACATACAATTCCGAGGTTGAAGCACCATTTTGCAAAATAGGCAGAGTTGGTCTACTCCAGGTCAATATCGCCATTGGCCTTTTACCAGTATAACTCACATCAACAGTCTAAATTCGTGTCAGTAACCTTTCACAGTATAAGTACAATGAGTTGTCTACCTTTCCGCCAAGAACTTCATCACCAATGATCAAGCAGGCAGCCGTGGAGATGATGCGTGTATTGCGCTCGTCCGCCGATATAGGAGCCATGATCCTTGGGGAAGCAAATCGTCTTGTCTTGATTGCAGCGGGAGCTGAGAGATGCTTTGTAATCTGAGAAAGGCGGGAGAACATGGATGAGGGAGATAGAGTACAATATGAGAGGCCGAGTAGAAAGTGATAAACTGTACGTCTCTTTATCAGCGTCGTCTCTTTTGTGACTGCTAAAGGTAGATGACGTTGACTCGCTGGATCTGGATCATGGCGGGACGGGACAATGTGGGGGCGGCGTTGGGTTGTTTGCTCTGATCCATGGCGGGGTTCACCAACTTGCGATCATTAACTTAGTGCTAAGTTATAGCTATCGAAGCTTCAAAACAGCTAACAACAGCTCTTGTACTCTTTTTGTTAGGTTCTATACTGCTTCACAATGGTACAGTAACATCTCCGTCTTCTTCGCTATACAACAAGCCTCTAACAGACAATATGTACAGGCATCCGAATCACGACTATACACCTTTTCTGGAGAGTCTAAAGACCATCTCCGCAAGTTTCGCCTTACTACGTCCCGAGCCAAGGGACCTCAAGCTGTTATCTGTATGTATGTCTCTTACTGATGCTACGGTATTGTCTACGTCCGCCTGGATTGTCCACTGATCATTTCCCTTCTAGACCTGATCGATAAAAACACATACGAGATCCGACAAGACGAAGACAAAACCGTTTACACCTCCCTCGACGAGATTGCTGATGATCTTCCCGACCATGCCCCGCGCTTTATCCTTCTGAGCTACCCTCTGACCATGGTACGTTCGATCAATATCCACACAGGAGCTGACGATGCTAATACATGTTCAGGGCGACGGACGGTTATCTGTACCATACGTGCTGCTCTTCTACCTCCCCGTCACATGCAACGCCGAGATCAGAATGCTCTACGCCGGCGCCAAGGAGTTGATGCGCAACACGGCCGAGGTCGGACGAATTATTGATATCGAGTCTACGGATGATTTGGAGGAGATTCCTGACAAGCTCAAGTCAGAGTAACAAAACCACATATATGAGCAGAAGAAAGCGGCATGGCAGCAAAATGCATATATCATGATCTACATAACAGCATAACATTGAGGACATCTGCCTACTCATCAGGCAGCACCTCCTGAGCATCCAGTCCCAGCTGCGTCGCAACATTCTTAACCACTTTTTGAAACGCGAGGCATGCTGGGCTATCTGGGAACGAGTCAAAGTAGCTCTCTCCGTAATCACACGCCATCCTAATTCTAGGATCTAAGGGCACTGATCCCAGGAAAGGAATGCCCATCTCCTCGGCCAATGCACGTCCGCCGCCTGTGCTCGCCTTGAAGATCTCGCTCTCGTTTGAGCACTTGGGACATACAAAGCCACTCATGTTCTCTGCAAGACCCAATATCCGGATTCCGGCTTTGCGGCAAAAGTCAATCTCCTTGCGTACGTCCAAAAGTGAAACTTCTTGTGGTGTTGTGACCATGACGGCGCCGTCAATACCGCTCCCCTTTAAGAATGAGTTGACACTGAGATGCTCGTCACTTGTGCCTGGTGGTGTGTCGACGAGTAGGAAGTCAAGGTCGCCCCATTCAACATCCTTGAGAAACTGCTTAATCAGACCGTTCTTCTTGGGGCCCCGCCAAATGACGGCGTCGTCCCGGTTCGGCAGTAGAAACTGAATACTCATAACGGAGAGGTTGTCCATGACCCAGATAGGTGACCATCCCGTACCACTAACGTGCACCGTCTCGCCCTCAACGCCCATCATCTTGGGAATGCTGGGTCCGCAGATATCCGTATCCATGATGCCGACGGTGCTGTCGGGATTTGTCGCAAAGGCGTGTGCCAGCAGCGATGTGAATGTGCTCTTGCCCACACCACCCTTGCCGCTCAGAACAAGTATCTTATGTTTGACATTCTCCAGACGTGCTGAGATGACGGGAATGTCGGGGTCCGGACCCTTTGGTGCAGATGCGCAGATGGCCTGGTTCGGACACCCGGCGCATGAGTCCGCTTTACCGGCCTGCTGGGAGTCCGGACCAACACAGTTTTGGGGCTCAGGGGCGACGAGCTGAGGCTTCTGCTTTATGGGGTTGGTGAAGACGTCGTCAGTGGGTTCTGACGCTTCCAGAGACGGTGTCATTGTGTTTATGCTGTGAAGTTGTGGTTGTGAAGTGAGTCTGAGGTGGCGATTCGAGCGCCGAGGCTTAATAATGAATTATCTCCCCGCAGCGTGTAGACGTAGCGTTGGGAACCGAAATGGAAAGGGCGTAAATTGACAAAAAGTCAGATCGAACTTGCTCTAAGTGAACGATAGTTCATGAATGGAGGATATTTGAGATGAGAAAGTGAAGTTGGGCGACAGAGATAGATGGTGGTTTCTAGGGTAAGCGCCTGCGCTGATTCGCTGATTAGCAATCAGCGGGCGACTATCGGCAAGCCATATCTGCACCGTAGGTGGTGCAGATATGAGTCGCCGCAGCTATTGCCGCGGAGTCTAGCTCAAACAATCAAACTCAATGATATGGAGATTTTCTGGGTGACAGAATGCAGGAATTGAAAGTAAGTGAATAATAAAGGGTAGGTTATACCAGACAACACAAAACTTCCAGATCACGATGTCTCTCAATCTATAGAGTATCTCTCAGATATTCGTACAAGAATGAATTTTAGTATGCGCTTGGATTTGTTGAATTCTCTTTCAGCTACTGAAGGCCCTAAACATTTCATTACTTTCTTTCTTTAATCTGGCTCACATGGTGAGCCATATGTGCACCGAACCCAGTGCACGTATGAGCCCCCGGACCACAGTAACATTTCAACCAGCACAATTGATTTACATATCCCAATAGCAACAACAAAGTAATAAAAGGGCTAGTACCAGATCTGACCAGCCACCCCCAGGTTGTGGCGTAGGGCCTCGCCACAGACTTTAGATATTCGAAATATTCAGTATATAAAGCTGCTTGGATACAAAATTTGCACCAATCGGGGAGCTGGCGCAATGGTAGCGCGTCAGATTCCAGTCAAAAGGGAATTCCTGAAGGTTATCGGTTCAAATCCGGTGTTCCTCAATTTTTGGTGGTGTTGAGAGCGAGGTGGAGTGGCTGAGAGATATGCAGCCAAGGGGAGCTCCCGCCCACGCAGGTCCCACTTAACAGACTTTACCACAACGCCATCCCATTTCAGACCACTTTTATTTTTTTTCCCCTTCTAACCCGTTTCGTAACCAGTTTCGTATCTCAGTGCATCTCGTGAGAATATTGTGAGTCCTGCCACGCCGCAGTGAACAAATCGTGCAATGGAGAGCTGGAGCAATTGGTAGCGCGTCAGATTCCAGTCAAAAGGGAATTCCTGAAGGTTATCGGTTCAAGTCCGGTGTTCTTCATTTTTGGCATTGTGTCTGGCAGCCTGGCAGCCTGGCAGCCGCCAGACCCAGACCTGTGAGAGCATATGCAATTCGATAGGCTACCTAGGAATTGACAAAACTGTCTGACTAGGTGATTTTGTCACTGTATTAGATTCACATCATCTTGTACTAAGTTTTACTGAACCGCCTGTTCTGCTTTGATGGACACTTGCTATGTTTGTACCGGACACCGGACTTGTAAACTAAAACCATCAGGGCATCTTTGGCGGGGTACTGTCTGAGATAAGATAAGCCCTCACATCACCCCGCGAAGATTTTATTCTGAACTGACAGATACACTGTGATCGCCATCACCAACTATCCCAATACAAAAATGTCGCCTTCTGCTGTTTCCCCAGAGCCCTCCAACTCGGCCGACTCTACGGTTCTGAGTTTGAGAAAGTCGCTCTGCTCCGAGGACACTCCTCTTCCCATCCGCTTTCGCGCTCTATTCTCTCTGAAGCACGTTGCGACCACCTCGGACGATGACGCTACCAGAGTCGCGGCCATTGAAGCTATCGCCGCTGGCTTTGCCTCGCCCTCTGCCCTATTGAAGCACGAGCTCGCATATTGTCTGGGACAGACAGGCAACACTGCCGCCGTCAAGCCTCTTCGTCAGGTTCTCGCTGACTTGAAGGAGGATCCCATGTGTCGTCACGAAGCCGCCGAAGCCCTAGGTGCTCTCGGCTGGGCAGACAATTTGGATATTCTTCGCGAGTACCGAGATCGCAAAGGGGAGGACATTAGCATCATTGAGACCTGCGAAATTGCGATTGAACGTATTGAATGGGAGAACTCAGAAGAGCGACGACAGGAGAAGTTGCGTCCCAGGTTCGTAAGATCATGTCTTGGGTTGCCCCGTATTAACATTGTATACTAGTGACTTTGCTTCTATCGACCCTGCACCCCCGATGCCCGAATCCGAAAAAGAGGCTGAAGTTGACGAGCTTGGCCGAAAGCTCATGGACACAAGCCTGCCCCTCTTCCTCCGCTACCGCGCCATGTTCGCCCTTCGAGATCTAGCCTCGCCTCCCGATCTGCCTACTGCTGTTCCTGCTGTACTTGCTCTTGCCAAGGGATTTGCCGACTCGTCCGCTCTGTTCCGTCACGAGATTGCTTTTGTCTTTGGCCAGCTCTCGCATCCTGCTTCTATTCCTGCCCTCACTGAAGCACTGAGCGACGTCAACGAGGCCAGTATGGTTCGACATGAGGCAGCTGAGGCACTAGGAAGCCTTGGCGAAGAAGATGGTGTTGAGGATACCCTGAGAAAGTTCCTTCACGATAAGGAAAAGGTCGTTCGAGAGAGTTGCATCGTTGCGCTGGACATCGCCGAGTACGAGAAGGGTGGAGAGACCGAATATGCTTTGATTCCTGAGACTGCAGGAACTGCTGCATGATTTATGAGTGCGCTCGCATTGTCGAGTATTTCGTCTAGTTGTTTTCATGCCACCTAAAAGTAAAATGTTAAGATCGCGTCAATAGAAAGGATTCTGGGTTTCTCACGAGTTGCCGCATTCACAATTGTAGATGACCGTTGAGCCTTCATCAGCACTGCGCAGCTGCACAGTTGTGTATTTGACCTCTTCACGACCGCACTTGGGACACTTTTCGTGCACGGTGCTTTCGGTTTGCAGATTGTGCTTCTCAACAGCCTGAACGCTTGACTGCAGCTTCTGTCGCAGGAAAGATGGGAAATCGGAGGGCTTCGTTTGTGTCACGGTGACCTTTGAGCCGGTGTCTGCGCAAACGAGTTAGACATGCCGCCAAACGCCCTCTAGGTGCAAGCAAACCTGGGTTCTCGGCGCCACAGCACTCGCAGCGCAAGACATTTCTCTGTGTGCCCTTTGTCGCGGGTAGAAGATTACCGCAGTCGGTACAAAAGACGAGGGTTCCAATCGCAGCCATTGTGTGCTGATGCGCAAACCTTTATACAATCGAGAAGTCTGGTTTCTTAAGGATCGACAAATTCAGAGACAAAAAATTGGCTGGGCCATCATAGGCTCAAATGAAATCGCCAGGGTCCTTCGGAAAAACTGGCAAGGCCATGATGGGACGATCGGAACAAATGCTGGTTGGTGGCGTACCTGACGCACGAACCACCACTGTCAATCAAACATCCAAGGAAAGCTCGCGAGGCTGTTGGTTTCCTTAGCTTCGACCTCGCCGTTTACATTCGCTGAAGTGGGCAACAATGCTTGGCTGCATTTAATTTACATGGTTTTCTTCGTTCAACAACCCTCCTCTCGGATGCATTACCTTGAGGCCATCCCTACGAAAAGCGCACCCAGCGCATCCTCTTTATCTCGGACGATACCTGCGAACTCCCGATGCGCCGTCACTTGTTTGCTTTCCATTCAAACTATGTGATGAACCGTCTTTCCAAACCCTACGAGAATGAACAACATGCATCCCAATAAACACGGGAGTCCCCCGAACGGGATGGTTGCTCATCAGGGGCAGGCAAATTCAAATCCTCCCATAACTCGCCCCTTCACGCTGCAAGAATCGCTTCCTTATTTACCACAAACCTCGACGGTTCCGTTCATTTCTGGTCAGTCGTTGCCGCATGTTGAGACGATGTTCTTACCCTAGTCAGATATAATCCCCGACCCCGTCCTAGGTTCAGGTTCTCCTGCTCTTCCTCTCACGGACCTATTCCAAGCCCACGAATTCGACAGTCTAAACAAAGAAGCCGCGGGCCAACAACAGATGCCTCGCAACGTCAAGCAGGCTATCGACCATGTCCTTCAAGACATCAAATCTAGCCAGAGAACACACTAGTACGCGAAACGTGTTGCCCAGTTCTTGGTGATGTACTAACCCACGATCAACAGCAAGTTTTCTCCCATTCCAAGAACATCCTCAACCCCCCCAACCGGAAAGAGTCTTGCCGATGGCCTATCACCGATCACGAGAACTGTCTTCGATAAGGTGGGAGGCTACTTCAAAACAACAAAACCTGCCATTCCCGAGACCAAACATGTCAACGGCGAAACCGGAGGCTACCCGACCCCTAAGCAACGTTCGTCCTCGATCAACTCACCGAACCCCCCACAACAACGCAACCTTCCAGCGCAAAATGCTCAGGCACATAGGTCGAACTCTGTTAGAATCGAAGTTGCCATACCGTCTAAGAGAAAGTTTGACCCATCCATGTACGTTGATGTAAGGGACATGCCCCAGCATGAGGCTCCAACTCCTGTTGCCCAACATATACAACAAAACCAGCAACCGGAACAGGCTCAGCCGATGCTGCAGCCCTTAGAAACGATTACTCAGTCGCCCGCTCAGCCTACTTCTGATGCTAATCAGAACGCCGCATTTCGAATCGAATTCCCTCGAGCGAATATCAATCGCGAAGAGTATCTCGAAATCGAAGAGAGATCTGAGGATCCGCATTACCTATCAGTTCGCAAGCCGAGGCAGCAAGGCGCTTCGGATAGTCAAGACCTGATTGGGGAGAGCCTTGACCAGCGTCAGCGAAGCGAGGCAGCCCTTCACGCACTTGACAAGCTTGCACGCGACATTTTTGCCTCGGTAGGGCGAATACTGGGAGATGAGCCTGGCTATGATCAGATCGTTTTTATGTCGCAAGACCAAGAGGTCGCTATGACCGCCTCTTCACAACAGAAAATGCATAGTGCGATTCAAAAGACGATTTTACTAAGATGTTTTGATCGGGTTCCTGTGGAGCACCTGGTTAATATCATGAAGCTGAGTGATGCCAGCCTAAAGCAGGTGGAAGACCTTGAGATTCGAATCGACGAAACCTGGACTGAGGATGCCGTTGATACATGGATACAACAGCTTTCCCAGGTTGAGACAATGCTGAAGTCGGCTCGTACGTGCCTGCGTATCCTCTCTGGTGGCAGAGAGGACAAGCAACTCTACTCGGAAACCATCATACAGAGAAGCGCCGACATCTTCAAGAAGGTCACAGAGGATATCGTTATGCCTCTGGTGGAGCTACGTCCGGGGTCTTCTTCGGGTGCTTTCAGATTGTTTTCCAAGAACAAAAAGCCCATCTCGACGGTTTTTCTATGTTGCCAGAAATTATTTGCATTGCTGGCGGAGCTCGTTACCAAAATTGAGCTTTCGGAGTCTGTCATCAACTCACTCGAATACACTGCATCCCGTCTCATCTTCATGGAGAACGCATCTTCCGAAAAGGACTCCGTCGTCGGGGTTCAAAAGTTTGATGGAATCCGTTCCGTGGCTATGGACATGCTTTCTCAAATTTTCTTGATCAAGCCTGATCAACGTCAAGGCATCATTGATGAAATCCTGACATCCCTCGAAAAGCTGCCGGTCGGAAGGCAAAGTGCTCGGCAGTTCAAGCTCTCTGACGGAGGCAGCATACAACCTGTCTCTGCTTTGATTATGAGGCTGATTCAAGCCAGCTCTGGACGAGTGGACAATACAAAGAATCACCATCGTAACAAACTTCTACGAAACATCAACGGTGACGAGGAGGCAGGTTCCGATGACGACGACCGCGCGCCTCCTGAGGCCAAGCAGTTTGTTTCCTCAATCAAGGATGAGACACAAGGTGCCAAACAACACGCTGTTGCTATTAAAGATCTCGAACTCTCAGTCGGTCCGCTCTCAGATGCTGCTCAGCGCAATGCGTCTTACCTGGTCAACTTCATCGTCACGCGTGCCATCGGCTCCACCAAATCTGGTGAAACACCTTATCGCAATTTACTTGACCTTTTCGTTGAGGATTTCACTACCTGCCTTGACTCGCCGGATTGGCCATCGGCTGAACTTTTACTTCGCCTCTTGATGATCATGATGGTGCAGCTTTTTGAAGCTCCCAAAACTGCGGCTCCAGTGAAGAATATGGCCTTAGAGTTCCTGGGTGGGCTGAGTGCTGCCATCTCTCGTCTGCGTTCCCACGTCAAAAAACTTGCCAACACTTCCGAAGGCAACGATTCCGATGAACTGTCGCGATACCTCGCTGATGTTGCCAATCAAGCATTGGAACATAAGAATCGTATGGAACAGCTCGTAGCCTGGACAGGACCTTACCGAGTCGTGCTGGAGCATGTCCAGAACAAAAGTAATGAAGACCCTCACTTGTCGAGTGCCATCTCGTTTCTAGTCGCGAACTGGGCTTCTCGAATTCATATTGGCTATGACTCTTACCAGGAAGAGGACGACGAGCGAGACGAGGAACTAGGACGATTGGCTTATCGACTCAGGATGATGATTGAGGACCGTAGGTGGCTTGTCAACGAGTACACCTTCAAGACTGTCTCGGCCAACCAAGCCAAGCTCTCCTATTCGATTGTTTTGCTGCGCTCGCCGCTCTGTGAGGCGTTCAGCAAGATGCTCAATATCTTGCTTAGTTCTATGGCGAGCGATCAAGCCACAGTCCGGAGCAGGAGTCTCAAGAGTGTCAACCAAGTCCTAGAGACAGATCCTTCAATCCTGGACAGTGATTCGACCGTTATTGACCGCATCTTGGACTGCGCTAGCGATTCGTCAACACAGGTCCGTGATTCCGCCCTCGGATTACTCGGCAACTGTATTACTATGCGTCCTAGCCTTGAGAACCCATTAACGCCAATGATCGTCAACCGATTTCAAGACAACGGCCTTGGTGTACGGAAACGCGCGATGAAGCTTACGCGTGATATCTACCTTCGTAATCCAAGCAAGACACTGCGCAGTCTGATCGCTAACGGGCTCCTCCGTCGAGTGCAGGATCCTGATGAAGGTGTCCGCGATCTTGCTCGTCAAATGATTGAGGAGGTTTGGTTCGCCCCATTTTATCAAGATGATGGGACTGCTGTCTATCAAACCTCGCTCAATGAGCATGTATCGCTCGTCATCCAAACTGTCAAGTCTGGCACAGTTACCGAGGTGCTTGACAAGGTATTCAGGTCCATTCTGAAACCAAAGGAAAAGTCCTTGAATGGCCCGTTTACCGTCTGCACCAAGCTTGTCGCTAACATGTTTGGGCTAATCGATAACCTAGACCCGGACGACCCTACGGTCCCATCTGGACGTGATGCATTGCATGTGCTCACGATCTTTGCCAATGCAGACCCGAAGCTATTCAGCTTTGAGCAGATCCGGCTGCTTAAGCCACATCTAGCCAGCTTCGCCAAGCCTGAAGAACTGATCGCTTTCCGACATGTAACTATCATCTACCGTCGAGTGCTACCCACTCTATCCAGTGTTCACTCGGAATTCCTTGCCGAGGTACGCAGCCACCTGTTGAAAGCTATCGGCAAGGTCAACCAGCGAGGTCCGGCGGATGACTTGGTTGCTTGTACTCATGTCGTTTGCCAGCTGCTGAAGGTAATGACGCCGCTGGTTGGTGCCATGTTATCTGGCCTCAAGCAAATCGAACAGTTGCAGAAGAGACCCATTGATGATACTGCGAGGCAGCTTATTTATGGTTACAGCTTACTCATCGGCATGATCTCAAAACACTGTAATATGGAGGAGCACATCAGTATCTTCAAAGCCAAGTTTCCAGGTTGGAAGGGCGATTCCGTGTCAAGGCTCGCCATTGACAAGCTTGCACCTCTTGTAGCACCTGAGAGGCCATTTGAGGTACGCAAGTCAGGACTTGACGCCCTCGGCTTGATCTGCCAGGCTTCGCCCCGCAACTATCTTGTCCCCAAGGTCTGGACGTCTTTTACTCAAGTTTTCGAGGAAGAGATGCCCGCTTTAGAGATGGTGATCTTGAAGTCAATCCGAGAGTTTCTTCTCACTGAGGAAAAGCGATCTGAGACAGCAGCAGAAGCCCCAGCTACGGGCAAGAAGAGGGAACTCACAGTCATGGGAGGAACTAACTTTGACGATGTCGCCAGTGCCACATCGCAAAGGTTTTTAGAACACATCACGCGTATCGCACTCTCCGGTCAGGGCGAACATGCCTTCCTCGCTGTGGAAGTCCTCGGCAGCATCAACCGACAAGGCTTGACGCATCCCAAGGCAACAGTTGTCACCTTGATCACGCTTGAGACGTCGACAAACCGCAGAATCGCAGAGATGGCGTTTTCTGAACATCGACACTTGCACGAGAAGCATGAGACTGTACTTGAGCGGGAATACGGCAAAGCAGTGCAGTCAGCTTTCGCCTACCAACGGGACGTTGTGAAGGATACGCGTGGCGCAACGACAGATCCATTCCAATCCAAATTACACTTCATGACCGAAGTGCTCAAAATCAGCAAGATGAAAAATCGTCAGCGCTTCTTGGGCAAACTTTGTGGGTTGTTGGACTTTGAACTGGCCACCTTGGACACAACCGAGGATGTTCCATCGCATATGTCTTTCGCACGCTTCATTACCGAGAACCTGGCCTTCTTTGAGTATCAAACAGTTGGGGAGTTACAAACTACGGTGAGCTCAATTGAAAAGATGGTGACTAGCACGGGTGCTCCTGTTGCTCAAGCCATTGAGTCGGAGGTTTTCAACGTCCGTATGGATGCAGAGCAGCCGTTGGCAAGTGTCCCTTCGGGCACGATGCCTGATACTCCAATCGACCCGACGTCTGCGTCAACACCTCTAGATGGACAGTCCACGATCGCGCCAGCGATCGCGCCGACTGTAGAGCCGGGCCGCCTTCGTCAGCTTACAACCGCTTCTATCATTCTCTTGTCAATGTGGGAGACGCGAACATACTTACGTCGCCTTTATGGAATGGGTACAAGTCGGCATGACAGCAAGGCAAAGGCTTTGGCCAAGGACCTCAACAAGACTCCAGTCAAGGTTCAGGGTGTTCACGGAGACAAGGTCTGGGATGAGATTGAGTCTCACATGAATGGGCTTCAGGATCAAGACCGAATGATCCAGAAATGCGCCGCTCTCGTGGAACTGCTCAACGTAGACAAGGAGTTCAGGGTGGCAGATGATGGAGACCAGATGGACTTGGAACCTACAACTCCAAGTGCAGACGAGGAGGAGGATGGTGATGCGATGCC
The DNA here is from genome assembly GCA_021655865.1 of Fusarium guadeloupense. Taxonomy (NCBI): domain Eukaryota; kingdom Fungi; phylum Ascomycota; class Sordariomycetes; order Hypocreales; family Nectriaceae; genus Fusarium; species Fusarium guadeloupense. Next base: position 18,376 of record JAJJWM010000054.1, read on the forward strand.
GGATAGGGGACGTAAGCGAAAGGGCGGGCATACACCAGGTGGGCGCAAGAAACGGGCGCGGTCAAACTCACAGCCGCGCAAACGGGGGCGGCCTCGCAAGAACCGAGAACCCGAGCCAAGCATGGAGGCAGACCTTGACGGAGACTGGATTTGACAAGAGAATGAGGCGCAAAGCATTCGGCGTGGGACATGATATTTGAAATGGTTTGGGCTGATTTTGAACTGAGCTATGATTGCTGGGACAGAAAGGCGTTTTTCAAGCCCCAAGGGTGGCATTGAAGAGAGCGTTTAGCGGGAACAGTGGCTTGGCCGACTATTTCATCAATGGGACTTCTGAACTGAGAGAGGGGGGGTCAAGAGATGACGACCGGCGTTTTTGGAACTTTGCAACGGCTTTGCGATTTGATGATACCTGAGCTCATACATCACGCAACATGTAGCTCACCTTTTTATGCTGACGGGGAGATAAGCGTACCATACCATTTAGCTGAAGGTATGGATTTAATCGTAAAGATAAAACTGAGACGGTACCATGGAGTTGTTGTGCGATATCGTGAATTTGTCATGATAAGTTGGAGGGATAAGCACGGCTTCCTAGGAAATCTTGTGCTAAAAGGAGTATTGTTCTAGAGCATAGGTTTGTTCTTGCGACAGCGACGCGTTGAAGGGATTCCAATAAACATGACCTGCTTCTATTACGACTATCTCGTGCCATGCCAGGCAGTAATATTGGGTGCTTTGTTTTCAGAAGATGTTTTTGTCCTTCTGACTCTAGGCGGGAACGATGTTTCAAATCAAGGTGGTCTATAGAATTGATTGACTTATCCCCTAACAGATAAATAGAATGAATCTTTTACAGTAAACCTATTCTCACGAGATAAACGCCAAGATCTACTATGAAGCTGGATACACGGTTGAAAGGCTTGATTGTTACCAAGACGGTAATCGTAGAAGCAAGGTTAGAAAATAACGTGCAAATAGGGTAGGCCATGAGACGCCAAGAACTACAGATGACATAATATGAACATTTCAGGCTAGTCCGATCGCCAAGTAACAAGCAGATCTCGGCATCTCTTGGCCGGCTTGGCGTCAACTAATTAATCCCTGCACGGATCACGGCAACTTCAACTGTCTGAACTTGAAGCCCATTAGCCGTGACAAGTGGCCAAGGAGGCGTTGCAAGACGCTTCGGTCGTCAGCTGCTCAGCTTAGAGAGCCTGGCTGTGCTGTGGCTAATTATGATGCCACTGAAACTATGAGCGTATAGACAGAAACTCTGGGCAAGGACAAGAACAAGGACAAGCTTATTGGAGGAGTGAAGCTCTAGAACAGGAGGAGGCCTCTTTTTCCTTGATACGACATTACGCGAACTTGTTTTTGCCCAACTGTAACTTGTAACTTGTAACTTGTAAGGTAGCAACGTATCATGTAGTAATTAGCCAGTGACAACGAGTGATACACTCGACATGATTCATTTCCAGGAAATAAAAGGGGAAAACGGTGGTGACCTCACACTCCATTAACTCAGGGGACTTGAATCAACAAAACGGAGCCCATCAGCTAGTCCCCGTTTCTTCAATCCTTGGCACTTCTGTCACTTTTATTTCCAGTCACACAGCATCCAACGGTTCTTGGCAATGTCTTCCTGTAAGATTCCATTTCTGTGGCTTTCACATCTGAACAACTAGCTTCTCAACCCCATCCAGACCTGTTTTCCACTTCCGCTTCTGTTTACTTACTCACACTGCCATGGTCACAGTTAATCACTTCAACATCAAGCGCCAGGCGCACACCCTCAGTCGCACGAGTACCGATCAATCTTGGAACCCCTTTCGCCATGTCCCATGGAATCGCAGTAACCGCACCCTTTCAGACATTGGCCGTCTTGAGCAACAACCGCACGACCACGAAAATGGGCAAAACTTGGCACATACAAGCTCTGAACCTGGGCGTAGCGGGCCTGCCAGAGAATGGTCGACGGCAGAGACAATGACTGACGCACGCAAAAGTAGAGAGGGTGAATATGACCGCGAGAAGATTAGTGGAGGGTCGCCTGTTGAAGGAAATGACGATATTCCCATCTCACAGCGCTCGCTCGTCCAAGGCGATGATGGAGATGGTCAACTACGAAACAGAAGACGTGGAGATACTCCAGCAGCTACAAATAACAAGCTCGACAATCACGAAGGGCGCAAAAAGCCCGAGAAGAAACAAGGCCTCTTCAGACATGTCGAACCAAAAGAGCCTTTTACAGTCGGCAACCAAATTCAGCGAACATTTCTCAGTTCATGGATCAACATTCTTATTATCGCCGCCCCCGTTGGCATCGCTCTAAATTACGTCCACAGCGTTACCCGAGTTGCCGTCTTTGTTGTCAACTTTATCGCTATTATACCTCTTGCTGCCATGCTGGGTTTTGCTACTGAGGAGATCGCCCTCCGCACAGGCGAGGTTCTTGGAGGTCTGATAAATGCTACATTTGGAAACGCTGTCGAACTCATCGTAGCAATTATTGCTCTCATTGATGGAAAGGTGTTGCCCAAACCTGTTTTGCTCTCGACATCCTCTCGGAAGCTAACCCGTGTTAGGTTGTCATTGTGCAAACTTCCCTCGTGGGCTCGGTTTTAAGTAACCTGTTGCTTGTTTTAGGCTGTTGTTTCCTGTTTGGAGGATTGCGCAGAGAAAATCAGTTCTTCAACGAAACTGTTGCACAAACTGCAGCAAGGTAAGTCAGCTTGAATGGCTGGTCTGTCTTACACCTTCTTACGTGCCTCACAGTTTGTTGGCTTTGGCCGTTGCGTCAGTCATTGTACCAACAGTTTTCGACTCACAGAGAGATACACCGACCGCTGACGTTGCCCGACTCTCGCGTGGTACGGCAATTATTTTGCTCTTGACTTATGCCGCTTATCTCCTCTTCCAACTCAAAACCCACCAAGACGTCTTCAATGAGGAGAGCCAAAAGGTCGCTGCGAAGCCTTGGTCGCGAGGAAGTATCGCAGCGGGCGGTATCCGCCAAGGTATCGTCGTCCCTGGTATGGTGGGGGGTGGTGGCATGACAGGCCGTGACGAAAACGAGCGCTTATCCGCGATGCTTATGAATCCGCAAAGGTTTCCGGTCGGTGAAGACGACGACGAAGAAGAGGAACCGCAGCTGCACTTTTGGGTTGCTGTAGGCACTCTCCTTGTTGCCACCGTTCTCATTGGTGTCTGCGCTGAGTTCATGGTTGACTCCATTGACGCCGTTACAAAGACTGGAAATGTCTCTGAGGAATTCATTGGCCTCATACTGCTTCCTATAGTAGGTAACGCAGCCGAGCATGCAACTGCCGTAACGGTTGCTATCAAGGATAAGATGGATCTCAGTATTGGCGTGGCTGTGGGAAGCAGCATGCAGGTCAGTCTGTTCCTCATTCCCTTGCTCGTTATCATCGGCTGGGGAATGGGCAACGATGCCATGAACTTGAGTTTCGATCTGTTCCAGGTTGCTACACTGTTTGTGGCTGTTTTACTCGTCAACTATCTCATTGCTGATGGCAAGAGTCATTGGTTGGAGGGTTGGCTTCTTATTTGTCTCTACTCGATCATTGCTGTCTGCTCCTGGTGTAAGTTTGAGTCCATCCTGCTGCTTGAAAAGGGAAAACTAAGCTATCTGATAGGGTATCCAACTCACTCTGATGAGTGATTCAACTGGACGTTTATCATTTTGGGACAAGTTTCTATTTCTGTCACTGCACCAACGGTTCCCTCCTCCGGTAAAACCCATCCAAACTTGATTCCAGGGAGAATGTTCAAATCCTATATACCCATTTCGGTCTTGTTATTTAGCTTAGGCGTTTTGTAACTTTAGTCACTTAGATATGTATGTTGTTAGATTATATGTGAGATTTCTCTTCCACTCTACAGCGAGTCATTGTGAGAGCTACGAGGGGCAAGATGACTAGCCACACCAGGAATTGATGTAATTTCCATCGCACTCCTTCACTTCTAAGGGAAAAATATTACACCAATCCTAACCCAGAAAGAGAAACCGCGAAACTTCCAGTGCAGCACCTCTTGGACTTTACTATCTTATGTAGGCGAACTATAGGGCCGTCTAGGAAGTGTCATGGTGAGCTGGGCTGCTGCAGGCTACTGACATTTTATGGAAATGACTCCAGCTTTAAATCACCCAGGAATCCAATAATTCTAGCCAGCTAATACTTAGTTGAACTAAGGTAGATTCAAAGGAAATTCCTCTTAAGCATGCAAAAGATATAGATGTCACTGCTGGCCAATCACATTACACAGCGCTGTTTGCCAAGCAGCAAGCTCCCAAAAACGGAAGGCGGTGACTTGCAACAGCCGACCTCACCTTGAGAGTCCTCTCGTACTACCAACGATATCCATTGCGACAAGCAATACTCAATCAGCAGCCTCGCGATCGGCTTTGTCAACCGGATTAATCTATCCCGACCAACATGCGACTTACAAGATCGCATTGCGCCCTGTCGAATCCTCCCTCGTAGCGACCGACAGCCCGATCCCATGTCGCGAAATGACAGCTCCAGGTTCCCGCGCAAGGGACCGCATTGGTCACATCTCCGCAATAGATCGAGCTTGGGTCGCACTCATACCGAGGTTCCAGCTTCGCCTGTCAGTGTATCCACGCATTCGACCGTCAAGGAGGAGAAGCGAACAAGAATAGAACGCCGATGCACTGTGACGGTCAACGAAGGCTATGCCCGGGATGAAGTCCTGCTCAATTTCGATGTTGTAGGCGCCGATATAAAACCTGGCACGTTGATGTGCATATCGACTGTCAAGGATGACATGCGAAAGATCTCAGCTGGGCACAGCTCTAGCAGCAAGCAGAACCAGGATCAAAAATCATCGGCGTGTCAAAATGGAGATGGCGCGGGCTTCAAGTACTTCTTTGTCGCAAAGGATATGCCACAAGAGACAAAAGCACGGCATCCAGATATCGAGGTCTATGTCTTGAAGCATATCGCAGATGCGTTTGGGATCAAGAAGGGCTCGCAGGTCCTCCTGACAATGGTAAGGAGTCTGAGGTCCTATCAAGTCCATGACACTGACGATAGACAAAGGTGGACGCAAAGAACCCGGCCACAGAAGCTTCTCACGTAGAACTATCCTTCAAAGACCAATACTTGTCGAGATCAGACATTTGGCGAATGACTGTTGGAGAGTTGACAGGGAGAACCGTTTACAAGGGCCAGTCCGTGTTATTCATGGGTACGATCAAAGCCCAGGTCACGGCCATCTACGTCAACAGTCGAAAAACTCACTCAGCCTTCTTCACCCGCGATACTAGGCCCATCTTCCGCAGCGAATCAGCCAGATACGTGCTTTTTATTCAGATGGCCAAAGAGATGTGGGAATTCGACGCAGAAAGCTCTGGCGAAATCATGTTCAACAAGGTCGTCAACGGTTTTCTCCCTGCCTTGTTCAAAAGATGGGCTATGCTCAAGGCTAAGCACCTGGTCAGCATTGTGCTATTTGCGCGCGTGGAATATGATACTGGCCTGACGGCTGAGTTTGACAACCTTTCAGGCGACTATTACACAGGCATACAGCCATCTGGACCGCGTCGGCCGTACAAAGACTTTTACAGAGTAGTAGTCAGCGAGATGGGCAGTGGAGAGTGGACAAAGATATTGCATCAGTTGAAGATGGAGTTCAACTTCTTTCGCCGGGATATCAGTTTGCATCACCATAAGCTCAACGCCCAAGCAGAAATTGATGGTCCAGATTCCATCCCTCAAGATACCCCTTCAACTCGAGTCAAAGCTGAATCTACCTTTGCCATGTATGGCAACGTTCTAGAAGCCATTAACCTGGCTTCGTCTCAGTTTGCACATGACCATATCGACAGAGACCTTACCAGGACAGGCATTTCGATCGCAGTCATTAGCCCTGGTTCTGGTGTTTTCGAGGTAGACTACGAAACACTGCGAAGGACGACAGAGGCATTGGTCGGAAACGGTATCGGCATTGATTTGATCTGCATGCCAAAGATGCCTTTGCATTCGGTGCCTCTATTCAAGTACCGCAATCCTCAGTACTCCGATGACCACGGTCACGCCCACCGTTCTAGTTTCTCGAGGTCATTCCATAGTCGGGACAGCACTCCTAACCACCCTACGCCAGTGATTGGTAGTTATCAATCTTTTGGTGAATCCTTCTCTCCATCCAAGAGCACAGGTCTTTCTCGCCGTGCTGACCCTCTCATGTCCATGGCAACGAGCGAACAATGGTGTTTTGCGCTGCCGCAATGGCTTCATGTCTCGTTCTGGACCGGGGCGTCTGATGAAGCATTGTCATACGAAGGTATTGCTTTGTCTGTGTCTAACAAAGTTGTGCAAGATGACGAAGACGAGTTCAATATTCGGTGCCGCATGTATGCGCTGCAGATGAGAAGTGTTCTCGAGACCAACGAGATCGAAACAACGCCTTTGCAGACTGACACACACTTTCCGGCTAACATCACGGAACCGCCATCATCACAAAAATATCGGAACACTGGGATCAACGACACTGTTTACATCCCCAATAGGCGTCCGCCCGAGGCTCTGTTTGATCACGTCCAAGGATTCCAAAAGTTTGTTCCTGATAGGCTAGCACGCCCTGGCGAAAAATCTCTGTGGAAACAACTCCAAGAATTTGACGACCACAGGGCCAAGATCTCTAGCAGCCGTAGCCGGCATCACTCGTCGCGACACACCAAAGACTTGGATGAAATGACGAGAAGGCAGTTAGCAGAGGATTCTGGCCTCTACGGAACTTCGCTTCCTGAGAAGAAGGCACCAATTCTGGGCCCATCAGCGAGGAAATTATCCATGAACATGATTGATGCTGACAAGCCATCTCCTACAAACCTCAAGAAGAGCACCGAATCAACTCCAAAACCTCCTAAGTCGATGGCAAAGCAGCCCAAGTTGATGAGACAGATTAGCCTTGGCCAACGAGGTTTTGGCATCGCTGCCCCAAAGGCAGTAGTTGCAGAGATCAAGGCTGAGACAGTCAACGCCTCTGGTGTCTCGTCCGCCGAAGGAAGACAACCGTCAATACCTCGTATACGCCCAGAACTGCGTCCTAGCTCTCCGCAAACGATCACCAGCCATCCATCGTCTCTTTCTGTTAACAAATACCGACTAGAAACGCCAGACACCATTGTTGAGGGAGTGCCAATGACCCCCAGCATTCCCATTCTCAAGAGGAACAATTCCTCAAACTTCGACACGGCTGCTATCCAGCTGAGGACAGCATCCTCAACGATTGGTTCGTCATTTAACAACCGACAACAAAAGCGAGAGGACGATCGCGATCTTAGGTACTCAGATGCCCTCCGTGCTGATGACGCTCAGAAGCTATACAACAACAAACTGCGCGCTGGTGCATTGGGTGGCGCCGTCCAAGATCTCCCTCAAACTCTATCACCCACCACCGCCATTGCTCCATGGCTGACGCTGTTGAACCCTTCAAACCCAGAGAGCCTTGCAATCGACGATACCGTTTTGTACAGCAGATGGCAGCATGTCTACCCTCAAATCAGTCAAATGAAAGTCCAGAAGTGGAAGGCTCTTTGTTGTCCTGCCTCTGTACCACTGACGACTGAATATTTTCCCTCGAGGGCTCAGTTTGACACAGAATACCATCGTCACCCATATACTGTCGAACAAGACGCAGACGACGAGATGGCTCAGGAGCCCAAGTCACGACAAGAGTTTGTCCAAGAGCTGATCAGCTTGAGATTCACGCAAGGCTTCCAGGTTGTGGTTGGCCCGTCGGTCGCCAGAGCCTTTGGGCAGAATCTGATGAAGATTGGTGACATATTCTCAAGAGATCAAACACTGGAAGACGGTACCAGTATCTTCATGTCAGTCGGCAATAGCATTCATCAGCTTTCGTGTGTAAATGGCACAGAAGTTGAAGTGAACATCTTTATGCGCAAACCAACGGATACTTCAATCATCTCTCAAGGCTTCTCTCCGATCTACAAGCCTGCCATCCGAACTTTACTGGACGACAGCTACGAGGCGCGGGAGATTGATATTCTTACGCCCCGCCCCGAGCGTAATTGGAATATGATTGACTCGTATGTTGCCGGTCATCATGATGAGATGATGGACAGCCTCCGCTTCTGGCGCGCAAGATTCGTTCTCATCCCTGTCTTACGAAAGGATGTTCCAGTGACCAAAACGCACACCGGAGATCACGCTGAAGAGGTGCGCATTGAAGGGATTAAGCGCCTTGCACAATCATGGCAAAAATTCCGTTACTTACCCCCATCTGAGCGTAAATATCATTCAGTTGGTCAGCAGAAGCGCCGGCGAGATCCCAATCCCTTGGACATTGTGTACAAAACTGATGATCCTTCAGTGGTGATTGCAGCTGAGGTCGAAACGCTTCCTCTCACAGAAGGCCTGGACGGTGCCAATCGCAAAGGGCTTGTGTCAGGCAAAGAGCGATTCAAGAAATCCAACCTGAATCTGGCGACCTTGGCTGATGCCATGCAACAGCCTGTTGAGAACGGAGGCGTCAGGTTGCAGAATCGAAGGTGGCATCTTCGTCTCTACTCAGCCTCATTTATCGGCTCTGATATGGTGACTTGGTTGTTGGACAACTTTGAAGATCTCGACAGTCGTGAAGATGCTGAGGCATTAGGCAACGCTTTGATGGTACCAGACGATTCCAAGTCTGGAAACTCTAAAGACAAAGGCTTGTTTGTTCACGTTGACAAGAGGCATCAGTTCCGCGACGGCAATTACTACTATCAAATTGCTAGTGAGTTTGCAAAACCCCACGCAGGATGGTTCAACACAAGACGAGCTGTCGTTCCACCAACACCAAGCCTTGAGGCTTCTAACAGAGACTCACCCCGAGCTCTCATGTCGTCTCGTTCGGTCGACGAAAATGGCTCACCTGCATCAACGTCCACAACGCCGACCATATCGCTTTCTCACAACAGCAAACGAGCTAGAGTGGTGCTAAGCAAGGTCATAAAGTATGATGTGGACCATCGCAAGCGATCATACAGACCAGAGAGAATTGATTTGCATTATGATCGTCTCCATAACCCTGACAGCTGTTATCACATCCGCATCGACTGGATGAATGTGACGACAAAGCTGGTAGAAGATGCAGTCGAGAGCTGGGCACGAGAGGCCAGTCAATATGGCCTGCGGCTTGTCGAAGTACCCATCAAGGAGGCGTGCACCATCACCGAGACAAACCCTTTCAGAAAACCGTACCGCGTCAAGTTGGCAGCTCGTCCTCCTGACCAAAAGCCCGAGACCTACATGGACCCCAACTCTTTGGGCCCGACAACCTCACCTAACAAGCACTTTTATCAGACAGCAGTTCTCAAGAAGTTTGACTTTGTTCTGGACACTGAGGCAGCGTCCAACTTTCCGAGCAACGTCGATGTGAGCTATTCTTGGGGCAAGCCTGACTACAAATATACTCAGTACATTCACCGCAGCGGTGTTCTCCTAGCTGAGATTACCGACGAGGGTGATCTCTTGATTCTCGCAAATCGTCTGTACAGCAACCGACCTACAAACCCCCGCGATAAGGAGATTCGCTCAGCCGATCCACCGCCTCTGGTCGAGCGCGGAGGCCGCATGTCGTCGTACGGCCCATACTCAACCTACGGACTCACAGAATCGTCAACACTAGCATCGCCACTGCTCAAGCCAACACACTACTACCACTCGCCGGCTCTCAAACCGGTAGACCAACACAACAAACCCTCACCCTTATCGTATCCCGATCCCGACCAGCTCAGGTACGAGATTGACGAATTTTGCAAAGACGCGACAGCACTGGAGGAGTTTTACCGCGAGGCTTTGGAAAAGGGTCAGGGGGTGCAGGGCACGCCAGCCACTGCGGCGGCTTCAACACCATTGGAGGCTGTGCCTGAAGCTAGTATTCCCACGCTGGGACTGCCGCCTGGTGTTCTTGGAGGGAACGAAGGGCCACCGATGAAGCGTCTTAATAGTCCCATGTCGTTTTTGAGGAGGAGTAGTGTGCAATATGATGGTGGGTCGAGTTTGAGTGGAAGATGAGCGGTTTTGTATATTGCATGATAGATGAGCGATGTATGTATTGGATGTTGGATAATGCTTGAATATAGTCGTGTGATATGATAGATCCAGGCTTATTTGTATATCATAGGTGAAGCGGTGGCATTAATGAGGAGTAGTTCAACCAAGGGGTTCTCGTCGTGTCAATGTGCAATAGGATATAGTCGTAAGCTAAAACTGCTGCTGACGTCTTCCTTAACCAACTTTAAGATGATTTGTGTAGCCTGGTCTTTATTTGATTTGCGATGTTTTCAGGACTAACCACTACTGCTTTATATATTCATAATAGTTGCTCCAGTTCTATGGGCTTACTCAACTGTCGACTGACTGCACTTGAACACGGATAACGTAAAGAGTGAATAAGCATTGCATGATCAAAACCGCTGAAACTGCAATTCATTGTCTAAGCAAATTCGAGGCTTGACCGTGAGTACTAGGTATTTTGATTGCAAAGATCTGATGGCCTGTTTCAACGGTATCTCAGGTTATATCACTTACAAACTCAACAAACAAGCCAACAGCAACTCTATGAGAGCAAGCCACTTAACCACAGAGAGTATTTTCACACTCTGCTAGACCCCAGGTCTGCTGTGTGACCAGAAAGCAAATACGCTTGTCACCATCGTCGGCTCGGCAAACATCCATCGGTCGTCCCGGAACCCGGTATCACGGATAGCGACATGAGCCAACACCTTGATAAACTAGTTCAATTTACTCTTCGTTCTTCTTTCTCGGCAAATATTCAATATATATCGACTGTAGCTTGTCTCTGTTGACAACAAATCGCTGCTGTTTGCCAGCGTAGCCGATGGACTGCTTCGTTGAAGGTCTATGAGAGCAGGCCATCAGTCATTGCCAAAGACAACTCATAAGTATAAAAGCCAATTCTCTACCAAGTTCCATGGCATTTTTGAATATTCTACCATTGTTATCGACATATTTGGATATTTTACCTTTATGCCATCAACAATCGATTCACGAAAACACGAGCCGCAACCAGAAAATGATCAAAATCTCGAGAAAGCATAGGCTTATAGCTACAATATGCATATCCTTCTCATTCTTTGTCGCCGAGCTAGTTTGTATGTTCAATCTAACCCATTACAAGGCGCAGAGACTGACAAGTTGCAGTTGGGTTTTATACGGACTCGATCGCTTTGATCGCCGACGCCTTTCACTACGTACGCGAGCCCCTATATCCTAGAGATCCAACTCTGACAGATGCTAGCTTAGTGACTTGATTGGGATAATAGTTGCTTTTATTGCACTGATGGTTAGTTGTTGCAGTTAGGTCTTGACTATTCAGCTAACCGTGACAGATACAAGAACGGCCTGGGTCGGCTCCGCAAGAATACACCTTCGGATGGCAGCGAGCAACCATATTAGGTGCATTCTTCAATGGCGTCTTTCTCCTGGCTCTGAGTATCAGTATCCTCGTGCAAACCGTCGAGCGTTTCATTGATATCACTCGTAAGCATCTAAAAGCGTGTGTTGTTGATACGTCCAGACAAGACTAACACCACCAGCGGTAGAAAGACCTGGCATAGTTCTGTACGTAGGAAGCATAGGATTGGCCCTCAACGTGCTCATCATGTCCTTCCTCCATGGTAGGAAAACACTAACCCCCATAAAATGCTTGAGACAAGTCGCTGACTTGTAGGTTCAGAACACGACCATGACCATGGAGGACATGGGCATGGTCACGAGGAGAAACACAGCCATCCCGATGGACAGCAACACCAAGCCATTGCTGAACTACCGCCTAACAATGCAGTTAGTGAGTGCGAGGCCCGGTTGACGCCTGTGAGTATGACCTTGACACGCTGTGGAGTTGTCATTATTAACCATAACTCGAAAGATCGCAAGTAATCATCATGAACACAAACACATAGCTAAGGTTATTGAGTCTCCAGGTAGAGACTTGGGCATGTTGGGCGTCTTCATCCACGTTCTAGGAGACGCCATCAACAACATCGGCGTCATCGTAGCAGCCGTCATCATCTTGAAGGTCGAGGGAGATGGTCGGTACTATGCCGATCCCACAGTCGGAGTCTTTATTGCTCTCATGATTTTCTTGTCAGCCCTGCCACTGGTCAGGAGCAGTGGTGCTATTCTACTGCAGATTGCGCCTAGGGGTATCAACCTCGAGGATGTCAAGCACGACATTGGAAAGGTAAGCGGAGGACTTTCACCCCGTACGATGCTGTAGACAAGACTGACAAGCCTCTAGATTCCAGGGGTTGAGTCCGTACACGAGCTACACATCTGGCGTCTCGACCAGCGCAAGTCTATCGCCTCCGCCCACATCGTCGTCGATGGTAAAACCGTCGAGGACTTTGCAAGCAAGGCCAAGACCATCATGGAGTGTCTCCACGCGTATGGAGTTCATTCTGCAACCTTACAGCCCGAGGTTTTGAACACGGGCCCTGTGACCAGCGTTCCAGGCCCTGAGGCAACGGCGATCGACGCATCAACACGTCGACAGGATCAAGACTGCCAGCTCATTTGTGGAAGCTTGTGTGATAGACTGCGGTGTTGTGGTGCCAGGGACGGTGATCAGCAGCAGTCTTGACCTTTCCCCAGGGGTCGAGCAAGACTTAGCCGCTTTCTCTAATTCCTTACACAATTTATGATTCAAAATAAACTGAAATAGGATTTATAGTATTGTATCTAAACCTAGGTTGTTATATTCATTCTTCTATATAATTTGATACTAGAATTGAAGTAGATGTCATATATAGTTGTTATATCTAACAGAGACAGGCCAATTCTAATTCAACCCCCAAGCCTTTGCTGTCTCTGTCGAGGGATGTCCGAGAGGGGGTGGTTGGGGGGGTTTTGAGAGGGGCAAAATCGGTTGCGAGGCTTCTCACGAGTTGAGTTGATGATTGTCGTATCCCTACGCTAAAAGAGGAAAGGAAGATCCCTAAAACGACCCCGAAACCGGCGATCCAGGGTCTTTTTGGGTGGGATGGGGGTGCTGAGAGATTTCGATTTAGCAAGCATAGATTTCTGAGTGATATTCATCATTAGCGGAGACATTGGTTAAAGCCGTAGTATATATGCCTCAATAGCAACAAGTACGGTTTATGAGTTTGGTTCAGGGTACGGGAGACTTGATCAAGTTTTTGGTAGAATGTCTCACTTGCCAATGCCATGAGCTTTCATCAAGCATAGGTGGCATCTCTGTCGTTGGTGATGCTAAAGGATTGGACCCTTACATACAGATACACTTGGCAGAGTCAGCCTCAAAGATGATATGCACAAGTCGCACCACTCGTCCTAGACCCTTGAAGATGCGGCGGCATGCTAACCTCAAGAGGAAAAGTCAGCGGGCTACGCATTAAGAGATCTGAGGCCAGCCATCATCCAAGCAGAGAGGCATAAGGCATGGACGAGGACAAGGGGGTTACCGTTACATTCGTCCAGGCAGCCAAATTGGCATACATATTGACTAATGCTTTGCATGGTTTTCAGAATTTTACCATGTCTAAAAAAAAAAAAAAAAAACCGGACTCACTGTGATGAGAGACTTTTAAATGGCGCTGTCACAAAGTCAGCTGGTCATTTCTGAGTGAGACGGTCAAGGGACGGGCCGTCCATGACTAGTCGGGCCAGTCCAATGACATAGAGATATTACCTTAGATATCGAATAATACGGGCAATGTTAGTGGAGAGAGAGGTACGGTAACAGTAACAGAGAGTAAGCGAAACTAGGTAGTAGTGGTATGCAACACATCTCGTGACTCTTTTTGTAGAGTAACATTTGCCGACAAGACATCATGTTGCTCTCTTTCGTTCCCTGTGATCAAATATGATCAACCCTTCTGACCAGGATTTGACCATTGTCAAGCCGAAGTACAAGCATCCGTAGTGAATAGTCCCTTGCTGTGACGTGAACCGGTCTGCCACAACCACATTCACTGACACTGCCTATGCCACACACACCCAGTTTCGCTGCTCCTGCAACTCTGTGTGGGGGATTGATCAAATTCCGATCGAATGACCCAGCAAATCCGACCACGACGAGCCGAACGCAATCTTGGTTTCCCAAGCAGTCGGAGGACCGTAGCAGGGGTTCTGGTTGGCCGAGGGCCCTTCGAAACAGAGATGTGACCTGTAACAAGACCAAGGGTAGGACAAAAAAGCTCATGCGGCCGCTCCACGCGCGCGCCCACGCCCGAATGGAGCGGCTCAGGCCATTAGGGATCCTGAAGCAATTCCTAAGGCTGGGTTGGGAGGGGTGTCAACTTTGGCTGTGGCTTGTGCGGCCAACCGAGGGGGTAAAGACCATGCAGCTCGCAGCGGGCGAGGGAGCGTTGGGCGGTGAGCGACATGTTTAGCGAAGGATGAGGGTAAGCGTGGAGAGACAAGAGCTGCGGAGTTGTGGAGGTGGAGGTGGAAGTTTGAAGAAGCGCCACACGTGATAAACGCCATAGGGCAAGATGGAGTATATTAGTTAGATGATGAGGATAAGGAAAAGATGAGGAGCTGTGGCGAAACTCAGGGGTTGAATTATTGAGCCTAGGATCGTGGATAAAGGTAAACTGGCGTTGTGTGGTCATGGTAGAGATGGACCATCATCTTGGTGTTGTTTAGGGAGTTGACGAAGCAACCCCAAGGGAGGCATTAGATAACCAAAACATCAGTGATTAATACCTAGTTAATTTACTAACTAATGCAGCTATTTACAGACAGTGGAGGCTAGCCACACTCTTAACCGCTGGCCCATATCCTGACCGGCATCTGCATCTTGTAATTGATGCTACATGTACAGGTTGCAGGGGTACAAAAGCTACCCCGAATCTAGAGGACTACGTGCTGGTACCTCAGATAGTAAGGGATCTGCACTCTGTGGCAAGTACACCACGTTAAGAGATACTGATCATCAGGTCCCCTGCACCAAATCCGAATACTTCAAAATTTAGGTCTTTATGGCTTATAGTCTCTCAGAATTAAAGAATCAGGACTTGTACAGTACAGAACCACTTTTGCGCATTTGTAACCCTTACAACCTCCTGGCTTGCATATGATGCAGTTGCAGCTGCAGCTACGGTTACAGCAAAGGGACAACGACAAGTTTGAGATAACAATGCGAAATGCCGAGATTGGTCATCATATTGCTGAAAGCCTCGCCAGCGTCATTCTTATGTAGGTATCTTGATCATCATGCCTTGATGCTATTCACGACAAGATCTGCGCTTAGCCGGAGCACGGGCAGGAATTTCCCCGTCACCGACACGACGGCAATGCTACATCCATACTGTATCTTATTCTTACACCATGCGATCCGCTCATGGGATGAAGATCGACAGTCCAGACTCGTCAAGGGAAAGATGCCCTCTCGTATGAGTGCCGTAGCGACATCGGGGCCTGGACTCGACAGCATTGGGCTGAAGAATGCGGTACAGTCTGACTATACGGAGATGCCGTTGAGCGTGTTTTGACGCGTGCCTGTAGATCATTGATTGAGGGGAAGACAAAGAAGCTCAACAGTGCTTATCGCGGGGCATTTGGGGCATGACGATGAGAATGTAACCCCACGAGGAATTCCATCCAATGGAAGCAACGTCTTTAGCCTCAATCATCCCTAGCTTTGAATGGTCTCTTTTTACGGATACAAGCAGCGCGCAAGTGGGCATTAGGGCCGAGGCCTCAGACAAGAGACCTGTAAGTGACAATTGAACCGAGCTCTTGAGCCGAGAAGGATCCAGAATATACTTGAAGATGTGGAAGACTTAGCTTGGAGCGTTGTCGATGGCATCTCGTGGCATCAGTCAGCATCACAGTCATATCGACAAGGGTGTCATTAGGATAACAAAGGATCAGGGATCGACCGGGCTTTGTCTGATCGGAAATTCCGCAAGTCGGGTCAGCCCAGCGAAAAAGTCTGGAAGAGACCAGGGAGCACATCATTCCCGAGTCCTGACTGGTGTTGTCGATTGCCGTAGAGTAGTAATGCCCGGCCTCTGGTTTGCTCGCTGGCATGGTGATATTGTTATCGTCTTGGCAGAATGTCATCCAGAAGTTATTATTATGTATGCAAAAGGGGGTTCCTCGTTCAAGTTGATTGATCCTCTAAGTTCTAACAGTGTCGACCGGACTTTGATCCGCAATGGCGAGTCAAGTTGGTCGCATCGAGATGGCTATGTACATGTACACCAAGCCAGTCGAGAGCCGTGTAGCCGTAGCATGTAGATCTACTAATTACGTACAGACAGACTCTTTTACATTCCCTACGAAACGAAATCATTGACGGAGATGCCGGGACCGTTTTTATTTCTCAAAGTCCCTCCTTTCGTGCGGCAGTTGGAGGCGAAAGGGCTGAGAGATAAACCCTCACATGGCACCACAAAATTCAAGCATCGTCTCGTTCTCGTACAGTAGCCTGCTCTGCTATGTTAAAGTACGTACAGGATGCGGTGCACAATGGCGGTCGAGCAACATGTACAATAGCGTCATGCGTACTGCCCACGTTGCCTTGGGGCCAGTCAGAGCAGATGCCGCCTTGTAGGGAACGAGCCGATAGCGGGCTTGTCGTGAGGTGTAGATGCACATGTGCGCGTTGCTGATGGCATTGTGATGACCAGGATAGCATCGTTCAAAAGCGTTGGGCTGAGATTGATATAGGCAATATGACCTTCTCTCACCGGTTGATGCCTTACCAAAGTCGTATTGATTAGAGTTCTGTGCAGAGTACATTGTTCGCTTACCGACTAACAGTTACCTTGTATCTTGCTGTTGAGAGGACAGAGGACAGGGGACGAAGTTGACCGTTACCCATGGCGTTCTTTAGCCGGCTTTTTGGATGCTGATGCTTGGCTCTCCTCGGCATGTCTAGGCTGAGACTGCCATCAACGCTAGCGTGTGCGATGGTTGCCAGAGCCAGGCTTGAGGTTTGATAATCAATGCGAGTACGGAGGGATTTGAATGCTGTCATGATACGGACCGTCCACGGAGAGTCTGATAACGCCCACGCCGAAAGGGACCCTAGGAGGTTGAACTTGAAAGCACAAGCCAGCCCAAAGTCAGAGCACTGCTTCAAGTTCCACCATCGTGACCGTCGCTATGGGATTCAATCAAAGTCCCCCCCGGCCTAGCATATGACCCTGGAGTTGAATGTCTTGCGTTGCTGATAAACATCCATACCTATGGTTGCTGCTACGTAGTATGTAATGTATACTTTTGGCCTGCGTCAACTTTGGCCCAAAGTATTGGTACCATTCTGTTCCCGGCTCTGTTGACTGGGAAGACCCTTGTTGGACTTGACGACTGTCGATTCAAAGGTTGCTTTCACCGCATTTTGGGAAAGCCAGGGATTTGAAGCATTGGCATGCATTTTGTTACATACAGGGCGCTTGTTTGCCCTTCTTCTATTAACTCTTCCATCTGAGATTATCCCTCTCATCCATGGTTGTCCAGGGCACGCAGGCTGAAGGGCTCCATTCGTCTCCATCTCCCCATCTTGAACAAGAACTCCATCATCGTTGGGCCTCGACCGACGACCCGACCCTCTTTTATTATTATTCGTTTTTCCTCTTTTCGGTTTCATAAATAATAACTCAGATTTGTCTACGCGCCGCCGCACCAGCAGAGCCGCCGCCGCCGGGCAAAGGACCCAGGAAAAAAGGGTTAAGGGTTCTTCTTGTTTTAGGAGGCCCGCCGTCCACGGAATGGAATCGCCCACACCGACAGCCCATGTTGTTTAGCCACCCGCAGTGCCGCCGTCGTCTTCTTCTTATTACCTACTGTCAACTCGAAGGACATTACCTAAATATCGCCGCTTCGAGTATTATCGCCGTCGACAAGCCTCCGTTGTTGAGTTGACGAGTTAGTTTCCTCGGCTCTCGGCTTTGATAACCTGGAACTTATTGTCTCGACTTACAAGCAGTCTCACACTTGTAAGCTAAGGTACGGAAGGAAAAAAATCAAAGTAAATTCAAACACTCGACAACCCCGACACCAATCTAACCTAATCTAAGGATCTTAGACAAAATCAAAACACCTCGGTCCAATCCCCAGCCGCCTTTGGTGTTGCTGATGGCTGTCTGGCCGTTTTGTGTCTGGCATCTGCTCTCGTCATTCGGCATCAGAGTCCTCATCATCGTTCGTCTCGTCTCATCCAAGACTCTGGGGAAACCCTGGATATTGCATTCTTGTCAATAGTGTCGTCGTCTGTCTCTTGCATATCTTACTCAGTCCCCCTCGTTCGTCTTTGCTTTCTCTTCGCATCGCATCGTTTCTTGGCAAACGAGCGAGCCGCAGCTAAAGGTAATAAACCCACATTTCCGTCTTGTCTTGTTATTATCCACCCATCCCCATTCAATCTCCACTGAGCTACTATTTCTCCATCCCACCTTTCCCGCCTGGGTTGGTTTGCTAAGAGTGGAAGTACTAGGCGTCTTGTACCGCGTGGTCGAACCGCCACCCTCAACCGCCACCAACGACCTGCCTGCAATACCTGCGACCGCGGTACCTGCGGTGACCCCCTCACCCCCTCGGAACCTTTAATCCCACTGGAACCTCAGTTGCTCCAGCTGCCACACACCCAAAACTGGGCTGCCACCCGCCCCCGAGTTGGCGCCTTTTGCCTTGTCCCGAGCATCTGGATCAACCACCTACCACCTACTGAGCAACAACATCACTAGATCTCACCTTCAACTGTCTACTTACTCTACTCTACTTTACTTTGCGCCCTCCCTTTTACCTTCACGATACCCTCACAGTCACAGTTTCCGGATCCTTGTCTCTCGACTCTCCACGATCGTCTAAACCTCCATCACTGCTCCATATCTCCTGTTGATCACTTGCTACAAAAACCGCATATCTTTGCCTCCACCTGCGAACCATCTATCCATCAACCCCTCACGCTTGCATCTCGCGCATTGCATCGTACCGTACCGTATCGATTTCTCTCAATAACCCCGTCGTCTCGTTTCGTCTCCAGATGTGCATGCTCTTTTGATCGTCCCATCACGCACACCTCGATTGCCACTTTTCCGCACACGCCACAATATCCAACCTCGCCGAACTGCCGCCACCACTGGACGTGCTTCTTTTTTTTACTTTTGCAACGGCAAGCAAGCAAGCAAGCAAACAAACAAAATTCCAACTTGGCCCGTATCTTTGTTATTTGAACTGAACTGAGCTGGGCACGCCCACTTCGCTTTCCTTTGCTATCTCAGCTGGGCCACCAAAACCTGAAAGCTTGGTACTTTCACATGCCACGCGCAGTGGTTACTATGCGATTACGCCTAGTTCGAAATACTTCGTCTCCCACCTTGATTATGGCTCGCCGTCGTAATTAATATCGACGGCCGCCCTCTTTGTTAATTCACCCTGCTGCTCAAATCCCTAAGTGCGCCTCCCGACATGCTCGGCCGGCTATTGCACTTGGGCTCTGGCGGCCCCTCAGCCATGCCTACTCAGACAACTACAAAGACGTCGAGGCCTGTATCCTCACTTGAATCCGTTCAAGAAGACATCTTTACACGAAATCTACTTTTCCCAGACGCCCACGCTTTGTACCAGCATCGCAATGACCAAGTGTTTCCTTTATCAACTACTCCAACCACCCCTGCTACCTCAACGGCCAACGCTTTCGACTACAGCGGCGATGTTGACTTGGATGTCCGCGATGTTCGGGTTATCATAATGCAGGATGCTCTAGGACCCTCTAATGCATCTCTTCTCTTTGATAGCCACCCCGCTCCTCCAGTATCGCCTACGGAGCGTACACCTATGCCTACCGAGTTTCGTCGAACTTCAACCTCGTCCCGAAAAGGCAGCCTTGGTCACCTATCACGTCCTCTCGTGATCCAACCCGAAGGCCCCCAACCTCCGCCGCGACAAGGTGCCTTTGATCGCCGAGCTTCGCTGCAGGGGCGTAGGGACAGTCACGTTGAGTCAGATGGACAGAAGGCTGCTCGTGAATATCGTGAGGAGCTTGCGACATTCTCTAGCTGTATCTTTGGAAACTCAGAATTAATGTCCTATAAGGGAACCTCGACGAAAGTGCATGTCGTTCCAGGCGAATCACGTCCAGCCGAACATCCTAGCAGCATTATCGGCGATGGTAGGAGCTCCATTGGACGCTCCAGTGCCCGTTCTAGCCGGTTATCTCAATCATTCTCCTCTCAAGCCTTTTCTCCTACAAACGCCTCTTCCGCAGCTCAAAACCACACCTCCACCGCGCGTCCTGGTGAAAAGAAAAAGGTTCTTATCACCCGTCTCTTTCCAGTGAATCTTCCTACCGATGACCCCGACTCCAATATTTCACCCACAAACGGCTACGCGGACGAAAACGCTGGCTTCCCGTTCCCAACAACAAGCGATGAACCCATACCCAAGAAGAAGAAGCCCCAGGTCAAGCAACGACGAACTCCAATGTATGCTGTGGTCCTAGTTGTTCAGCTCCCTCCTGCAGCCCCTATCTCAACGCGATTGTCACAAATGAATCAGTCTAAACCAGCGCAACGCGAATCGAGCTCTTACAATGACCAGGAGTTCTTCCCATCATCTTTCAGCTCAGCTCGGCCGTCAGGATGGACTATGGTCGGGTCTGGAAATAATGGGGAGGCGGCGGACTCAATTTACACATCCGACATGGAAGATAGGATCGATTCACTTACTCGGCACTGGGATATTATCATGAGGACACTAACCCATCTCCAGTCTGTGGTGGCCACGATCTTGGCGACGATGCTGAGGCAAGTCGACCTCGCTTCTCCTGGACCAGCCCCTGGACCCGTTCCGCCTCCCGTGACGACCAACAAAGCTGGTCGAGCTTCATCATTCTCAGAGCAGCGGCGAGGCGAGATATCTCGGGTTAAGCCCCCGAAGAGCACCACAAAGCTGGTCTATCTTTGGCCCAACTGTCTCGCAGACGATACAAACGTTGCCGGCGAAATTGACGCCGCTAGACACAGGATCGTCATGGGATTAAGCGCAGCTAGAGTTGTGACTGGTCAAGGGCGTTGGGGTATTTGGCGAGATGAGGCCCGATGGACTTCCAAGTGGGTGTCAGGGACGGATCACCAGAACCAATTCTTCTACAACCTCCTGACCGGATTTCTGGCAACCCATACCGATTGGCTTCAGGCTCTTTGCCCCCCTTCGTATCGAAGACGGCTATATCTACAACAAAAGAACAGGAATGAGGAGGATTTGTCACTACCAGCACGAACTATTATTGTTTCTGACGACAAAATGGTTGCTCGACGCCTAATCTTTCTCCTTTCTGCTTTCCTACCCGCAAACTCTCAGTTCTCAACAACCCGCGCCCATCGACCTAGCACTTCGACTTCAGTCGGAACATATTCCAACTCGCCTCCAACCTTTGTCATTCCTGTCCTCCGGGAGGAATCTCTTCGTCGTAAAATTAACCGACGCACAGGGCTTCGTCGATCTTCTCACTCAAGGACAGCGAGTCAAAGCGCAAGATCCTCGGCTGTGCCCATGCAGCTGGCTCATCTGACAATGGATCAGAACCATGAAAGGCGTGTTTCAGATGCAGCCTCAATTCGGCCCTCCAACTTCGCCATGTTCGGTAACGATGTTGTTAGCAGAAAGAGCAGTGCTGCAACAACCACGACAGTCATGCCCGAGACGACGATGCCGCACTTCTCAACAGCTCAACGAGTAGATACGCAAAGGAGACCTCGCCCCAGTAGCAGTGGTAGCGTTGCTACTGACGACTTGAAGCGTTCACTGAAGCGAGGTGAAAGCACGAGTGCGATGAGCAATACCAGTAGTGACTCAAGGAGCCAAAGTTCGCGCTGGGGAAGCGTCATCAGTGGTCTTTGGAGTGCTCGACGTCGGGACTCGACCACGTACAGCAGCTACAGCGGGTACGATCCGAAATCGCCTACAAAGGCATCGTTTCACAGGTCAGATAAGCTATCCCAGATGGTCGAGGAGGCATCTTTTGTGGACAACACAAGCGTTCCTACAACTTCGGCACGTCCTTCTACCGATCTTCTTCGAGGACCCGGCACACCTAGGGAATGCAAGGGTCATAGTCGAGAACCCTCAATACGCCCAGACAGAACGCCGGACCCTAATGGTGCTTTTGAATCGCCCGTCAAAACATCCATCAATGCCGATGATGGTGTCATTGACGTAGATATCTCCTTTCCAGACTACATGACCTCGTTCGAGTCTGCTATCAGCTCGCCATCAAGCAGCGGCTACTTGTCTACTCCTGGTCTCCAAAATGGGCTCGACTCTTTTGAACAAGCCTCGCGCTTGTGCATTGATGGCGACCTGCCTCTTAATGCTGCTGGCTGGCTGAACCGATATCATCCAGACTTTGCTCTTCAGGCCATCCCTCCTCAGGATGACCTTATAGAACAAATCAAGGCATCTCTCCAGGCCGAACCAACGCCGCCTCCGACTCAACCTATAATGGGTGACCTCACCGAGCGCTGGGTAGACATCAGCTGTGTTATGATTGCCGATACCGTCAATAACTCAATCACACGTCTTCGATATCGCCGGCTGGTCAAACCACGAGCGCCCTCTGATCACCGACCTATCACTGGTCCACCAGGACTTTCAACCTCGTACGGTGGACTCCTGACTCCCTCTATCCTTCCTTATGAGATCCAATTAGAAGAGGAATGGATCGAAGAGCCTGTTGTACGTCCCGACGAGACTTTGACTGACGCTGTGGAGAGGGTTATCAGCTTGAGCCAAGATACTAGTAAGGACCATTCTCTGGCCTCTTCTCAGACACACAGCGAAACCCGTATGAGTACCGAAGTCGAAGAGCCGATGTCTATCACGGCTCTCAACACCCCGGCACTGCCCCAGGCACCTCTCGAGATTCCCCGAGTTCAGTGCAAGACTGTTGTTCTTTCTGCCCTCGAAGACAGTATTCGCGAAGTCATTGATATTCGCGAGAAACGACATCTGGAGACCAACCATAACAGGAATGGCCGATCACGAAGCCCGCTTCATGATGCTATTAGTATGTGGTTGGACAACCTGGATATTACTGATGGATGAGCTTTCCAGGCACTTCCTTCTATTGTATGACTTAATGACCTGCTTTTCACTTGCGTTTATCACCCATATACAACTGTTTGTCGCGCAGATTTACCATAATCATCGGATTTTCCCCACCAAGACCTCGAAATGATACCCCATATGCCGTGCGTCTCAAGCACACATAACAAGCCTTTGGAATGGCTCTATCTTGAATGTGGAACACTGCGCTCTGAATTCTCTTTGCTCTTACACACATCTCTTGCCTTAAGCTTACTGTTTATTACTCTTTTTGCATTTTGGCATTTTCGGGTCATTCATCTTTGCTTCTAGCATTCTGCTCTTTATCCTGGGATTTTGATGCTTCCTGGCGAAGCTGACCCCTTTAGGTTGGCGTTTCGTGAAAGGGAAGGGAGGGATATAGCATTGGAGTTTGGCGAATAGTTAACATAGCTTTAGCTATTACGAGTAATAGACCTGACTTTGTCAACGCGTTTCTTATGATACATTATTATACCATGTAGAGTGACCCCCATTAAATCACTGAAGACCGATACAACTAGTTAGCTACAGTCTTTCCAAATTTAGGGCAATCCTTCTATTCACAAGTCTCGATGTTACCGACGATACCTTCTTGTCTGATCTTAATATCAAAGCCAGGTCATCAGTAGTGAAAAGATACAATTGCTGGAAACAAATTGAATTCTTTTTTCTATATACCGACTTAACGCCATGCACATATGCCACCTCATTCGAAACATCACTTCTTCTTGGTGGGTCGCGCATTCTTGAGCCTCTTCTTCTCCTTCTCCTGTCTGGCCTTGCGAATGTCCTCCCTGCCCTTGAGCTCCTTCTTGCTGCCCATGCCATCTCTGAAGCGTCCCACGCGCTTCTCCCTCGCCTCGTCGACGCGCTTCTTGCGCACGTGGAAGTCGTCGCGGTACTTGTCGGCCTCCTTGGGCGCCTTCTCCTGCTTGTGCTTGTAGCGAACGCCCGAGGGGAGGTTGGCGACGTGGTTTGCGCCGCCGCGCACCGTCTCGCCGACCTGGGGCAGCTTGCCGAGGCGGTTGGCGCGTTTCCACTTGTCGAAGCGGCCGCTCTGGAAGCTGGCTGCGATCTTGACGCCGCTCTCGCCGCGGATCATCTTTGCGCCCTTTGAGCCGTCGTCGTCGTTTTCGCGCGACACGTACTTCTTGGACTTTTTGTCCCAGCGCATCTTGGAGCGCGCCGGTGCGCCAAAGCCCTTGGCGTTCTCATCATTGGTAAGGTCCATGGTCACGTCACGGGCAGCTTCGACAAAGTTGGAAGAGTCATTACCACCGGATTGGACACCGTAGCCGCGTTCCTCGGCGGCATTGAATGTTCGAGGCGTGTAAGACATGAAGACCTCCGAGTCTCGCCAGTCTGTTTGCCCCTTCTTGTTGTTGGTGTTTGATACAGTCACCTCCAGATCGTCGTCTGACTCATCGAGAGCGTCGTCCATTTCCACCTCTTGTTCGTCCTCATCAGAGCCGACGTCCATCTGAGCGCCAGATGGCACATCATCATCGATTCCTTCAAAGTCATCTTCCTCATCCTTTGCCTCTTCCCGCCTTCTTGGTGTGATTCTCTTTCGCAGTTGCTTCATCACTTCGGCAGCTTCAGTGGTTGCTTTATCACGGCGACCACCAATCTCGAAGATAGTCTCCTGAGGTCTGAATCCACTGATCCTCGCCAGCATGTCAACTCGTGCTTGTTCGGCTCCATCAACATCTTCTCCAAACAGCGGGTGAAGCTGTGTCCATCCTTGAGTTCCAACCAGCTCCCTCGCACGCTTTGCGCTTTGGCTAGCTGCTGAATTTCTGGTCCTCAAATAGAGCTTCTCTGCCTTACTAGCAACTGCTCGCAACGCTGAGATATCTTCGCTCTCATGGAGAGCCTTGTTGAACCATTCTACCTGAGCTTCAACAGGGTCTCGCTTAAGTGCTCCGACAACCACATCATCCGCAAATGATGGGTTCTTCGTCTCCTGACCAACAACCAATCTCTTACCGAGAAACAGTTGAAGATCAAGGAGATAGGGTGCATCGGTATCTCTCACGAGACTATAACTCCAACCACGCTGGCCTGCTCGAGCAGTACGACCGACTCTGTGCACAAAGACTTTTGGCTGAGGGGGGAAGTCAAAGTTGACGACGTTGGCGAGTACGGGAATATCGATACCTCGTGCAGCAACATCTGTTACAACTAGGATATTTGTCTTGCCCCTTCGAAAGTCTTCGACCTGAATTCGTCTGGCGGTTTGATCGAGCGAACCGTAAACATAAGAGACTGCAAAGCCAGCATGGATAAGTAAGTTCGCAAGGTACTCGACGTGATGCTTGGTGGCCGTAAATATGATCGTAGAGTGCTCTGTTGGCTTGCCTCCGGGAGCGTCTGCTCCTCTCTTCCTCTTCTTAGACCCCTTTTGAGACTCCTCCTTTGCGCCTTCTGGTGGTCCCACGGGCATCTTGATCACGTCGCGAAGGATATGCAGTAGTGATCCCTCCTTTTCAGCGCCCTTGACGGAGAAGAAAGCACTCTCCAAGTCAGGGGAGACCTTCGTCTCGGCGTCAAGTCGCACTAGACTTGGGTCTTGTAGACCAGCGCGAGCAAATTCAACCAAAGAAGCAGGCAATGTCGCGGAAAAGAGTAGACTTTGCCTTGAGGGAGGTAGTGCGTGAAGAATTTCGGTCAACTGCGCCGCGAAACCCATCTCGAAAAGGCGATCCGCTTCGTCAAAAACCACATACTTGATGGATGACAAGTCCAAAGACATCTCCACCTTCAAGTGAAGGAATCGACCAGGGGTTGCGATCACAATATCGGGATTTGCAGCCATATAGCCGAACTGCTCCTCCAAACTGTCACCACCGACCAGCAAGACGCACTTCAAGTCGGTTCCACGGCTGAATTCCTTCACAACCTTCAAAGTCTGGATCGCAAGTTCTCGGGATGGTGAAAGAATAAGCGCTCGTGTTCCGAATCTGGCGCTATGGGCGCGCAATCGCTCAATCATGGGGATAACAAAAGCGGCTGTCTTTCCTGAACCTGTCCTGGCCATGCCCACCAGATCTTTTCTGTCGAGAATCAATGGGATAGCTTTTCTTTGAATCGGAGTCGGAACTGAGAATCCTTTTCGTGTGATAGCTTTTAGAAGGTTGCTGTTCAAACCTAGGATATGTTAGCGCAGAGCCTGAAGTTGAACATCAGCATTTCTTACCCATTGCCTGGAAACCTCCACCCTTCTTGACTGTTCTACCCTTCAAATTAGAGGCTTTTCGAAAAGAAGCCGCCTGCTGAAGGGCGATGAAAGCCTCGTCGTTGTCATCGTTGCCAGGTTCGGGGCCATTCAAGAGGCCGTCAAAGTCGAAGTCAACGTCGCCGGTGTTGCTTCCATTCTCGTTGTCGCCTTCGCCGGGATATAGAGATCCAAAGATATCAATCTCTCCCTCAGAAGGGGCTGGTGAGGCGCCGCGTTGTGGCATCGTAACGCGCCTTCGGCAGAAAAGAATCTGTAGTTGGTAGAATAGTTAATAGGTAGCGGACCCTGCAGTGAGAGCTTCAATCGCTCCAGTAATTTTTTTTCTGTTATCTTATCTCGCGGGGGTGGGTCCTCCCGTCTGTTCCAGCTCTTACCGGGACTACGCATCGCATACCTCTTCTCCAACTTGACCTCTGCCCGTCTTTCATCATTTCGATTTCTCTCCCATCAATACCAGTCATTCTTCAAAATGGCTAGCAAAGACTCAAAAGAAGACAAGGATGCTCTCGATGCCCTTGAGCTCGAAGCCAAGGAGTTTGACAAGGTTAGTTTGAGCCAGTGATATCTGCCATCATGACACCCGCTAATCTATCTATGAACAGGATGCAGAGATCGACCGCATCATGAAGGCATTCAGGCTTGACGCGTAGGTATTCTACTTCATCTACAACAAAAACCAATATCTAACTTCGTTCTAGTTACGCTGTTCTCGATCTTCAGCCTGGTGTCCCCGACTCAGACATCAAGGTCACTTACCGCAAGAAGTCCCTACTGATCCATCCCGACAAGACAAAGAACCCACTAGCACCAGATGCCTTCGATCGCCTAAAGAAAGCTCAGACAGAGCTTATGGATGAAAAGCATCGAGAAAGACTCGATGAGGCCATCGCAGACGCGCGCATGCTGCTTATTCGCGAAAACAAATGGACGGTCGACAGCGAGGAACTCAAGACGGACGAGTTCCAGAAAATGTGGCGCGCAAAGGCCCGTGACGTCCTTATCGACAACGAGCACCGTCGACGCCGCCAGATGAAAGCTCAACTTCAGGAAGAAGGTCGTGAGCAGCGCCGTACCGACGCCGAGCTGGAGGAGCGCAAGCGCAAGCGGCAGCATGAGCAGGATTGGGAGGCCACCCGGGATGAGCGGATAAGCAGTTGGCGACAGTTCCAGAAGGGCCAGGGTGGCGAGAAGAAAAAGAAGAAGAAGCTCAAGCCTATCGGTTGAGGATCATGGTGAGACTTCGCGATGGAATTTATTAAAGGCAGCACGCAAGGGACACACGGCTACATTACACACGCTGTTGCGCTGATACGTGAGTTAAATAATGATGATGAACAGTTTGGACTCTAATCAAGTCAGACAAGGTGCCACCAACGAGGTTTCTCGCTCAACGCTCAAGAGATCATTCTTGACTCAGGTAAGTCCATGATGAACGTGATCTCTGCCCACACAGATGCAGGAGTGCATGTCTTCCATTCATAATATTGTTCATACATAACCAATTCTTCGTTAAGTGATTTGACTACAATTTGATGAGGAGAGTGGCCTCGTCGGAGCTTGCCAGCCCCCTCTTTCTATACTACAGGATTAGTATACAACAGATCTGATGCAGTGGCAGATCTACATGAGTAGTTGGGTTCTCGTACCCTCCACCGACGCCATACAAATAACAGAACCTTTTGAACACCAGCAAATGCGCTCCTTCATCCCCTCTAGTGTCGATATTTTCCCCTAAAGCATATGATACAGGTCATCAAGAGTCGGACTTCTTATCCGTCTTGTCGTCATCCTTCTTTTCATTCGCGTTCTTGTCGGACTCGTTCGCCTTTTGGTGCGCAGGGTTGTTGGTCAGTGTGTGCCACATCGACTTGAGGAAGCCCTCGTTCCTGTGGGATTCGGGGTCGTTAGGGTCGGTGGATGCTGAGCTGGAAGACGGTCAGCATATCAGTCACGCACGTCATATTGGAGACTCCTCACCTTGAAGAGGAGCCGACGTTCATCACTCGCTTGGCCGTCTTGTCGCCCATCTCGTCGGCAAGCAATTCCACAATGGTTCGCTGGTTGGCGCTCAAGTACTTGGGCATAGAAACTCGGTATTCGACCTTGAGATCGCCGCTGCCCCCACGTCGAGAGCCAAGACGCTTCATTCCCAAGCCAGTCAAGGTAATCTTATCGCCAGTGTTGGTGCCGGTAGCGACCTTGACGTTGACATTTCCGTCGAGAGTGGGAATTTCCACTTGTCCACCTAGCAGAGCGGTTGTGAGAGGGATGTTGGCGGTATACAGGATGTTGGAGCCTTCCCGTCGGAACTTAGGGTCCTTGGCGACGCGCACAAAGACGTATAGATCTCCCTTCTGGCTGCGAACGTTGGGCTCGGCAGACCGGCCGGTAGCAGGTGCATCACCAGCGCCGTCGACTCGAAGTCGCATGCCGTCTTCGATACCAGCAGGGATGTCGACCGTGATCGTCTTTCTCTCCCTCACAACACCATTTCCTGAGCATGACTTGCATTCGGATCCCTTGGGGATAGTCGAGCCGGTACCGTCGCAAGTTCCACAAGTAGACGCCATCTGGAAACCTCCCTGCATAAAGTGTACCCGAGTTCCAGTTCCATCGCAGGATGAACATGCACTTCGCGAAGTACCAGCCTTTAAGCCGCTACCCGTACATGTTCCGCAGGTGCTGAGTGGTGTAATCGAAATCGTCTTGCTCGTACCCTTTGCGGCCTCCATGAAAGTAATGCTGGCTTGAACCTCGATGTTGTCACCGACCAAGATCTCCTGCTGATAAGCCTGTTGTCGTCCGCGGCGACCAAAACCTTGCTGTCCGGTAAATGCTGAGAAGATGTCTTCGAAGTTGACACCAGCACCGAAACCTCCCTGTCCTCCGAAGCCGCCAAAGCCTCCTTGTCCACCAAAACCACCAAAGCCAGAGAAAGGATGGCCTTGTCCTTCGAAACCACCTCCTCCAGGTGCACCTCCGCTAGGGTCGAAGCCGGCGGCGCCGAATTGATCATACTGCTCGCGCTTCTTGGGATCGGACAAAATCTCGTAGGCGGACTGAATATCGGCGAACTTGTCCTTCGCGGTAGCGTCCTTATTCGTATCGGGATGGAACTTCTTGGCTAGACCATAGTAGGCCTTCTTAATCTCGGCAGCACTTGCATTCTTGCTAACACCGAGAGCTTGGTAAGGGTCCTTTTGCTGGACGGCGTTTGTAGCATGGAACAACTAATACGCTATATCAGAAATGCCAAGCCTTTCAATTGACGCAGGATTACTCACTCGCTTCGCCGAGGGGCATCGCCTCTCTTTTTTCAAAGAAGGTCGATCCTGAGAACCAATTCGCAATGCCGCAGTGTGAAACTGGGCACCTTTGCTTAAACATTGAATTTTGGGAGCGTGCGCCAGGACCCGCGCGGGAGCGGCGGCCTTTGATATCAGGCTGGGATTCATCATGTACAGCAATAATTCATTTGACTCTAATAAGAAATTTACAAAGAAATGCAAGGGAGGGAAAGGAGCAAGAGGGAGGAGGGGGAATCGTCGGACGACTAATGGTGATAGCTATCGAATTCTTTCTCTGGAAAAGCCGAGATAGGTCTCGAATCAAAAGAATTTCTTGGTGCCTCAGACATCCACCCAGGTTTCGTCATAAGTTCCGAGGCCGGTATCGCCTGTTTTAACGGACATATGATTGGCTGAGGACTTTTTAATTAAGTACTTAATGCCGAAACTACCCAGCTAGGTAACCGAGTACCATCGAACAATTGCCAGAACATAACAATTTAAACCTATGACCCTTTTGATATTAATCATAAGGAAAGGCTAGAGATAAGGTATCAATGTACTTGGCTTATGCGGAAAACTGATGTCTTTTAGGCCTCCGAGGGTTATACCACGCACAAAATCGTCACAACCAACATCGTCAATAGAATCATCATTTGACTTCTCTGTCGAGACGCTACACTCGAAAATACGGGTTTTTAAAGCACTAATTTACCCATACACCAAAGTCACAGAAGACCTCTTTCCTGCTCAATGTGGTATCCTTATGATATAATTCAAAACCGCGCAATACTTTCAAGTCTATGCCCTGAGTACCCGTATGCGACCAATGCAAACATGCCTGTCTGCATATGCAGCCCTTTGTAAAATCAATGAAATCGCAAGTCGTCCGAAGCGGCAGATGCCATGACGCTTTCGTTTCAACGCCCAAACTCCATACCAATGTGACCGTCCCTTGCGTGGGAAAAAGAAAACAGATTGCCGCTAAGTGCCCCTTATTTCATCGAAGTCGTAGCCTTGCCGCCCGCATACGGTTTGGAGATACGATTGGGATCGTGGATCTTGCAGATAAACTCGACGATCACGTCATTCTCTTGTACACCCATTCCGTTGAAATGTTTGCGCACTGCGAGAGCGAGCTGGTCTTTACTCTGGCGACGAGCTTGTCGGCGTCGGACCATGGTCGGAGAGTGTAGACCAATGCCATTTTGCTGTGACAAGATCCATTGGCAGTATGGGCTCGAGAAGGAGGTCGGAGTATTGAGGCGGTGCTGGCGACGGTAGGCGTGGAGGACGTCTCGGTCGAAGGAGGCCCAGTGTAGCTGGAGAAGGCAAGTTAGCATGATTCTGTTAACGTATGCAAGGTGAAAATGAAGCGCCAGACTCCTTATGAGAATAGCGAAGA
This sequence comes from Fusarium guadeloupense, assembly GCA_021655865.1. NCBI lineage: Eukaryota > Fungi > Ascomycota > Sordariomycetes > Hypocreales > Nectriaceae > Fusarium > Fusarium guadeloupense. Next base: position 49,426 of record JAJJWM010000054.1, read on the forward strand.
AACAGCGACCGGAGGTCATGGCGTGAGAAGACGAGGGGGGTTGACAAACACTGGGAGGAGAAGGCTCAGCAGTGGGCTGAGGAGGAGGAATGGTAGCAGCGTTCTGAACTTCGCGAAGGTGAGAATGATTCTGCTGGCTGGCATTTCGGCGCATCTTGGTCGCAGAATGACCGTTTCCACCCTTTTCCTTGGAATTGGGAGCGTCCGACTTGGAGTCGTCGTGGTTGCGGGAGGATTTTGCGGGCGGCATGATGAATAGGGAGGGAGTTGAAAACTGCGTCGGTCTTTTGAAAAGAAGATGTTTGAAATGGTCGCTGGGAATGAAAAGGCGGATCGCAGAAAACAGGCGGTCACATAATAGAGTGCCACTGGATTGACGATTTGTGGGAGACGAGAGGAGAGGAGAGGAAGCGTTGGCTGGGCGGAAGTGAGTCGGTGCGTGACCTGAATTTTCGGGGACCTGGGGTGCGTGCTTGCATCTCCGACGTCACAGCTCCCACTGGGCTTAAAAAATAATTGGCTCTACTGCCCATAACACACGAGCCATGCCTGGAGAGACTATTTGGTTGAGAACAAAGGCGACACCACCGTAAAGCACTGAAAAAATACCCTTTGTTTTCATTATGTGCCAGAAGTCTACTGGCTTAATTTATCAAGACCAAAATTATAATGTTTAGGTAGATTTTAAAAGGCCCGGCCCGGTGGCTCAAACGTCAACGTCGGGCTGTCTGTCCATATATGCCGGCCTCCAAACACGCACGTTCTTCCCCTCACGCCTCAACGTCGATCGTCCCTCTTCCGGCAGCGGTCCTCGGCACGAGGCGTGCTGTCAGTCGGGACGTGGAAATGTTCCGTCTAGCCTGTGGCTGAAAAGGGAACAACATGTTCCAGTGCAAATCCATGACTGCTGCACGATACTTGGAACTGAATACTCGGTAAAATGAAGGAGAAGCATATGCAGGTACGAGAATAGAGTACTCGGGAATATGTTCCAAAACACAGATCTTCACCTACTTCTATTTGCTCCGTACTCGTTGGTAAGTAAGGTAGGCATGCATGTAACCAGCCAAGCTTAACGGTGCGCCCCTCTTCAAAATATCCCGACATGATAGAATTGTCCTCCGATCACGGCTCAAGGCAGAGAGTGCCAAGAAATTCCTGACCCAAGTTATTTGACCAAGCGGCTTTGATCGTTGAGTAATGAATACCTGGATTGCATTTAATACGAATTTTGAATAGAGATTTAGAATAGTTCTCTTCAAAAAGCTCATTCTCCAACTGCATAACCTTTTCGTCAGCTGGTGGCATAAACCCACTGGACCCTCACCATCAATTTAAGCTGCATCTGCAAGATCCAAGAAACAACTTTCAGGGATCCATCAAGTCTGTCGGCCATAACCCGGAGGGCTCGGAATGCCTATTTGAGAAGAAATAAAGACCTTGGAACGAGAGGCTTACAATGAAGCGGCCATGTATGTCATTGATGCCAAATTTCCATCACGAGATGTCCATATGACATATCCGAGTTTCATCTCATCCCATCTACGCACCCATTCCCATGTGGGGCCCTCGTCTAAGTTGACGTCCCCCACTCCCCACGCTGCAGAGCTTCACTACCGGTGTGAGTCGATCAATCGTCCATTGGTACAATTCACACATCGCAAGGCATGGCCTCACATTAGCCTCTTTGATCATTTTTGGGGCCGGAGATCCATATTCCAGAAGACCCTATCTCTCCACTTCCTGTCCGGCGGGACGGGGCGATACAACTACCGATGTCGACACGCAGCAATTTCAAAGCATGTGGGTTTAGAGAGCTGCGTTTGTTTCCTTGGCGAGTTTCACTTCATATGTGGATGATTCGTTGGGCGTTCTCCGATCTCAGGGTACCACTGTATCACCAGCAGCTATCACACTTATCGTTGGGCTGTGATCCGCCGATACTAGAGTCGAAACTGTATTACCGAAATCTTTACTATCCAAATCTGGATCTCCGAACAGACTGCTTAAACCCTGGCTCAACAACACGCTACTGCAACTCACTGCATGGATCTACCGCCGACGGGGCATCGGTCGAGAGTCGGAATGGTGTTATAAGGCTGTATTCTGCACCTATTGGTTACAGATTTCAAACATTGTCGTAATCAAAACCTCACAGGGAGACGCTCGTCGGGCTTGGAGTGATCTAACATATGACTCAGTTATAGGAGTGTAGTATAGCTGTGCGTTACCGGTTCATGCGCCTTGAAGCATCATATCTGGTGAGACAACATGGGTGATCCCTCTGTTCGAAACGGTCACCCATACAATTAGCAAAATCTTTGTGACACCATATGTAGAAAGATTCATTACCTACCTGTATAAGCCACTTGCAGATAGGTTGACTGGGATCTTCCCCGGACTCAGGATGTTTAACTACAATTTACTCACATCTACTGGTATCTGCTCCACAATCCATTACGTTGACCTTGGGATTTCCATGAGTGAATAGAACTCGTCGCCTGCGTCTAAGATGGCCAATCAAGGCCCTTCTAGATAAGGACTCGTCAAACAAGGTACTCCGTAAGCTAACGTTGGTTGATCAAGGAGGCCGCAAATCAGGGACATTCGCATTTGGAGGGACCTGCATAGTTGACAAATAGTTAAGATGCGACCCAATTCTGAGCATCTATTATTCCCAGTCAGATATCAGCCGCTGTGGAGAAGGACTCGAAGAATCTGGGGCAATCCTGGACTGGTTTCGATCAGCCGACCTGTTAGCGCTGTGATGGAACAACAGCATCGTCAATCCCAAGATCCTGAGTTGACGATATCTGCATGCACTGGCACAGCGTAGGCCCACTAGGGAGGGCTGGCTTGGACCTAATAGATCCTAGATGGTATCTCGAAAAGCCCATACGTGTAAAGTCTTGTTTGATGGACCCAAGATAGCGGTTAAACTCGGTAGATCACTAGAATAAAGGGTCTGAGTGATGACTCTTTTCTTCAGGGTCCATTGGATGGAAACAGAGAAAATGGCGCACCGTTGGGCATAGCATACCCCGCTAAATCAGCCGCTTGAGTCTTCAGATCATCCGTCCAGTGGTGGTTCCTTGGAAGTTTGAATCAACGACAGCCTCATTCTACGCCGCATGTTAGCCACTGAGACTATTCCAGAATGACCAAGCCTCACCAGACTAGCGTGTGTGTTCTTGTTTCTGGTGAGTGATGAGTTGTCATTAGATGTGTAATTTTAACAAACACTGCTTCATTTACACTGCATGCAATCATAAGATGATAGGGACTGATAGGTAATCTGTAGCGCTTGGTCAGAGAAACATGGATCTCCGCAAGGATGCATATGCCAAAAGCAAAAAAAAAAAAAAAAAAAGTACATGGTCGAATCTTGCTGCAGATCAATGATCGGCAATCTTGAATGTTGAGATTACCTACATGGCCGACTGCTATCAGATTTTGTCATTACTCCTCTCTGGTAATGTTTCTGTACAGACGGGATGCTCAAGCGCCAGATTGCCGAAGAATTGGATCCAATTTCAGACAGAGTACCTCTTGATAACTGACTTCAATGTTTCGTATCCCCACCCCCGATGGTCTGTGGGAAGAGTACGTAGGTAATGGTACCTAAGGTATCGTAGATAAAAGCACACGATTGCTCGTACCACCAACGACAAGCTGATGATGATGATGATGAAATGAGAGTGAGCCTAGAGCGGGCCGCTGACTAGTTAGCAGCGCATCACGCAAGGGCTGGTGCAATGTGACAGCCTAACAGCCCAGCCAGGCCAAATTCATAGTGGATCGTGAGACGCTAACGCTTGTAGAACAGAACCAACAAGTTGGCTAGCCCCATGATGTCTCGAAAAACATACCAACAGAGCCACAAGCATTACAGATGCTGACTGTTAGACGCAGTTCAACCAGTTTCTCGTGGTCGAAATAGACACGATTCGGCCAACTTCTCGGTGGATTGCCAAGACAAATTGCTCAGCTATATTCAGCCACGGCTATCAAGGGAAATGATCATGGATGCCCGGTCAAGGTGAGCGTACAGACGTTGTCACATCGACAAAGCGCAACCCCTGCGCAGTCCGGAGCAAGGGTCCGGCGACCATCGAGTCTGGCGTTGTTTTGATGTAATGTTTTGTATTTGAGATTTGTAACCTTTATCAGCTGCGAGCATTTTAACATATCAACACCTCGATCATTGAATAGTTCTGCTATCTTGATACAAGGCGAGATTCCTCAGCGACTCGGACGTCACAGGAAATAGACGAGGCTACGCTAGTCTGGACAGGGGACGACATCAGAGGGTAGCATGGAGAGGCGAGAGGTGGAGAGAAGCGGAGGGAGCGGACACTTTTACCGAGAAGGCAAAGACTGGGTACGAAAAGGGTTACAGACACAGGCTCATCTGCCAGGATGCAGTGAGTTGGATTGGATATTGAGAGACAGACTACAGAGACCTGACAGTCGGGGAAAGCTAAGAGCTAAGTTGAGGTAGGATTAGATCCAATCCAATATCCGCCCAGCGCCAGGGCACGGATGATTGATTTCTGAGGGGTCCATCCTTTTTTAGAGCGCGCCATTAAAGAACCTCAACCCCCACGTTCCCCAGACTCGCATTTCGAATAAAAGCATTTGCCAAAGTAAGCATCACTGCTGTTGCTGTTGCTCTGCCTCTACTGACTGGTACTATATCCAAGACGCCGGGTATTGATATTGCATTGCCCTTGCAGCGCGTGTCTCCGGCTGTTTTTTATTTTTTTTTTTTATTCTTCTTTATTTGGGGATTAAACTGTTTCATTTCTGTCCCTGCTGATTGATTATCTCAGCCAAAGACACAGCGATTATCACTTCTTGGATACTTCATTACCCCGTTCCAATTCTTACTCCACTGCTTAACCTGTCTTTCGTCGGCTCCAACATATCTTTGTCACACTTGTGTTGCATTCATTGTGCATTCGCGCATATCGTCTCGAGGTAGGTAGATATCTGTTCTATCTATTCCATCTAATCTTGTCATCTCTCCTTTCTTGTCACATCTCATCCAACGTATCTACCTACCCTTTTCCATCTTCACCCTTCTCCACCATGAACAGATTCTGTCAACGCCTAAGCACCTTTGTTGCTGCCATGGCATGATCCGACTACCCCGGAACCATGGGATTTGGCCATGAACAACGATTAGACCTGTCTTGGTCATTGCTGTCTTCGGGTTGAACCCGACGCAATGTTGGATCCAATCCCTTAGAGTGCGTCCCTGCTTGTGTATCGTTCGACCCTGCGTCCACGACCATGAACGCTTCTTTCTGGAATTACGCATTACGGGCTGTCGCTTAGAGCCTCCGCACTCTCGCCAAACGTTACACATGTTCCAGCTCCCTTATCGACTACAGTCGACTTGAAGTCACCATCACGACAAGCCTGGGGATGTTCGGACGTGAAGCCGTCTTACAATACCTTGGCAACAACCACGCCTATCTTTTACCTCCGCATGACAAGACACACAGGCCAGCAACAAGACAACTCACAATATTGAACCATCACTGAAGATGGCCTCTGCGTCGTTTCGACATGACCCCCGTCCCCTGTCTCCAATCACGGTCCCACATCCCATCGATCCACCTCACAGCATAGCATCCATTTTAGCCGCCAAAACACGCGACACTTGTTGGTATTTCGCTGCTAACTAACGTTAAGGAATCAGTTCAGCCACATTTCAACCCCCATACATAATATCAGCTTGGACCCCCTCCGAGTCCGACGTTACTGCAACTCAGACAGACCTCCAGCTAGTCGCACGCCGACCACCCGCTACGATTCGTCCGCCCTCCCGTTCGTTTCGCGGTATCGACTGCCATGCGCTGCTCGCTGCATTCTATCAATCCGTAGGGGTCTAAACAAAGCAATTATACGATTCATTGGAGTCTAGTCCCACCCTGACAGCCCCAGCCCCAACCCCGCTATCTTCTGCGACGGACCCAACTGCCGCGCTCTGCGACTACGACTGCGACTGTGCGTGCAGCAGTCACCGACCGTCATCCTCTTGTCTTAGCCTACGATTGCCTGACTTGGTGGAGTTCCATTGCTACACCTGAAATCGCGACTCAACTTACTTTTTCGACCTCGATATAGTATCGGTTCAAATTTACCGGTTTCTGTTCCCACGCCAGGAGATGGCTTCTGTTATAGCAAACGACGTGAAACCGACCCTTCCCATATCTCCGGTCAGCTCCGGCGCAATGGGAGCACAAAACATATCGCCCCGCGACACTACAGACCCCTCGGGGCGCGGTCGGCGAAGAAGTCGCTCAACCGCTGACGACGGTGCTGAGCAGGATATAAAAGGCGAAGGTAATCAGGATGGACCGAATGGCGCATCTTCCAACTCGGACGGCCCTGGCCCTGCCAGAAAACGAAGACGGAGTCGAAAGGGCTTAGACAAGAGGTTTGAGTGCAGCGCCGAGGGATGTGGGAAGAGTTACTCGAGAGCCGAACATCTGTATGTCTTGGCTTGGCGCAACATCTCTTCTGGATCATGCTGACATATAATTCACAGATACCGACATCAGCTGAACCACAATTCTAAACAGACCTACCACTGCACATTCCCCAACTGTACACGAACTTTCGTCAGGGGAGATTTACTAAAAAGACATATGGACCGACATGCTGCAAAGGGCTCCCAGCTTAATCAGAGGGATTCAATGGCTGGAAATATGGCGCCAGTCATGGCACCAGTTATTGCTCCCGGTCAACCTCCCAACTTCAGCCGGAATGATTCCATTGATTACTCAAAGACTCAACCACCGAATATGCCTTATCAGACACCTCAAATCTCCACTCCAAACAATTATTCGCCCATAACTAGTACTCCGACGGGGATATATCCAAACGGCGCCATACCTAACGGCATGGACGGTTACATGCCCTCAACTCAAGGTTTTGATAACCGTACACCCCAGCTTAGCCAGCCACAGTCGCCTTCAGTGTCGCAAAGACCGTCTATGCCAAACAGCAATACGCAATTCAACGTGATGTCTCCTATTGCCAACCAGCAAGGGTTTCAAAACCAGCAGAACAATATGCCCCAGGCCAACAATTTTGTCAATCAGCAGAATGTCATGCCAATGAACTTGCCTCCAGCCCAGTACTCGAACGGACAGAACTCTGTTGTCGTTACATCGGCGGAATATCCAGAGCCAGGAACTACCCAACCTAGCGAGATGATGATGCTGGACCAAATGGCTATGCCGGCAACTGTCCCCGTTTTTGGAGAAGGATGCGATTTGAACAAGTCGCCCTACGTCGGCATGCCTGAAGACTTTATGGCTTATCTCTTTAATTCTCCCAGTCAAGCTATGACCCCTGTGATAGGTCCGAATTACACAAAGTAAGTGGCTTTGGAACTCTGATGAAGAAATTGGACTAATGCAGTCTTAGTTATGCGGAGTTACAAGGAAATCAGTTCAACATGTCCTTGCTAGGTACTGATAGTGGTTCTCTTGGGTATTTTCCAACTGCTCCCCAGCAGGTCATGGCTGTCAACAATCTTCTCGATCAGCAGGTTCCTGAGGCCACAATATCTGAGGAAAAGAGCCAAGAGCTGTTCGACTTTATTAGGGAGCGCTTCCACGACAACAAACATGCGCCACCCGATCGTCAGTGGGCTGATATAGTCGAAGGCGATCGATCAAACGGCGACCACATGTTGAGTAAGAGGATGATGCAGGCTTACATTGGTTCCTATTGGTATCATTTCAGCGATCAGATGCCCATACTTCATAAACCCACATTCTCGCCTGACAAGACACCGAACCTCTTGTTACTCTCTATGATGGCCATTGGAGGGGCATGTCTTGATCGGACGCATGGATATAAGGTGACGAGGGCAAGCGCCCAACTCTCCAATTTTATTGCATGGCATCTGCGATGGGACATTTTTATGGACGCCAGCTTCCGGCCGCCTGCCAAGTTATGGATATTCCAAGCTCTGATTCTGCTCGAATTATATGAGAAGATGTTTGCGACAAGAGAGCTTCATGAACGGGCCCACATTCACCACGCTACCACCATTACTCTGATGCGCAGAGGGCGATCCCTGATCGGCAAGTCTGCATTAGATTCTCCGCCGAACCCTCGCGATGGATCTAACGGGTCACGGCAGTCCTCCACATCCAGCTCGATTGGAACAGCTGACAAGTGGTGGGAGCACTGGGTCACCAACGAGGCAACTAGGCGTGCAGCATTTGCGGCCTTTATCGTTGATTCGATCCACGCCACCATGTTTGGTCATTCAGCAGTGATGGTCGCCCATGAAATGCGACTGCCTCTCCCCTGCGACGAGTCTATGTGGCGAGCCGGAAGCAGCTCTGAAGTCTGGAGGATTGAGTCAAACCTCATGTCGAATGGCATCAAACCTACTTCATTCCTGGAAGGACTCAAGCGAACACTGAGTGGCCAAGATGTTCACACTACTTCCTTTGGAAGAACTGTTCTTATGACGGGTCTCCTGAGCGTATCATGGCACATGCATCAGCGAGATCTCCAAGTGAATGTGCTGGGTGGTGGAATTATCCAGGCTCTGGGTGGTCGCGACCGATGGCGGGCTACTCTTACTCGAGCATACGATACGTGGAAAGCAGACTTCGACAAGCACTTGGAAAGAAGCGAAGCATCTGATCCATACCGAGACGATGCCACCAAGAAACAGGAGTTCAACGTTGTGTTTGAAAGCCGCACGGTCTTGCACCATTTAGCACACATGGCTATGCACGCAGACATTGTAGACTGTCAAATGTTTGCTCGGGCGAAGCGTTTACTCGGTCGAACCATCGGGCCTCAGGAGTTCAATAGTGCTCAGAGGCGAATCAAGGACCACTGGGCTCATTCAGCGAGGGCCCGAGATGCTGCTTTTTACGCTATCAAATTCCTGTGCTCGGTTCTAGCTCCCGATCAGGCCAGTCCAGCGCATGCGGGTGGCTACCACCTGAATGAGCCCTACGACGCCCGCGACGATGTCCTCTTGAATAGGCCATGGGTCATGTACTTTGCTGCTCTGGTAGTCTGGTGTTATGGGTTTGCACTAGAAGGACCCTGTCCGAATGTGCAATTGCCTACCACAAAGCAAGAGAAGTTGCAGCACATGCGAAACTACTTCACAAAATTTGCATCTATCGAGAATCCCGGCAACATGCAAGGCAGATCGGGTATCAATGCGAACACAGCTCTTCTCATCGTCTTGAAAGAGACATTCGAGACGACACGATGGGAGTTACTGCATGAGGGAGCGAATTTGTTGAACAACTGTATCATTCTCAACCAAGGAGGAACAATAAACTGATGGAGGTGGCGCGTGAAGCGTCGGGTCTTGGGCTCAACACCGAGGCAAACCAAGGAGGGTTATTTCTTGAATGCAAATGGTATATATAGGGATAGAACGGATATGGCGTATGGAGACTATGGATACCAAGATATGAGATATGGAAGTATAACAGCATGTCAAATTGGAATGAAATGGCAGTTCATGGTTAGATAGGCTCATGATTTAGAATACCCCAGTATTATTTTATGATGGTACATATTTTCTTGGATGATATCGTTCACGTCTTGTCAAGCATGTTGGTATCAAGTTCCAGGATATCGGACTCCCCCCCACCAAATCTTCAGTTGTTTATACTCATTGAGGTTGATATATGCTTGAGGTAACTATCTCGAGATAAATTACTGTATGTCCTGCAGGCGGGTCCGGGGTAGACCCACTAACGTGCCTAGGTAGATCAACTTTATTTCAGCCTCAAATCCACTTAAACAACAGCTGAAAATCAGCAGGGAAGAATCCTCCCTACAAGACAAGAAAAGTATACTTACTATCAGATGTACTGAGTGACTAAGTGAACAAAAGTAATTTTGGCTTGGCATATGAAACACTCCCTTTTATCACGATGCATTATGTATTGGCTAGGTAGACAAGAACATGCAATTGCAAACAGCACACCGGGCTCGCTGCCGGCGGGGCCCGAAACAAGAGCACCGACTCCTTAGATAAATTATAAAGTAGATATAGGGGTCAGTTTCTGGCTTATAACCTGTCAATTCTAAATTCAATGACAGTCACTCTTTCGGTCCTGAGTAAGGACATCATACCGAAATTGAGGGAGCATCACCCCAGTCGAGGTTGAAGGCTGCTGGAAACGAATCCCTTAACAGGTCGTCCAGAAAGCACATGCCTCCCGTCACTCTTGTATTACACGTAATCGGCGGTGGCGATACTGCTGTTTGACGAGAACCAAGGTTGATAACATCCATAGCCGCCCGGGTTGGGAGATGAAAAGTTGAGGCGTGTTTTGTTTCACCTGTTTCTAGAAGGATCGATAGAATTCTGACTTTGGTCAGTATGGCTTATTGCGAGGTATTATAATCAAAATCCTTTGCATCAACAGCTCGAGTTCCTTGACGAATGACGGTGATTGAGTTGGGCACGCCTCTGCCGTCTGCTTCTATAAATATAAGTACGAAACTAAATCTCTGGCACAAGAAGCCACTCAGACAACACGTCCCACAGTACCAAATATTCTATCCCTTCTTCAAGCGAATTCATTCCATTGGGTTTTCACTGGAGGGGGTTATTCTTCGTCGGGCCTCAGGGCTCGGCAGTATTTATCTGTCTCACAACTTTACATTATACTCCATCTCGTTCTCTAGGGTACCCCTCAACACTCTCTCCTTATTCTCCTGCGGCAATAATCTGGTGCTAGATACTTCAGGCTAGGTGCTTTGGAAGCTATCTCGATATAAAAAACTTTCAACTTTACCCCAATGCCAACATGAAAATTGTTCAACTCGAGTTTGGATTAGCTCCCACGTCCTCCAAAGGCAGACTTGCATCCTGAATCAAAGCCAACAACTCGTCTCCTGTTGCAACACCCACCATCTCGTCATCATCCTCATCTTCTTCGTCATCATCCTCGCCGCTATAAGGCATCTCACCCTCTGGATCAGTATCCGAGTCCATATCTATGAGCGCACCATACGGTAAGAAGAAATCGCTCGGCAGAAGATCGTCCTCCATATTTGCGACCTGCTCAAGCGTAGCCCCCTTCCAAAAGGCCGTAGGGCCGGCAGGGCCGTGAACGTCGTAGTCACTGTAGTCAGTGTTAGTGATGGTCTATACACGAGTATCCAAGGCCATACCGATCAAACCAATTGCCTATGACGCCGCGAGCGGAGCGAATGCCTCCGATTTGGATGCCTTCGCTACGCCAACGCTCGACACCAGAGAATATACTAAAAGTTGTCCACCGTACCTCGCCCTCCCTTGTTAGGCGAACGGTACCTTTGACGTCGAATGCTCGCATGTTAGTTATACCTTTCTATACAGATTTGCGGCAAACGAAGGAGGGTTACCTCGGATATCTGAGTTGGCGTTGTCATCAAACGAGTCATCCAGAGAACGCGACACGCCTCGGAAGTGAACCACGGGCAGGTCTTGACCATCCCCTTCACCAGGCGGCTCTACTGATGTGACGTTGATTTTCATCATAATGAGACGTGTCGCTTCTCCTACATCAAGTGGAGGTCGTTGTGTGTTAGGGGCGACAAATTGATGGTCGCCAAAGTTGAAAGCAAAGAAGTCGCTGTAATCTAGGAAGCAAACAATCTGTGACCTTGACTATTAGTGCAAGCTCAAACGCTTTCAAGATAGAGACAAGTTGACGAACGCGATACCATGTTCCTGTAACTCCGTACGGGTCACGCGCATCGAGCGTGGATATATCTCGAGAAGGGGGAACTATGTAGCTGTTTGGCCAGGACCCAGAAAAGGGACTGTCCCATACGTCACCAAAGATGCGAGCTATTAGGCGCCTCGCGCCAATATTGTGACCTAGAACGATGAGAATGGCCTCAACCTTTTCCCAATCCACTCGGTCTGTTCCATCGTCTAGGAACGGACCCCACCTAGTTCGTTCAGTAAAGTGCCGCAGATCGTACACTTTGGAGCATGCGTATGGATACGTCCTCGTAGACCGTAGACGTCCGACATTCAGGATTGGCTTTCCGTAGAGACAGTGAAGATGGGCGCTCTTTCGCTGGACAACCCTGCACGCGTCGTCGATTGACGTGGGAGCTACGGGGCCGTCTCGATTGGATTGACGGAGATCATTGCGAAGACGATCAAAGAGGGATGAACATTGAAGAAAGGCCTCGATTGTGTGATCCTGGGCAAATAGGCGCTGAAGAAGGGCGGCGTTACGAGAGTTGGCGTGTGTACGGGAGAAGTTAATGGACTCATTTGAAGGTGAAGCGTTTTCCAGGAGGCGAGCAACTGCGTCATGTACAAATTCGAGCTCAGATTTCTAAAGACTGGTCAGTTTATGATTTCCTTTGTGAAAGTCTCATCTCACCTTGTTGTAACGTTTGGTGCAAATCACCTCAAGCTTCACCAAGTCTCGAATCTCTTTCTCATAATCGAGATCCAAGTTGCTTGGTGTATCCTAAGGATCATTAGCAACGGCATCCCTGTCTCAAGAATACATGTCACATACCAACGCATTCATATAGACATCGCGGTATAGCTTGCGATTCGACTTGATGTAGCTGTGAAGAGCTGTGCACACACGTGGTAGTTGAATCAACAACTCTGCCGGTGTAACCCATCTTAAAATATGATGCAATATCTCGGCCGGTAGCGCGAGAAGCATGGATTCAGGTTGAGGAGTGACTTCTTCCTGCATTGTAAAGTCTTTGGTGGTAGTGTAAGATGAGGGATTGAAGTTGAATGTAAGAGTGAGGCTGCTATAGGAATGACGATATAGAAGAGTGGTTATACTTGTATTGTCTGGCTCGGACTTAACCGGGGTTTTGGGATTTCACCACTTGACAGCTGGTTACCCTAGACAATCAAGACAGTCAAAAATCAACACACAAACGGTTGTAAACTTAGGCTTGAAAGTGAAATATTGTTAAATTTTTATACTATGGTAGAATATACTTATCATAAGCTTATTAATTCATCTATTAAGTTTCTATTCGGTTGAGGGCCAGCCACGTGTCGCGACTTGGCTACTCCTTCTTGGTGATACCCTCGCCCTCTTACATTTTGGCCTTTATCCCAGCATCTATATTAACCTTTCCGTGCTCGCATGTGGCCAACAACACATTATCACTTCTCCTCCGCATGGTTCCGCGTAGAGTGGCTAACTTTGCGCCCACCTGAACAATCTCACACTCGATCAACACCTCTGTACCAATCGGTACCGGCCGCATATAGGTGACGTTCAGCGTGCGACTAACACCCATACCCTGCCAGAAGCCTGGCTCATTGATTAAAGCAAGGGGAAGAGTGGTACACCAGTCGAAAAGAGTGGCTGCGCAGCCTCCGTGTAGGTTTCTCAGTCTGTTGCAGTTGTCGGGTTGAACAGTGTATGAGAATACACATGATGGGTGAGGGCCGTTGGCGTTGGTTGACACGAGGGAAAGGTGAGGAATGAGAGTGTTCATCCAGTCCTGAGTTATATGTTAAAGACATGAACATTATACGATAGAAGAGACTTACGCCAGCCTTTGCGTGGCCACTTTCATCGCGAGTGAGTTGAAGCCAGGCCTTGACCTTTTCTTCTGGGGTGCCGTCCCATATTTTAGAATCGGACATGGCGCCGTTTATTTTTTCGTTCTGGAGATATGTAATGCCTTTCGTAAAAGATATGAAGAGAGTAAATCGAGAAGCAACAGGATGATAGGACGTATGTATAATCTACCTCGGTTCGTGGTCAAATAAGTCAATCTCAGCCTTCACTAAAACCCCGGAATACTTGCCGAGGTCCAGCGCATGGGCCAACGTCACAGGCGGCGCATCAACCGTTATCGCATTATCTGGGGTCACTAACAAATACTACTCCACCCTAACTTAGATCTTAATTCCCCGTCCTCCAGGCCATCGCGTCCATTACCATTTTTCATCATAACACGCACTCACGAGTCGTACATAAACCTCGTTAGTATATACCAAGCGACCCGTGGAAATGGAGTTCATCACAGCCCTTAGGGGCACATTCGATGAGCAGAAGCCGTCGCTATTCGAAGTCCTCTCCGAGCAGCAGCTCAACGCCCTCCTCCCTCCGACCCTCCGCTATCTCCTTACTATCGCGACCCATCGACATCCACGATATCTCCTACGAATACTCAACTCTTTCGATGAGATATACGCCGCAGCAATGCTGCTCATCGAGCGGCATTACCTGCGTACTCGAGGTGGCTCCTTTACAGAGAACTTCTATGGTCTCAAACGCGAAAAGGGCCTCCATGCCGAGGTGCCGCGTGCGAGCATGTCATCTCCCGACCTCGTTCGCGAAACCCTCAAGCTCACAACAAAGGACGTGTGGAAGAACCTGCTTGTTATCGTGGGTCTTCCATACCTCAAGCGGAAGCTGGATGAGAGCTACGAGGTGAATGCGCCAAGAGCTCTCCTAGGCGCGGCATACACGCGGATGCCAGATAACCCGACTCTTCGCGATCGATTCCTATACTACTACCGATGGTTTCTTCGCAACATATACCCGAGCGTCAATGCCGGCTATTACTTTGCCATGCTTGCTTTCAACGTGGCTTACCTATTCGATGGGAGCAAATATCATAGCCCACTCATGTGGCTGATAGGAACCCGTATACGAAGAATGACAGGAGCGGATTATAGAGCGATTGATGCTTTGACCCAGACACCAGAGACAGGACATACACCTGGATGGCGCTCGTTGCTAAACCCTCGCGAAATGGGCCCTCGTGTGTTGTCAAGCTTGTCGATCCTGCTACCGACAAGTATCTTTGCGCTCAAGTTCTTGGAATGGTGGTATCAGTCGGACTTTGCGAAGCAACTTTCGAGAAAAGCGACCGAGAGCGTCGATCTGCCTCCGCCTGTGATATCTGCCCTAGGTCGCAAGGGGCCCGAGAAGAAAAAGGCGGAAAAGAAGGAAGAGCCGAATGACGAGGGAGATGCGACCCCTTCAGCTGAGGATGCGCCCATCGCCACTCCCTCGTTGCTCCCTGTCTTTACAGTTCCCTTTCCCGGCGATTCGGCAATGTGTCCAATTTGTGTCGATGAGATTGTCACCCCGACGGCTTGTCAAACAGGAGTCGTTTATTGCTATACATGCATTCACAAATGGATCGAAGGGCAGCATCAGAAGCAGGAGGAGTTTATGGAGTCTCGTGAGGGCAAGTGGGAGAGTGGTCAAGGGAGATGTGCAGTGACGGGTAGGAGGGTTCTGGGTGGAACTGAGGGCCTAAGACGGATAATGGTATAGAGCACACAACATTTACAGTACTGCATGCGTCATAAAGGCGATTTGGTTGGATTGACCTGATGTCGGCGTGCAATTTTCGATACCCGGGTGTCATGGATGTCTCACCCTTAATTAAAGCGGGTTTTGTAACCCTTGATGCGGGACTTGTTATAATGAATCTCTCGACTTTGGAATGTATTCGTGTCTCCCTGTTTCATTCAACGTCCGATTGACTTGTGTCAACACACTATCATCAACGCCAACCACGAGATGTCTCATCTTAATCTCCGCCACCTTGTGCTCTGGAGAGTCATGTCAGAAGCCAGCCACAACCCTGAAGAAAGGATGGATGAAATGGAATGCATAGGATAGCGGATAAAGAGATGGACTTGAGTTGTGTCGGCACAATTGACGACATATCGTGAATACAATGGAGAGTTGATACAGGTCATTGCATTCTCTCCAACGAGCACTATTGGCTTAGTTGGAGGACCTCGTGGTGTCTCAGTACTCGTCAACGTATGCTTTCGTCGTTTTCCAACCTCAAATCGTTCCATATGCGGCTGGGACTCGCCGTGTCGGGCGATGCGCCGTACAGAATAAGATACGCTGCTGCCCGAGGTTGCCAAATCTGAATCTACTCATCCTCTTTCGACAATCCCTTGTGTCAGTCTGGTTCTTTTGTCTTGTTACCACTTGAACTTTCCTTTGTGATATCTGATGGCTTACTCATTGGCAACCTCCTACATTGGAGAGTCTCTTCTCGATGGCTTCAACTGGTACAACGGCCCTGATCTTTCCAATGGATTTGTACGGTAAGATGAACCTATCTAGATTCGGGTCCTCGGGTTACTGACAGCAAGGATAGATACCAAAGTCAAGAGGATGCACTTGCGTTAGACTTATATTCCGTTGACTCTCTTTCCGGCAATGTTCGCCTGGGAGTCGACTCCTACAAGGGATATGGATTGAACGAAGGACGACCGAGTATTCGACTCGAAAGCAAAGAAGCCTATCAATACGGCTTATTCATCGCCGACTTTGAACACATGCCCCCTTCGCAATGCGGTACCTGGCCGGCTTTCTGGGCCTATGGAGCGAACTGGCCTAATAACGGCGAGATCGATATTCTCGAAGGCGCCAACCTCGCCTATACCAACATCATGTCTGGTCATACCGCTGAGGGCTGCATGTTGGACCCTGTGGACTCGAATCTCTTCTCTGGCAACCGTCTTAGCTTGGACTGTGGTGTTGGTACGGATAATGTTGGATGCGGCTTCACACCTCCCGACAGTGACACTTCTTCGTACGGCGACTCTTTCAATGCCATTGGTGGGGGCGTATATGCCATGGAATGGGACTCGGAATACATCAAAATCTGGCATTTCCCAAGAGGTGCCATTCCCGCTGATATCGAGGCCAAGAAGCCTGATCCTCAGTCATGGGGTCTGCCTCAAGCTTTATACGGCGGCAGCAGGTTTGTTTTCTCATCAAAGGACAAGAGCGCGTGTCTAACTTCTGGCAGTTGCAACGTTGACGACTACTTCAACAACATGAACATTGTCCTGAATATTGTAAGTTGGCTGCAGCAGTTTCCTATACCACGACTGACTGATTCGACAGAACTTTTGCGGCGACTATGGAGAGGGCACTTGGAGAGACTTTACGACTTGCAGAGATCTTGCGCCTACGTGTCGTGAATACGTTGCCAACAACCCCGAGGACTTTCAGAACGTGTAAGTTGTATGCTTGATTATGTTGCTGGACGAGATCACTTACAGCCTTTTAGGTACTTTGATGTCAGC
Source organism: Fusarium guadeloupense (assembly GCA_021655865.1). Taxonomy (NCBI): domain Eukaryota; kingdom Fungi; phylum Ascomycota; class Sordariomycetes; order Hypocreales; family Nectriaceae; genus Fusarium; species Fusarium guadeloupense. The sequence goes on from JAJJWM010000054.1 coordinate 66,509, forward strand.
TACATTGACGTCTACACACGCATGCAGTCTGCTCCGTCTGATATACCCGCATCTCCCGGCGAAACTTCTCTCGAGGAGACGGAATCTACGAATGTTCTTAACCCTAGCATAACCGCTCAGGACTTGGAACCGGCGGACGCTACGGTTCTCAACGAGACACCCACTCAGGATTTAGAACCTACCGAAATTCCTCTTCCCAAAGATTCGCCTATGCAGGATCTAGAAACTATAGATGTTTTTATTCTTAGTGATTCTGGTACTGCCATTGCTGGCAGTACATTGAACCCTGTTGCATCTGTTCCTGGCAACTTCTCTTTTACTACACGTCTAGCTAGCTCAAGAGAGGAGCTTTTTCCCTTCGAGGAGCCCACGTCTACAACCACCTTAATTGGCCTCTCGACTGTCTTGGTCACTATTCCTGGCTCTGGTACGAGTAGACCGACTGTCAGCTCTCTTCCTGTGGCTACGGGTGGCCGTTCGGTCAATCCTGCTAGTATTGGAGACTACTCGTATCTAGGTTGCTTTGGCTCGCAGGCTGGTTTCCGGACTTTCTACCTGACTGCTGAGAGTGATGACATGACCATAGAGCAGTGTATTGAATCCTGCAGTGGCCAGACATATGTAGGTATCTTTGAGACGTAAGTTATAACATCACCATATCCAGAGTGAAGTTAATTAACAGTTCGCAGGACCTGCTATTGCGCTTCCAGACTCGACGGCGATACTCGCGCCGTCCGTAATGAGACGGTGTGCAACCGACCTTGTCCCGGCGACGATGAACAGTTTTGCGGCGGTTTCATCACACAGAGTACCAGCACCAGATCTAGACGAAGCATACCTCTTCGCCGAGACGCCCCCAACAGCATTCTTCTCACAATCTATGCCGACATCTCTGATGCTTCACAGCCTGAGATCCCACCCCCTATGGCGGCCGGTGGAAACACCGCTGCCGCTGATCTTGTTGGTGGCTCAGCCAGTCCGACTGCTTTGGAGGGTCAGGATGGCTCATTGCCGTCCAACCTGGTTGAACTGAGCGTTTCCGATGACTTGGCTGCTAGTACTGCCACTGTTGATATTATCGCAGCTGCCGATGGTGACGCACTTATCCGCATTGCGGTTACTGATACTGTTGTGGTCAATGACGCTGCTACAGCTACTGAGGCTGCCATCATAGTTGATGCTGATGCGGCTACCGATACAGCCGTGTTAGCCGTGGCCGATGGGGCTACCGATACTATCATGGTTGTTGGTACAGCATTGGATAACCCAGCTATCGCAGCAGCAACCCAAGCCATTCCTGATACCAACCGTGAGCCAGTAACCAGTACAATCACGTATTTTACTCTGCTTCCTTCAGACCCGTCCAAACTTGTTCCGCAGGAGAGTGTTGTATCTCTTTGGCACGAGCAATGTGATCATTGCACAAACCCCAAGTTAATCCAGCCGCCTATGGAGACGGAAATTGTTGAATGCAATGGATGTGGTTCAAACGGCGAGAATACCGTCACACTTACTGTCCCAATCTCTGTTACTGTTACAATCCCTGGTGCAAGCTCAGGTCAAACACAACAGACCAATGACGCTAGCGCAGGAGTGGTATCAGATACAATGGGAAGCAGTCCTGAGCAGACACAACATAGCGATGCTGTCCCCCCTGTTGTACCAAATGGGATGGGAGATGATGCAGCACAGGGTCAGCAGCCCCCTGAAGTTACTACCATCGTGTTGACATACTTGACAACCCGAGTGGTCACCTACGGCACCTCTATAGACGCAGTATCTACCCAGACACTAACAGCGCGGCGAACAGTCGTCGTTACTGTGTCTGACTCGTCTGACGGCACGCAGACCCCTATCCTCCCTGGTCAGTTTACTCCAGGAAGTCATGCCACCCCGACGCCTGGTGCACCTGATGAACCACTAGTTGTTTCTGGGGCGTCGTGGAGAGTAGTTGAGACAACCGTTCTCTTCGCTGTGGCGATAGCAGCAATTTTGATGGCATTGGTATAAGAGGGAGGGGGTTTGGCAGTGTTTGTCTTTGTATAACTCTTCTATCATTCTTGTCTTAATAAGGAGGAAGTAATAGGGGGCATAAAAAGGATCATAGAGTTGGCTGGGGCTGGAAGCGGGTATACCCTTGATTCAACGACAGCAGTCGGTATTTCTTTTGTCGTTTTTACGAATTATCTAAGCATAATATATTATAATACCAACAAGGTAATATTTCAAAGTTTTCATCAAATGGAGCGATGTTGGGAGTATATATGGCAGGTTGCTCGCTTGGTCTTTTAGATCTCGACTACAACAGCCCGGTTTTTCACCTTGCCAGAGTTTCCATACATCTGAGCAGCATTGACCATCATGCTACCATTATTGCTTCCAGGTCCCGACATGAGCCACTTCCAAGCTACGCTATGAACGCCCTGTGCAAAGAAGCGTAGATAGTCGAGCCAGGCTTCGTTGGGGATAAAGTCTCGGATCAGACCACGGCGCGGTCGAGACATGAGACGCTCATATGTCTCCTGGAAGTTGTCGAAGAAGACGGACTCCTTGCCGTAGCCATAGTGAACGTGACCAAAGACATGGAGACGAGGCTTTACGCGCCAGACTTCACGGAGGAGATTGCTGTCGCCGAGGCCCAAGTCGCGGTGGTGTTTCTAGTTGTGTTAGCTGGGTCTGAATCGTCATGACAGGGAATATGAAGGATGGAAGGGATGAAGAGAGGTCTTACAGGAGGGCAATGTGTGACGAGAATGTCTGTCTGGGGCGGAACCTTGCTCAGCCATGGGTGTTTATCCTCAGTGTATTGAAAACTAGAAGCAGCATTATTAGTGCCATTCAATTGAGAAAGGTGTCATGGTTCTGCTCACGCAAACTCCTTGGGCCCAATGCTTGGAATATCAGGGACACCAAAAATATTGATCGTTCGACCATTGATCTTCTGTACCGTCAACCCGCTCTCAAGATAAATGAGGCCCTCCATGTCAGGCTTAGCACCTGAGCGCACATCTTCCTCAGGACGAGTATTCTTGTCAAACCAACTGTCATGATTCCCTGCAACAACAACCTTTACAGGATGAGGCTGCTCACGGAGCCAATTGAGCTGCTTCTGAATATCTGCAACGGTTCCGGCGTTTGTTAGGTCGCCGGCATGGATGAGGATATCGCCTTGAGGAATGTTGACTTTTAGATCGTGTGTATCAGAGATACAGACAACACGAATGGCGGGCTTATTTCGAGGTGGATAAAAGGGTCGACCACGGAGAAGGAGGATGATTTGGTAGAAGAGAAAGGCGAGATATGTTAGAGGTGACGAGAGGAGGTTGTCGAGAAGGGTCATTGGTTCCCATTGATTACGGCGACGAAGGCCGATCCAGGAGAGGAGGCCCATTGTGGGCTATTTGAAGGATGATTTGCTGAGTAATTGGACTTTGCCGTATGGAGTGAGTGAGTGAGTGAGTATGAAGATGTTAATGTTGAGGTGAGAATGAGGATCAAGAATGAGTGGAGAGCTTAAGCTGTAGCTTAGAATCAGAACCAGATCTTAGAGCTTGGGAGTGACGGCAGCGGCGGATACTTCAGCTGTAATGGGCCCCGCAGTGACGCTAAGCTGACAGCAACCACTCTGTATGATGTTCTAGAAGGATTAGGTAGATCAGGGGCTATAAATATATTACAGATGATAAAGTACTTATGATTGAACTATTTTACATAAGAAATTATGGTACTATCTTCATCAATTCGAGGGAAAATGCTCGAATGAGTATCCAGAGGTTATCATGTTGACTGTTGAAACTTTGGACATGTGAAAGAACACGATATGCAGCTTATGCTTCAGCCAGACACCGCCTTCAGTCGAGAGCTATACTCTATAGTTTATAAGTCAAGATAACTGCAGAAGACTAAGATTATAAAGGTATTCAATTTCATATCATTCTATTTTACTTATATTCTGTCAATGCACTGGTATCATGATTGCACAGCACAGACCATATTTTAAGATCTGATGGTGACGTCGCTTCCGTGCCAATCATTTCTCCCCCACTACTGACGGGAGCTACACCAAACCAAGGGAGCTCTCCCTCCTCAGCTCTGCTGTAACCAAAGCTTGTTTCTCCAACCTTTTTGCTTCTTGTCCACCATCGTCATCGACCAAGCCTGATTGGATTGTGCCATTATCCTGTTTTGGCCTGGTCAACCTCGATAACCTCCTCTTCCTTTCCTTTCCTTTCCTCTCTCTCCCTCCCTAATCCTCACCTCTTCTTCACCCAGATCATCTACATGATCACTCCAACATGTCCGAGCTAAAGGACCTCTACAGCCAGTCTGGCAACAATGACCAGACAAGCAACTTCGGGTTAGTGCCAGACAATTCTCACTCAAATACTCGACCCTAGCTAACAAGATAGTGTCGACTTTGTCATTCACTACAAGGTCCCACCCGCAGGTAATTCCAATTCCACTCCTCCTCCGACTTCAACAAACCCTCACGCGACTAACACCTCCACGACAGAACGCGCCGAAGCCGAAGCCGGTTTTGTTCAACTCATCCAAGCCCTCACGAGTGTCGGTCTGGCCACCGAAGTCCGCCACGGCGACAATGACTCCCTCCTAGTCTTTGTAAAGGTCGCCTCTCCCGACCTCTTTGCAAAGCAGGTCTACCGCGCCCGCCTCGGCGATTGGCTTCACGGCGTCCGAGTCTCGGCCCCTCATAACGATGCCGCCCAAGCTCTACAGGAAGAGCCTGTCGTCGAAGCCGAGCGTCTGCGCTTGATCTATCTCATGATCACAAAGCCTCGCAGCGAAGGCGGTGCTGGAATCACCCCTTCCAACGCCAAGTGGAAATACGTCGACTCCGTGTTTCCCCTGCATAGCCACAACTTCAACAAGAATTGGATCAAGAAGTGGAGCAGCAAGTATACTCTAGAGGAGAGCGATATTGACAACATCCGAGACAAGTTTGGCGAGAGTGTCGCCTTTTACTTTGCTTTCTTGCGCTCATATTTCCTCTTTCTCGTCGCCCCCGCTGGTTTCGGTTTCGTTGCTTGGTTGCTGTTTGGCCAATTCTCGTTCCTTTATGCCTTGATGTGCGGTCTCTGGTCCGTCGTCTTCATCGAGTACTGGAAGAAGCAAGAGGTCGACCTTGCCGTGAAGTGGGGTGTCCGAGGAGTCTCTAGCATCCAGCAGGGAAGACCAGAGTTTGAATGGGACCATGAGGCCGAAGACCCTGTCACTGGCGAAACCATAAAGGTTTACGACCCTATGAAGCGTGTCAAGACCCAATTGCTCCAGATCCCCTTTGCCCTGTCTTGCGTTATTGCATTGGGTGCTCTCATTGTGACCTGCAACTCCCTCGAGGTCTTTATCAATGAAGTTTACAATGGCCCTGGCAAGAAGTATCTGGCCTTCTTGCCAACCGTTTTCCTCAGTCTCGGAACCCCTGCCATGTCAGGCGTGCTCATGAAGGCTGCCGAGAAATTGAATGCCATGGAGAATTATGCTACTGTTGATGCCCATGACGCCGCTCTCATTCAAAAGCAGTTTGTGCTCAACTTCATGACTTCCTACATGGCCCTCTTCTTTACAGCATTTGTCTACATTCCCTTTGGCCATGTTCTGGTTCCCTTCCTTGAGTTCTGGAGGAAGACAGCTCAAATTGTCACTTTTGGTGATAAGCCGCCGCCGACGCAGGATTTCCAGATCAACCCCGGCCGGATTAGCAAGCAAATGTTCTACTTCACCGTCACAGCCCAGATTGTCAACTTTGCAACAGAAGTTGTGGTGCCCTACCTCAAGCGGGAGGCATTCGAAAAGGCCAAGCAGCTCAAGTCCCAGCACAAGGTGGTCCAGGATGACCACGAAGAGGAGGCCGAGTTTCTCGAGCGTGTCCGCAAGGAATGTACTCTCGATGTGTACGATGTTTCAGGAGACTATCGGGAAATGGTTATGCAGTTCGGTAAGCTGACGTTGGCAAATGTTTATAGCACTGAATATCTGACCCGTGTTTAGGTTACATCTCCATGTTCTCAGTCGCTTGGCCATTGGCAGCTTGCGGCTACCTCGTCAACAACTGGGTTGAGTTACGATCCGATGCCCTCAAGATTGCCGTCAGCAGCCGGCGGCCCATTCCTTGGCGGACCGACTCGATTGGCCCTTGGTTGACGGCCCTCGGTTTCATCTCGTGGCTCGGCAGCATCACCAGTTCTTCTATCGTATACTTGTGCAGTGGTGCCCGAGGCAGTGGCAATCACGGTGAACCATCTCCATTGAAGGCTTGGGGCCTGTTGTTGAGTATCCTCCTTTCTGAGCACTTCTACTTGGTCGTCCAGCTGGCGGTCCGTTTTGTGCTTAGCAAGTTGGAGAGCCCCGGCGTGCAGAAGGAGCGCAAGGAACGATTCTTGACGAAGAGAAAACTACTCGAGGAGAACATTGGTCAAGGCGCCTCTGAAGATTCTGCAGTTCCAGGTATCGATCACAGCGAGAAGATTACCCGTGCGGCCCTGGAAGAGGAAGCCCGTCAGGCTTCTATCCGTGGCCACGGCACACCAGAGGAAATGTAAGTTGACTTGGGCATGAGATTGTCGGGTATACTGACAGGCTGTAGGTTCTGGCAGCGCCAGCGAGGCATGAACGAAACCATTGATGTTGGACGAAGAATGATTGAACAGCAGGTAAGTCTTTGGCGTGAGCGCATGTTTAGTATCGGGGCTAATGGTCCTACAGAAGGCCGCTGCCGAGAAGAATGGCCAAAGCAAGTCTGCTGAGCCAAGTATGAAGGCCGCTTGAAGCGTTTGATCGGTTGAGCGGTTGAATAAAAATAAGCTGGGAGACGGTGGGAAGCAACAAAAGGTCGGCTGGGGATGGAATGCTGGTTATAGCATACGAACGGTTACGAGGTCATGATTGGATTGCTTTGTTGGTAAACGGAGTGAAGTGTTGCTGCTTTGAATTGAAAGCCACCTAAAACATGAGTAGACTACTGGCTGATGACTGTAATTCTTTTCTCTGCTGTATAAGAATCATGAGAGTCACGACCGTATCAGCCTAGCTAAGCACGAAATAGGCAGACACATGGCAGAAAACGCCACATCAAGGCATTCATATTCTCAACAAAGGCTGGAGGAGATGTCACATGGCAGTTGTGTCAGTGTAGCAGGGCGGAGGCTGTGTGCCGTGTGTGTCGTGTGTGTCGTGGTGTGCGTTGCAGATCGCAGGATGGACAGTGCAGTAGCTGATAGTGCTGCTCCGTAGTGATCGACCAGTGATTAACTCATGCTGGATCCTTTGGTTCCTTGCTGGTTGATCGCGATAACAAGAGGCGAGAGTCAAGGTTACCTGGGCGAATGAACCAAGGCTGACTCTGCTAAGCGTGATGAGAGAGTTGCAATTATACCCACTGATAGTGTCATTGGCAATTAAAGCCTTGACGAGATCAGCGCTGTCAACGCAACCTCTCGCCCGGTTCATCGGTAGCCCCCCTCATGGTCCACTTTGTGGTTGTTTGTTTTCCCCAGGCCTAGTTCTAGTCTAGACAAAGGGCTCTCTCTCTCTCTTGCTCGTGTAACTGGTCGTCCCGCGAGATGAAGCTGAAAGATTGTCGTCGGCCATGATATCTTGTATAGGTTAGTTCCTTTGCCGAGAAGACTGACCGAGCATCTATCAAATCTCCACGTCCACATGGATTTATAAAGTCTGTAAGAAGGACATGTAGAGCATCTCATCCAATGCCATTCCTCACATGCACCAACGTGGACAGCTGCAAGTGGAGCCCCCGGGGGCCATTGTTCGTGCTGAAAGAAGAAACCCCTGTTCAATAACGTGCATTAGCTAAAACTCGGGCTGAATGTAAGTTGCGGGATACGATACTCAAAGGGAATGAGACGAGATTTCTTGATGCGGGTGAGCCTCAAGGATCAATAAATCTTTTTACTCTCACCGGGGTCCGGCTTCCGGTCGGCCAATGATTATTGTAGCCGTGGTACATGGGGAAAAAGGCATCAATATTCGGGGCGTAAGTTTGTTGAATTCAAGCTCAGCCTGACTGGGCATTTGTACTAGTTCTGCGGCGGCGAGGTTCCCCGGTGAGCCCCGGTACATTATGACATCTCTAGTACATACATTGTCTCTTCATGTTGGTCCCCTTCTTTTCCTTTTTCTATTTCCTTCAAACTTGGCTCGGTTCATGAACCGTAGTAGTCTCTCTTCTAGTCCCTCTCCCCCTGTCGTGTGATGCTCCCCTCCTCTCAGGTCCCTCATATTGATTGACTTACACGCCCGCCCCCAATACTGCAACGCTCATCCTCCACCACAACATTTCTTTCTGACCTCTCCACGAGTCCTGATTCTCTTCAGCTCATCATGGATGATGTCGCCGATCTCGTCCTCACGCCCTTTCGTGACATTGTCGACAAAGGCGGGATCGCAGTAGAGAATGCGGGCGAGGAGAACAAGGCGATGCTCAAGGCAGCTCAGAGCTTGAAAAAAGAGGGCGAGCGTGCTGTCAAGAAGATTGAGCCGCTATGTCGAAAACACCTCGACGAGTATGGCTCCAACTTTCTCGATGCTCTCAAAGAGAATGGTGAGCATCTCCCCATTTTCTAGACAGACCTTGACTAACTCGTACAGACGATATCGCCACATTTCGCTCCGAGTTAAACGATCTACTATGGGAATTCGAGGATTATATAGAAGTCGACGATTTTGAACCCGAGAAGTTCTCCGAGCTACAAGCCCTGTCTCGAAAGGCCGCTCCAAAGATCTATGATATCCTCATGCGCATGAAGCTCGAGGCCCCCGTCGATCATGACAGTCGCTCCATCATGACAAGAATGTCTGGGCCACAATCACGACCTATTTCACCAGATGCTCCTCCGATCCCGCCATTATACCCTTTTTCCGACGTGAGAAAAGAAAACGTCCCGCGCAGTACTTCCTCGCTCGCTGAGAGTCGTTCCATCAATGATCCTCCATCTGTTGAAGCAGCTACCGATCAATTGCGACACATGATGCAATCACAATCTGGACCAGATGAGGGCTTGTATAATGGATCTTTAGAGCCCAACCACGCGCCTGTTGAACCACCACCAAGGCCCCCTTCTGCTAACCCCTGGGAGGTCAAGACTTCGCCGTCTGTCCGTGACAGTCGTTTCGCTGATGACTTTTCCTTTGAAAGAAGACAGCCTGTGGCTCCAGTTGAATCGCTCATCGAGCCAATTTCACCGCCTCTCAGCCCCGATCGCGGCAGGCAACTCCGCCCTCGTCCGTTAAAGACGGCAGGGGATCGCTCATCTCAGTATAGCAATGACTCCCAGGTTAGCTCATTAGGGGCCGAACCTGTGGCGTATGAAAGGACATATAGCATTTTCCCAACACCTCGTGGCCGTTATTCGAATACCAACTCGATCTTATCTACTTCTATACCCGAGGATGGCGTGTCAGAGCGGCACAGCGCAGGCTTTACCTCCCAGTTCTCTCCAAGGACTGTTCCGCCTCGGACGCACTCGCTACCCTTGAATCGCCCCGAGTCGGTCGAAACCAGCCCTGGTTCTGTTTTTGACCATGGCCAAACCGATGGGATGAACACTCCTCTCACTGACAACCGAGGGTCAGCCGTTTCAGCTGTCGACGGTAGCCCAACTCTTGGTACCGCTGAATTGAGTCCTCTCTCGATCAAACCTCCGCCGGTGAACAACTATCAGGGCATGCTCGAACCAGTACAACCCGTTATAGTTCCAGAAGTCGATAACCTCCCTATTCCAGTGGAGAGTGAAGCCTCTACACTCAAGCATCGAGTAAACCCCTTTGCCCTCGATTGCAAGCTCAGCCCTGAAAGCTCCTTTTACCTTCACAAGGGTTTTTGCGATGGTGCAAAAGAGATTCTTAATGGGGGAGCCGGAGTTAAGAAAGCGGTAAAAGCAGTATGCCCCTTCTACTTCATCTTTTGTGATTGTAACGTGCTGACAGAGTATAGGGTTTTGCTTCTGCGAGTACAATTGCGAAATGCACAGGTGCCAAATGCCAATTCGAACTCGATTTTAATGAGATTGATTTGGATGTTAACAAAGCCGGTATGTAAGGCGAATATCTCTGTGGTTCTAGTGCTGACAGTCCCAGATCGTGGTAATTTTATTAAGAATAATATCGCCTATCGGCTCCGTTTCCTTCAAAAGTCTCATATACCTACGAGGCGATCCGATGATGTGATGTATGGATGCATTTTCTGTATTCATTCAGGTAATTCCCACCAAGTCTTTAGACATGTGAGATTGCTTAGTCTTGACCTAGGAAAAACCATACATCCAAGTGATGCCACAGTATTTACCTCTCAAAAGTCGCTCTTTGCACACTTGGCTCGGCATCCTCGACCATTGCCTTCAGTACCAGGCTTCACGATAATCGAAGACGCCGTGGTTCCAGACCAACACAAGAACGACTATGACATTCACTTTAAATCCCCCATTGAAACACATCCTGCCGTAGAAAAGTATGATGAAATCTGTCCTCTTCCGACCGCCACGGCCAGAGAAGCACAAAGAAGGCTATACGGACAGAGGCTGTTGTACGACCGCACCCCCGGGCTTGAGTTTGTGAAAGGCGCCAGGATTGCTGGCCTCTCTTGGCCGTCAAAGTACATTGGGGAATGGGCGTTCGGATGGCATGACTTGACCTACGCTTCTGTACCGACAGAACTGCTCAAGCTTGATCCGCCTCCGCCTAATGATATTAAGATAGATGGAACAAGTCCAGTCCAGGCTACCGCGAGATGGAGATTCAACATGAAGGACAAGACCAGTGATTGGCTCAAATTCGAAAAGGACGAAGTCATCACAAACATCAGCTGTAAGTCATCCCCTAGCCGTATCTTGTAATATTTCCTGACATGAGTTCAGGGTCATATCAAGAGTTTTGGTGCTGGTCAGGTACAAACACCAAGGGCAAGACGGGCATCTTCCCCCAAGCGTTTATCGACATAGGCACGCTGCGAGATTTCAGCGGATCTGGCTCTGACAGGGCGAGCATTGTGAGTAGCGAGAGAAACAAGTCCTTGTCTGTTTTGTCTCGATTCTCATCTCGTAAACCGAGTCGGGTTGGCAGGCCTATTAGCATAGCTGGCTCGACTAGCAGCAATGAGCTGCCGCCGCTTCCAAACCCCATTCCGAGCGGTAATGGACGCGAGTGAGAGGATGAGAGAAAGGTGTGTGATAAGTTGTAATGGTATCATTTGTGAGGGAGGCGTCAGGCGCATGGGCGATATACCCTAGGATATACTGTTATTTTCTTTTGTTTTTCTATAACATCTATTTATATCAAGTAGACTCGCGATGCGCGATATCTAATGATCTTACAATATTAATAGCTCTGTACTCAGTACTCGTACCAGAATTGTATAGTTGCTATGTGTTGCTGGATGAAGTACCAAAGGTACTGTGTCTCTAGGCTCATATGGCCTGACGGCTGAAGTCGACTTGGCGTTGAACTTTGATCAAATATCATTCTTGGTGATACTCAGGTGCCAGAAATAGTTTCCATGCCCCCCCCCCAAAAAAAAAAAAAAAAAAAAAAAAAAAGGCATTTGACTGCCAAGCTCAGTATGTCAGAAAAATGTGCCCATTTCGATAAATAGTTAACGATCGAGAACCAATGGACGAGGGTCTCGTTAGCGGCCCATGTCTCAAAAAATGGGCTGAAGTGGTGGTCAATTAAGCGCCACGACATCCGCCATTTGTCGCCCGTTCAACTACCGCCCAAGCTAGGCGAGGCCTTGGACTACATGGTATTATACGCGCTTGGCCAAGAGTATGACAAAAGAATCAGCGGGAAAAAACTGTGAGGCCTCTCTGACTCAAGATGGAGGCTGAATCTATGAAGGGATCTTAGAACGTTTAGCCCACTTGAAGGACGCGTTTCAACGATGGGGTCCACGGACCCATGAATAGTTTGTTTCATTGCTCGGGGAAAAGAAAAAAAGATCCATATTGCTGTTAGACGCTACTGTTAGTCGCTCTCCTCTGCCGTCCGGTCCTGAAAGCGGAACATGACGGACGGTTTGGGCTATGACTTGAAAGCTCATCCTTGCATGGAGATTTCCTGGATGGGCCTTTCACTTGATCGGAGGTTTTCAATGAAACATCGGAATCTCTTCTCTGCGAACTGACAATCGTTACCTCTTGCAGGTCAGCTGAACAATGCACTGCTGATCATGAGCCATGCTGTGAATGTTACATTTGTTGAGAGATCGTCTCCAAGATCGGCACGGTAAGTCCGTCGGTATGGGTTTTGTAAAATTGGCAGATAATGCGATGAATGCCACCATCACGATTATCGTTGTACCGATGCCACATAGGTTATACAAGTCTCTCGATGAGGGTCAGTCTCAATTTGTGCATATAGCTGAATATAGCAACATACTTTACTTCTGACAACCACGGACCCCGATCGAGGCGTTTATAGGAAGGATAAGCTGTTGGACCAGCTCTTGTCCCGATCAGATCGCGAGTGACACCGTGCTTCCAAAGTCTATCTTCGTACAAGGATTGATGCCAAAGACTTCGGTTGCCAAAGCCCTGTCCACGTTAAGAGCAGCCTCTGCCAAGATGAGAGCAGAAGCGCCAACAACTCGAGCGGCTAGGGCGGGATATGATATGCTCCGAGAAACAACATGTTGCACGAGAAAAGTTCAAGTGAAGCCCCTGATGAGCCCGAAGTTGTGCAGACGAAGACTAACAATATACGTCATGGAGTACAGCAATGCCACACTTAGGGCTGTCCAACGAGCATCTCAAAATGGGATGCGTTGGCAGAGGTGAAAAAAAAAAAAACCAGGATGAGACGATCTTAAGAGCGATAAGAGTTATAGCCCTTGTGTAGTATTGGCATCCATTGATAGACAGATAGCGCATAATATTGGCATCCTTATGTTGTAAGATATGAAACGCCAACCCCGGTTCCGAAGCCATGACAACACATCAGAAGTAGGCGATGCTTTCTATGACAGGGACCAAGAAGACTGTGCATAACAACCGAATATCGGTCTGCATGGGTGGTAGTGGTACCCGAGTTGCCTCCCAAGAACAACTCATCGCCTGGGACATTTAGTTGGGTAGGTAGATGACGAAGGAGTTGTAGATCTGGAGATGCTTTCTTGAAGATTCAGTTTGCAGGGTTGACCTTGACACTGTCCAGTTTGTATGTAGACCTGAGTTTAAGCAATATATCAAGTATCAGGTTCAGCAAGCTCTACCTACAGTAGCGTCAGGTCAGGTCCATTCATGGATCCATCCATTCTCTAGCTGAGAAGCCCCAGCACGTGGCGGCGAGTGTGCCCTGGGACTACGGCAGGGGCTTATCTCCACCGCGGCAAAAAATAGTGCATCTCTCCGCTGTAGCGTCAGGGGCAGGGGAGGCGACCACTAAGACGGGTCGTATCCATAATTCCTCTGAAACACCAAAGCCGCCCCATCACAAGTCGATTCATGGAGCCCCAAGCCAACGATCGACTTTTTGCTATCGACTCTTTGTGCTCTCGGCGCGTCGCATCTTCACTCTCAGCTGCTCTTCTCGCCAATCACGGATACGAATCTGCTCCTCTCCGGATGTCCACCTGCTCCACTGCCGCCATCATGTACCCCCCCGGCTTCTTTTTTCATGGCCAGCCCAGCGCCATGTTCTCGAGGAAACACTCAATGCAATGGCAAGCAAGCCATGGGGGGAGGCTGATATGTGGGCTCTTCAGCTTTCTGTTTGTATTTAGTTTCCACTGATCGTCCTCCAGTCTGAGTTGTTACTGTCGTCTATGACTCTGATTCATTACCTTGGCCAGATATTAAAGACCAAGATTTTCCTTACTTCTTTCTCACACCTCTTGTTCCCTGTTTCGGACGCTTTAGATTAGAGAGCTTGTTACTTTAACTTAACCTACCAACGACCAATCTTTGTCTCTCGCCTCTTGTTCTCTGTCTCATCGACAAATGCTTTAGAGAACTTATCACTTCAACTCAACCAACATGCACTTCTCCTGGGGAGGGCTCGTAGCCCGAGCAACCTTTATCATGTCTGTTCGACCTCAAGCTCGCGATGCCAAAGAATACACCGATCATACCGTCGCTGCCATCAACCGCTTTAACGAGGAGTGGTATAACCCTCATACCGGTATCTGGGATAACGCTTGGTGGAATTCAGCCAACGCATTCACATTGCTTAGCGATTTCACAACCCTACGACTCAAGGAAGCCAATGATCTCAACATAGGGGGTTTGCTGAGGCAGACTTTCACCAACGCTCAGAAGACGAGTGTTCACACTATGAAGACAATGGATCACGGACTAGTCCATTCCTCCTACTGTCTCGACTCGAGTTCGGGTTGCATGACAAAACGCGGATTCATTGGGAAAAGAGGCTTCGACGATTTTCTCAATGAGTTTTACGACGATGAAGGATGGTGGTCCCTCGGACTCATCCGGGCGTACGACGCTACGGGCTCCCAAGACTATCTCGAGGCCGCTATCGACATCTTCAACGATATGCAGGGCGGCGGTGGTACACCCTGTGGTGGTGGCATATACTGGAAGAAGGAGGGCGAGGGCAGCGACTATGTGAACGCAATCACCAACGAACTCTACCTAACAATTGCTGCCTCTCTCTCACGACGCGTTCCTGACAACAGTACCTACCTAGACATTGCCAAGAAGCAGTGGAAGTGGTTTTCTGATAGCGGAATGATCAACGACAGAAACCTTATTAATGACGGTTTGACGAGCGATTGCAAGAACAACGGTTTACAAACTTGGAGCTACAACCAGGGAGTCATTCTGGGTGGTCTTGTCGAGCTTACTCTTGCAACTGGCGACAAGTGGTATGCCGAGAGAGCCCACGAGATCGCCTACGCCGCTATTGTTGAGCTCACCAACGATGATGGCATTATCATCGAGACTGACGAGTGTGAGCATCGTGAGGGCAATTGCGGGACCGACGGGCAGCAATTTAAAGGAATCTTCATCCGAAACATACGATATCTGAACACAGTCTCGCCCAAGGATCTCTATCGACGGCTCATCATCAAGAATGCCGACTCTATCTGGAGGAACAACCGCAGCAAAGATAACAAGCTGGGCGTTTCCTGGACGGGACCTTATGTCGATGCCACTGGCCCTTCACACAGCAGCGCTATGGATGCTCTTGTCGCGGCGATTGCTGTTTCATAAGTGTCTTGGGATATATAATGGGAAAGTAAAGGACTGGTTAGGCGTCATGGATGGGTAAAACAGGGACAGGTTATGGCGAATATGGATTTATTCATTGGACGAATATAGAAGGACAAGACTGGCTATGAGTATCAGCCACAGCAGGACTTGAGACTCTTTGATTTCTTTTTTATTAATGGTTGATACCCCCTTAGAGGAAGGATAAGAGATGGACATGAACGCCTGGATAGAGGCACTTTCATAACTTTTTATGATAATCGATCTTTACAATATGAGATAATTGGAACGAATGCTACCATTTCTCTCAATACTGTGTTTACTCTTAATGGCTTTACTAATTATGAGGTTGACTATACGTGGTGAAATCGTTGTGATGCAGTGTCGTAGTGTGTCTTGGCCGATGAAATATAAGCACTGTACGGAGCCAGGCGCTGATGAGTGTAGTGGTGACAGAAATTCTCGAGCACCTCCGCAAGTATCATACGCCGTATAGTGTCTGACTGTTTCTTTCCCACCCCTTTGGTATACGGATTATCTTCGACCCACCTGGGAGCTTGACCTCAACATCAGCCTAGGGTGCTATTCACGGATTGCTTCTACTGCCACAATCTAGACATTGGCAAACTCTACCAAATACTGAGTCTACGCTCTATATTTACAGGGGTAAACTGCTCTCATCTGACTGTTCAATCAACCTACTACTCTTGAGCTAGACCCGCTCATCTTTGCAGTCAAGTCGTTGCCTGGCCTCTCATAACATGTCCTACCTCACGACGTAGTATAACCCAAAACTATACTCTCTCGCAAACACCAAACCACTTAGTGCTGCTCGTACTGATAAATCAGCGCAAATGGACGCCCCAGAAGCAGACTTTGATATCAAACTGCAAAAGATCTCAGCAGATCTTCTCGGCGATTTTGACCGCTCTCTGCCCCAGTTTCTCTGGAAGCCTGATGGTCACGGAGGTAATAGAGTGCGCTCGCGGGTGCGCGCAAACGAGACATGGCGTCTGACCAATACCGTATGAAACCTCAAGATTTTCCCTCTGAGCTTGACTAATTCTGTTCTTTCAGCTCTTGGATCCTTTCCAAGAACTTCCGCAGCTGCTGGATCCGTATCTGCCAAAGTGGATTCCCCTCCTTGCTGAGGCGTTTCTGAAGCAATTACAGACGCGCCATCGAGGAAAGACGCTCTCGTCCCGCTCTAAGCTACTCGTTTCTGTCGAGTTTGCTATTTGCAAGATTCTGTACACGTTCTGCAAGATTCGTGGTGAAAAGGTCATTGTGCGATTCCTCAATGTTGAAGCAAAGTACCTTGAGATGTTACTTCTCGCTATCGAGGAATCTGAGCAAGCTTCCGCTGATGACGTTGCTCTCGGGAAGTGGTCGTGGGAAGAGCGCTATGTCGTTCTTCTATGGCTTTCACATCTTTTGCTGGCGCCTTTTGATCTTTCCACAATCTCCTCTGTCGATCTGCAGGATGTGACTGCGCCGGAAATACCGGGCATGATCTGGCCTGAGAATCTCCCTGCCATCACGGTGCGGATGATTCCCCTTGCCATGAAGTATCTTGGTACTCCTGGTAAGGAGAGAGATGCTGCCAAGGCTCTTCTAGTGAGGATGGCTATTCGGCGTGACATGCAACAACTTGGTGTATTAGAGAGCCTGGTCAACTGGTCCCTAAGTGCTCTACGCCTGCGAAAGGACCAGCCTCTGAAGACGACGTACTTTTATCTTGGAGTCCTGTCATTCCTTGCTGGTGTCCTGCGCGCATCATCGGACACTTCTGACATGAATCCATATCTGTCCAAGATTTTCTATGCTATTCACGCAATCTCTGTCGGCGAGGACGAACTCTCAAAGATAATCGTTTCCTTTGCTCTTGCAAGGAAGATGATTCTCAAGGTCATCCGATCCGTGGTTGTGTTGCGCCTCAGACAGACACCACAGGATATGGCCAGCACTGAACTCACAGAGACCGCTATTGGATACCTGCTTGAGTCCGTATCTGATAATGATACCCCTGTCCGGTTTGCAGCTAGCAAATCCCTGAGTATCATCACCTTGAAGCTGGACCCCGATATGGCCTCTCAGGTTGTCGAAGCTGTTCTTGAATCACTGAATCGAAATGTCCTTTGGACAAAACCGGCGGGGGGCAAACCAGTCAGGGACTTGTCTGCTGTGAATAACCTCGAATGGCATGGACTTATGCTCACACTCTCTCATCTGCTTTACCGAAGGTCTCCACCAACTGAACAACTCTCCGACATTGTTCACGCTCTACTCCTCGGCCTGTCTTTCGAGCAACGAAGCATTTCTGGGGGTAGCGTTGGCGCCAATGTACGGGACGCTGCTTGTTTTGGTATCTGGGCTCTAGCACGCCGTTATACAAGCGATGAACTCTTGGCGATTCCGACCCATTCCGTCTTTGCAGCCAAAGCCCATCCAGCGACAAGCTCGATTCTTCAAGTCCTTGGAACGGAACTGGTTGTAACGGCTTCTCTGGACCCTGCAGGAAATATTAGACGTGGTGCGTCAGCAGCATTACAGGAGCTTATCGGACGCCACCCAGATACTGTTGAGCAGGGAATTTGGGTGGTACAGACTGTTGATTACCACGCTGTTGCACGACGCTCAAGGGCGATTGAAGAGGTGGCTGTGAACGCGACCAGACTGTCCAGCCAGTATGGTGAAGCCATCATCGATACACTCCTAGGCTGGAGGGGCATCGGCGACCTCGATGCTAACTCACGACGTGTCTCCGGCGCTGCCTTTGGTGTTCTCACATTCGAACTATCCGACACTAAATCTGGCGACTCTCTCAACCGCTTCAAAACCACTGTTCAGCTGCTCACTGGTCGCCTCAAAACACTCCAACCTCGCCAGGTTGAGGAGAGACATGGCCTGCTACTGTGCTTTGCTGCTGTTCTCGACAAATTTCCCGCATTATTTGATGCAGGTACATTGCCACATGATTTGTCGCTAATCAATGAAATTCTGTCGACGGTTTCAGGCATATTGGATAACCTGCAGTCAACTGCTTATCGAAAGCCAGAGCTGCTGGCCGAAGCAGCAAGTCGCCTTGTTGTCTCTGCACTGCCTGTATTGCAAGTCGCAATTCTAGGTGTAGAGTCGCAAATCATCCTTCGCCCAGGTCAAGAGCTCCTCCATCCGGATAACTCATCTGCTTATCTGGACCTTGTGTCTGCACTTGATGCTGTTGATGATACTCAGGGTGCAATCGTGACGCGACTTATCTCGTCATTGCGGGCTATTATGCCAACTTGGCTCAACCGCAGTGAACAAGAAACAATTGAATCAACTGCAGCCGCGTCCCTAGTTCTGCTGATATTCTCCCGACCAGCAGAGAGAAAAGCACTTCTAGGCGAGTGGGCGGAAACTGTTCAACGTCGCCCTACAAGCCGAGCCATGACCCACGGTAACGGCTACTTTTCCGCACTTACAATTGCACAGCCCTTAGTGGGATCTGGCGAAGACGTGGCTTCTCAGGCGATTCTAGAGCGTTGGGCATGGGATAAGGAGGTAGACAGTCGTGTTGCCATCTTGCAGAGCTTGACACAAAGCAGCATTCTGCACAACAAGCCCTTGACGTTTCTACAGTTGATTGCAGAGGGTTTGAACGACTATACTACAAATGCCAGAGGAGACGTAGGATCTCACGTTCGTGTGCAGGCTCTGAGGGCCGTGAGAGCACTATGGAACAAGTTGGATGAAGTAGCCTCTCAGGGCGAGTGGGAAGAAGCATCTGTACAAGCCCTCTTCTTCAGCGTTCTTCGTCTTTCTGCCGAGAAACTCGACCGCGTGCGCCCTGAAGCTCAAGCTGCTATTGCGCTGGTTCTACAAGAAGGGTATGTTCGATCCCATGAGCGTATAATATGGGACACTGCTGACTACTTTTAGCTACTCTAAAGAACTTCGTGAACTCACTTTCTCATCAAAAGCCTACTTCCAGAGTCTCCTTAGCCTCCACAATGGGGATTCTCTTCGGTCATCACTTCGAAACGTTGCCAATAACGACCTAGGTCAATGGATGACAGAGCTCATGTCTGGTTTTGTTTCATCGGCAGACACAGGTAATGAAGACTTAGTCATCGCTAGTCGAGCTGCACTTTGCGGATTCTGCAAGAGCAGTCATGAGAACCTTGACCTTGCTTGTCAGGCATTGCTACAAAACCTCAAGGTTCGACAGGGTCAGGACAGGTTCATTGTGCCGACCCTGGAGATTATCGCGTTCCTCTTTCACATGCAGCTCTTCCAAAAGAGTAGCGTCAATCTCCGCAGCCTGTGCCTGCAGACGCAGAAGGCGGGCTACAAGACGGGTAACATGCGCAAGCTCGAGGCATGCATCAAAGTTTACAGCGGCGTTGCATCAATGGGCGATCAAGTGGGTGTCGAGGAAGGTGTCCAAGAAGCCAGGAGGCGTCTAGGGGCAATGCTGCATCATCCCTGGCCCAAGGTCAGGAGCATAGTGGTGGATGGGCTCTGGGGTGTGCTCTGGGAGCAGGAAGAGGCTGCTGAGAAGTTGAAAAGCGTAGACTGGGGTAAAGTTGGAAAGCCACAGATCAAAAACGCAGTTGAAGAGTTGCGTTTAAGCTAGTTTAGGGATCTACAAATCGCAGCCCAATATGGCAGTTGAATAAGGCCTTTGACAGCTGCATAGCTCCAAATCACGTTCCTGATCGACCCGGCATGGTGAGCCGATATCTACCGAGAGTTGGTAGGCGTTAGTTACTGCGACATTGCGTCCCAGAGAGGAAGGTGAGCGAAACAACGGCCAGCCACATGTAAGCTACGGTGTTGAAGAACATCACCATGAGATAAAACGGCGAGACATGGGTGGATGATCAACTGAGAAGCTGAACACAGTTCCATACAAGTGGCTTGGATAGTAGAAAGCCACGAGGAATAGGGCATCATGAGTGTTTTGGAACTTGCATGTCAGTGACTGACTCGTAGAAGCGAGTCCGGTATCGGTTTGGATTTGCGCCATGTTTGTAGTAGTGTTGTGGCCAAGACCAGCCAGCTGCGCACGTAATCTTGGGTGACGATTATGTGTCGTGATGATAGTGTCTGGGAGACTGATTGGAAGACATGTGATATAGGTGGATGGAGCTGCTTGAAAGGTAGCCAACATCTCAGGAAGGCATTATACGTAGTAGAGACGGAGTGTTTAGCTTGCGGCTCTAGATTGATCTTATAAGCCACGTATTTGGCCTCAATACTCCTGATAACACGCTTTCTGCATTAGATGCAAAGCCATTCGTAGTAGGTTACGGAATCGGGCCGCCGGCGATCCCTTTGACAACCCCTTTAACTAGGTTTGAGGATAAGGATAACTTGTTCCGTACGCACCTGTATATGAGACGGATATGGCGTGTTCGTTTCGCATACCTAGTACGCAGGTGTTGTAGCTGGATATGTCTGAGCGGATGGGGAGTTTACCAGGAGTATACCTATAATAAGGCAGGAATGTGGATATGTAGAGGTGAAGATACGTATTCGATCAATTGCATTCGAGGAAATGCAGTAATATCTAGACTCCACGTTGGATCCTCGATACCCCAGGAAGAGAATAAAATGGGAGAGCAACACCTATGTAGTACCTACCTGACTTTACCTAAGTAGATGGTGCATAAGGCTGCATAATTGTAAATTTAGGCAGGCGCAACACATCCTACCTGGGTACCTTTCATACTTACAGGTACCCAGTCAAGCAGGTACCTGCCCACGTAGTATCGTAGATGGAAAGCTCTAATTTTACTTCTTTATCATCACAAACAGCTTCGCTTCAACTGAAGCTCGGCTAAGGTATATACCAGATCAGTCCCGGCAGAACGGTCAAAAGGACGTGGGGGGGCCAACTGCACCCTTACTCCTCTTATCAGGGTTCAGCAGGCACATTATCGTGTGATGAGACAAGCCCCTCGGAGCATGGTTGGTTGGTTGGACCCTGTCTCAGCATCTGAACCTGGGGAAATGCAAACTTCATATTGGATGACACCTCTCGAGATCGAA
Source organism: Fusarium guadeloupense (assembly GCA_021655865.1). Classification (NCBI taxonomy): domain Eukaryota; kingdom Fungi; phylum Ascomycota; class Sordariomycetes; order Hypocreales; family Nectriaceae; genus Fusarium; species Fusarium guadeloupense. The sequence continues at coordinate 87,745 of JAJJWM010000054.1, forward strand.
CCAGCAAACATTACGCATATCTCCCAACATGGCAAACTGCTTTACGACCAGGTCATGTTATGTATGCTGATAGGAAGGACTCGGCTTACGGTCGATTGCACACGGCTGACGACGGTGACGATGATGACGATGAGCTGTTGATATGGAATCGAGCCGGCGGTTGGTCGTTTTGATAAGCAACCTTGAACCGCTCCCGCCACAACACCACAAATGGTAACACCTCCAAACACACCTTTCAGATATCGGCCAGTTCCGCATATGACAGACCCAGTACCTTGTACTGAGTGATGCAACACTGTTTACCATTGTATCCTGGTCAAGCTTGTTGAGCAAACGGCCCTCGGAAGTTAGTCAATTTCTATTATGGATAATCCATATATCGGCAATGGTTCTATTTTTTATTTTTTATTTTTTGTTCTTCTTTTTCTTGCGTTGTTAATATTGACACGGTATTGTAACAAGCTTTCGCTTCACTTTCTATATATCCCTTAGTCTGCAGTACCTCGACTACGCAACCCCAATTGCTGGCTTAATTCGGATGCCAAGGCGTTGGTGTCCTTCATCGATACGCTTGGCATCCACGGTCACTAATTATTGATCTTCTCGCTTGCTAGACAATCCAAATATTGGGCATTACAAGAGTACCAAATAATTCACACTAGATCACAACAGTTCAGCATTCTACTGAGCCGACTACCATATCCAAATTCCAAAACTTCAAGCACGCCTTTGAGTCTATAAGAGCCTGCGAAGACAACCCCTAGTCGGTCTAGCCCCGAAGACCATGACCCCCTGGCTCGTTGGCTCATTCATCGATCCTTAGCTCCACAGTCGGCGGCCAACACCCCTCCCTCCCACTCCTTCAAGGCGCACAGGGCCACGGAGGACGGGGCCACGGGCCTTGGGGGCCATAGAACTCGTTCTGAGTGTGCTGCGCTGAGCTGCGCAACTCGAGGACTCGACCATCAACGCTACAGTGCTGTGCCTTCATGCCGGCCAACCGGGACCAGTCGATTCGCCCGCACCATACTCTCGCCTCCGCAATAACTATCTTGGGACCAGCCGCACCTTGTCCACCTCCACTCTTCCTCTTCTTATCTTAACTTATTGCACCCTCTGAACTCTGCCCTGTCTTTATTCTTATTCTGGCTTTGGCTCTCTTACCTACCTAGCCACAGCCTGTTGGCTCACTCATTGATCGATTGCGAGGCGACAGACGGCTTGACCTCTTCGCGAATCTGCAATACAAACCATTACGCGCATAGTTATACTCTGGATTGGCTACTTTAACGATTGCATTCAATAACAGCCGCGCTACCTACTACTTTCTCTCGAACCAAATCCTTAACGGCACTTCTACTCCTAGGCCGCCCATCGCCGACTACCGGCAACACCAACATCTCTCATCGATTTGAACGAACCCCGCCGAATTTACGATTTTCATGCATTCTTTGCTCGCTGAATCATTGCTATTACCACTCAAGTGCCACTGTCGGCGGCCTTATGTTGTGCTGAACTATTTTGATAATTCAAGATCGACTACCGGCTCCACGCCACGACAACTTCGACCACCCATCCCGTTTCCGTCGCATCTTCCGACCAAGTCTTAACCTCTTAGTTTAAGTCGTTACCTCGCTCGTCGAGCCCTCTGCGGAGGACGACGAGCGCGGACTGGGGACGCAGACATGGCTCTCTACTCTGAGCCTCCAACTCTTCGCGAATTCAAATACGACAAGCCTACTCTGCTCGTCTGCTGGTGGACAACGTCATTCTGTACCCTCATTATTCTTGTGCGTCTTGCTGGTCGCTTTATCCGCACCGAGCGGTTGTTTACTGAGGATCGCGTTGCTGCCCTGGCCTTGATTCCTTTATACGCTCGCATGGCATGCGTCCACTTTATTCTAATTTACGGAACCAACAATGCTCAGTTTGATGGTGTTGAGCTCACTGATGAACAATTGCGTCAGAAATCTATTGGCAGTGGTCTTGTCCTTGCCAGTCGGATTTTCTACGCTGCAACGTATGTGGCGCCCTCTTTTATCCCTTGATTTCTCATCAATCCGCCACCTTGAAACGGTAACGGTTCGCTTAAAGTTGGGTTTCATATACTGACATTTTTGCTAAAGATTATGGGTGCTCAAGTTCGCAGTCCTCGAGTTCCTCCACCGATTAACCCGTGCTACGTGGGAACGAACGTGGCAGACATCTTTGTATGTCATTCGTATCATCCTCGCAGCTACTTTTGTCGCCATCGTCATAAGCGATTTTGCCGAATGTCGTCCCTACAGCCATTACTGGCAAGTGTTGCCTGATCCTGGTGGTCAATGCCGTCAAGGTTATGTGCAGCTGCTTACTATGGCGGTTTGCAACGTTATCACCGACTTATTACTCGTTATCTTTCCAATTCCGATCATCGTGACGAGCGGGATGACAATTAAGAGGAAATTACAGCTCGTGCTTCTCTTCTCCCTCAACTTGTCTGTTGTGGGAGTAACCTTGTATCGAGTACCGCACATTTTTGACCATCACGGCCGTCAACAATATCGATCGCTCTTAGCCTCGGTAGAGCTCCTATTTGCTACGGCTGCGGCCAACTCGCTGGTACTGGGATCTTTTGTGCGCGACAGGGGACTCAAGAAGCAAAAGTTCCGCCGCTCTTCTGTCGCCGAGTCTTTCGATCCTTCACTTAATCTCCGCCGACCAACTCTACACCGACACTGGGGAAGCGATGAGGATCTCGTTCGGGATGTTGGTATGACTGTTGATCCTGAACTTCAAGACCAGCCCGACAATTCCAGCGATAATGGCGTTTTGCAATACACCCCTGCTCCTATTGCCCGGAAGCTGGATCAAGACCTTGAGCGTTGGCAATTTCCGCAAAGAGAGCGTAGCAATGCAGAGCGCAGCGATGACTCCCTTCTGCCTCAGGATCCTCTCTCAAAATCCAAAAGTGATGCTAGTACGGCACCAAGAAGAGTCTCCTTCTTTGACGTGGGCGGTTTGCTTGATGTTCCACGAGAAAGTGCTGGAAGCATACGAGCGAACAGCCGCGATTCATCTAGCGAAGAGCCGACACAGGGCCATTCAGCCCCTGCGCCTTCACTCCCAGCTAGTCCGGGTGGCTTCCGCCGGGGCTCAACCGCTTTACTTCAAGATCTTGGTGGTCTTTTTGGGCCCATGAATGCAAGGCAAAGTCGATCAAAAACCAAGCCAGGAGGAACAGAATTACAACCGATACCGCAATCCCGGCAAGAGCCAGAGCATAACGCAAAAGGCCAACCGGAGGCGGAGCTTCAAGATCCTGGTGGCCTCCTGAAATGAGAAGAGAAGGATTTGTTGGCATCATAAGCCAATACTTTGATGACATAGTGGCATTTTTACCCACGACAACCTTACGACGATAGCGACTTTCTCACCATGGTGAACCATGTGTTTTGTAGATATAGACACGGCCGTTTGTGATTGCGCAACGGACATCAACGGATTGGGAGGACACGGCGCAGTAATGCACATGGAGGGGGCTTGGTACTTGGGTATACGCGATATGCGCGATCTAGGATATAGGATTTAGGTGTTGGCACGGCCGTATGGGTTTGGATTTTGATTTCTCGCGGGGTTTAGCATGGGTTCTTTTAGTCGTGGCCATCGGATCGGACTTTGGTTATATATATACCCCGGCGAAAGCCAAGTTAACGTTTAATGGAATTGATATGATATTCTTACGAATTCTGAGCAAATGTGAAACATTTGACAAGTATACAGGCACGAGGTTGCACTATCGAGACGTGTTTATATCGTCAATGAGTGACTGGCTAAGAAGACTAGTAAGGCGTTTGAGTATCACTAATTCATCTGATTAACATCATGAATGTCCACTTGAACCCGGAAAGCGATCAGGTATAAAGATAGACACTGTAGAATACTTAGCATTCCGTAACTGGCTTTGCTATGACAGCAATATACATGGAAACCCCTGAAACGCCAGCTTTTTTATAATTTCAAGTGCAGTTTGACGCCTCCGTCCTCGTACCAAAAGCCCATTCTTTCCCTGTCTAATCCAACAACTCATGCCTTCAGACTCAATCTCGAGATGGCCCTCCAATCTAATACTCACCATGCCCACGCAACAGATAGATTACACGCAAAGTCGATAACTAGCATAACGACCAGCCGTCTCGCTGCTTCGGATAATCTTCACGACTTGACCTCGCTTAAGACCCAGGTAACGAGCAACGGGGTCCTTTTGCAGGATACGCGGCAGCTGGGTCTCCTTGAGACGGTAGCGCTTAAGCAGGGCCATCTTCTCATCGCGGGAGAGCAGAACGTGCTTGGGGACGAGCTCGTGGTGAGTGATGTTGACGAGCAGGTCGTCCTCAAGGAAGCACTCAATCTTGGCGAGTGACTCAACACTGGCGAGGGACTTGCGGGCGGCGGGCGAGAGCGGGACGTGCGTCACCATGATGCCCGTCTTGTAGTTGTTGGTGATCACGTACGTGGCGAACTGGCGGATCTGGCTGACGCCAAAGGTCTTGTCGGCGAGGAACTCGACCCAGACGGGGCCGCAGTCGGGAGTGGGATCTGGGTTGGCTTGCGTCGCCGGAGGGGTGTGCTTGCGGAGCATGTTTTCGCTAGGACGCGCTGAGAATTGGAGCTTGGCACGGCTACGAGTTGAGGCTGTGTTAGTGTCGTGTTTTCTCCTTTGTTCGGGATCGCAAAAGTCGGTCTTACTTGATGGAACCATCGGGGTTGCAGTACTCGTCGCGAAAGCGGTCGAGCGAGATCTTGACTTCTTCTTCAGCGAGCTCGTATTCCTTGATGACTAGAGTTAGCTTCCTGAACTAGGAGTATGTATGCGCATACTGCGCGCTTCTTTTGGCGATCCATTAGGACTTGGGAAAAACGTACTCGGTCCGCGACCATCTCATGGACGGTCCTCCATGCCCGCCAAAGCCTCACAACCTCCTTGGACTTGGCATCTGTAGGAACGTGATCGATATCCATGATTTTTATAGAAGAAAGTCGCGATTCGGATCGTGGTGTTGATGGTCGAGCTGTTACAGACAAAGAAGGGTCGTGATCGCGAGCGACGTCAAAAATAGCCTTGCATCGTCGGCCGCAAAAGTCCAAATTCTGAGCGGGTCTAGGAACGCCGATAGAGTCATGTGATGATAACGCGCCACAGCCATTCATCGCATCAGCCACACGGGCCGTGCCTGCCCACGCACCCACCCGAGGGGCTCCAGGTCCAGGACCCTTCAAAGGCTTGGGGCGCCCTTTTCCAGTGGAACGCTAGGGGAACAAGGGAGGGGCACCCCCTAGAAAAAAGCACAAGACAGCTGGAGCAGCGACAGCTCAGGGGCGCACGGGCCCCAAACGGGCAAGAGGTCGCAAATCAGACACGGGTCCAGAAGCAGAAAGTGGTGGAATTTCGACACCGGGTCGTTACTGCCAGCACCTGTCCTGTGTGCGTGAACTATCCTTTCGGGGGGGCTTCATTTTTTCCCTCTTCCCTTTTTTTTCTAACTTGACCTTCTTCTCCCTCTTCACTCTTGATCTCGACAACACGTGTCGTCCTCACTCTGACTCTTACTCCTCACAAGGAATCTCCTCGAGCAGTTACGCTCCTGGCTACAAGTTTCCCGCTCGCTTCGTCCTCCCCGCTCATCGAAATGGCTGAATCCACGACTGCTCCCGCCCCTGCGGCGGACAAGCAAACCACAACTCGCCCTACCAAGCCTGATGAGAATGCCTTTAAGGAGGAGCTTGCAAAGGCTGAGAAGGACCACAAGGCTTCAATGGACCGTCTGGTACGACCTCAATTCCTGCTCTTCTCTTCAATATCAGCCCAGGTTCCACATCTGTGGCCTCGCCTAAATTACATACATCGACTAACTATATCTCCTCTTCTAGGCTGCTGTCAAGGCTAAGATCGAGATTGCCATGCCCAACAAGAACAAGGATCAGCCCAACCCTACCCAGAAGCGACGACAAGAGCTCATTGCCCAGGCCAACGAGATTCGACAGAAGCAGGCCGGCGGAAAGAACGCCCGCTCTACTAAGCTCGACCAGATCAAGCGCCTCGATGAGCAGCTCCGCAGCCGAGTCAATGAGCAAAAGACGGCAAAGGCAAAGGTTCCTTACAAGAGCCTTGAGGACGTCGACCGCCAGATTGCCACCCTTGACAAGCAGGTCAACTCTGGTACCATGAAGCTGGTTGACGAGAAGAAGGCCCTGTCCGACATCTCCAACCTCCGCAAGATCCGCAAGAACTTTGGTCAGTTTGAGGACTCTCAGAAGCAGATTGACGACCTCCGAGCCAAGATCAAGGAGATCAAGGACAGCATGGACGACCCTGAGCAGAAGGCCCTTTCTGACCAGTACACCAAGATCCAGGCTGAGATTGATGCCATCAAGGCCGAGCAGGATGAGGCTTACAAGGGTCTGTCCAGCCTCCGCGATGAGCGTTCCAAGCTCCAAGCTGAGCAGCAGGAGAAGTACACTGCTATCCGCAAGCTCAAGGATGACTACCATGGTCAGAGAAAGGCTTACCAGGCTTATGAGCGTGAGGCCCGTGAGCGCCAGCGTGAGAGGCAAAGGGCTGAGCAGGAGCGTTACCACCAGGAGCGCAAGAAGGCCGAGGCCGAGCGTCGTCTTGGTGAGGCCAGCGACCCTGCCTACCTCGATGAGATTCGCCGTGCCAACAGCCTGCTTCAGTTCCTCGACCCCAACCATAAGGTTGAGAAGGGACCCCTCATGGCCGACACTGGTCTCGGTGCTCAAGCTCAGCGAAGCGTTGATGAGGCTGGTCTTAAGGGTACCAAGCTCACCCGCAAGGAGGACCGTGATGAAGAATACGCCCCTGCTGTCAAGAAGGGTAAGAAGGGCAAGAAGGGCGGTGCTCACGGTGCTTCATCCAACAAGTTCAACGTCCCTCCATCCGTCGTCGAGGACTGTGCTGCCATGGGCATTGACCCTCCCATGAGTGCCGCCGATATTCCTGCTGTTACTGAGAAGGTCCGCGCCAAGCTTGACTTTTGGAAGAACGACCAGGAGGCCCAGACCCAGCGAGTAAGTTTTCATTCCAGGAAGAATCTTCATGAATCTACTGCTAACAATAATCGTAGAACATTGAGAAGGCCAAGAAGGAGATTGCTGAGCTCGATGCTGCTGAGGCTAACGGCGACAAGGTTGACCAGGCTACTGCTGACCTGAAGGAGACTTCTATTGCTGGCAAGCAAGAGTCGTAAACCTGTCTCAACACGAATCTGATCGCTCGTCGGTATCCTCCCATTCCGTCGATGCTGGGCCCCTATACCAAATCCTCCCGTTCGCGCTCACTCTCTTCACTTGATCACGTACCATCCTCAACCTTTCCGCAACCTGTTTGCGATCCTTCTTCGCGCTCTTACTCGGCATGCTGTATCAAACGCTGAGCTTATATACTCAACCGTTGTTCGAAGTTGTCTGGCCCACAACTCTAATTGCCCGAGTTACTTCTCACTTCTCCCCCTTTCTTGTCATATCATGCTCGAATCTAAAAAGCGCTTCTTCGTGCTATTTTGTAATTAGGCGCTATTTCTACCAAAGTCATGCGCAAGGAAAATGACAAAAGTTGGTTCAAACTTGTGATGCGTTTACTGGTGGTGTTTGCGTGGCATGATTCTCGGTTATCAGGCTCGCTTCTGTCGATCGTGATCCTAAGTTTGGGTCAATCGCTTATTGGCGCTCTGGTAGAAATGCTAAGTCGAGAGATGAAGCTTGTAGCTGCATTTTGGTCAAGTTGGGTACGCATCAGGCCTCTGTAGTTCTACCTCTCTGCTTATTACCCTTTGCTTACTGCTTGCTTGCTTCCTTGCATGCGTTAGAAGTGAACCTTGAGAGAATATCTTGTTTGCAAGTTAAGGTTTACTGCAGATAATGTGTTGAAAAAAACAAGGGCATGAACCTGACGTTAGTCCCCAATCCTTCGGCCTGGCCATCATCTTTCAGCTGCTCGAGTGCATACCCCTCCTTTCAACGATCCCCACTCACCCAACCATCATGTCTTGGGTTCGCTCTATTCGTGATGTACGTCAGTAAGCAGATGAAGTTGCGTTATTCGTAATTCTGCCTTCAGTGGCGTGGTATTTCATAATCTCAGATACACACAAATATGCCCCATGGTAATAACCCCAGATACTCCAAAGAAAAAGTGCTAGGCTGGAAAGCTTCTACTCAAAACGTAAATGGCATCGTCAGCCCAAACTTCAAAACCCCCAGTAAAGATGCCACCTTGGTCTGCTATGCCAGTAATACTCCACGCCCTGGTTATGCAATGGTATTCGTGTTCGTAGAAATCGTAATATGAGGTTTATAGCATGCTCGGCATCTATAGATGCTTGGTCGTGTAGGCTATTTACCATCGTCTAGTAGCCAGGAGGATAGTTGTAAGCACCGGGCATCGGCGGCATGGGTCCGAAACTCGGCCGTCTCATCCCAGGGCCGGGAGTTCGGCGGTCGGGTCGAGGCATAGGAGGAGGTGTCTGCGGCGGAGGATGCATCTGGGCTGGGTCACCACGATATGCTGGAGGTGCAACTGCTCCAGAGCCCCCGGAAGAATTGTTGCCGCCGCCGCTGCCGCCGCTTCGACGGTTTACTTTTCGAAAACTCTGTAGTGAGCCCAATGGCGGCTCCTTAACGGCCGGCTCGTCCTCAGCCGGCAGTGTAAGTTCAACAAGTCCAAAGAAATATTCCAATACTTCGGGATAGCGCTGTACGCTCGCTTGCCAATCTTCGTCGATGCCGCGTTTAAGGGAGGCTTGCGCCTCGGCGACCTGCGTCGGATGAGGTGGTGCGTGATAGTAATGATAAGCGTGAGCAGTGATCCGATCCATATGCGCAGCATGGGCGGTTTTTCGTTGATCGGTGAGGAGACGGAAGTATTCAAGTATGTAGTCTTGCGCGTGCCCTCGAACCCAAGAACTACCAATGATAGAGTTAGATCTGATTCGAAGTGCGCGGCAGAGAGGCCAGAGCTCGTACCGTATCTCAGTATATATCGACCGCATCATGCGGTCCTCGGCTTGTTTGACAGCAACATCAAGGCCCTTAGCTTCGCACTCACATGCCATGTTGGCCGGGGCGTGGCATATCGCGCAATCGGGGTCCATCCTGAAGACAGCCTTGCCACTTTGTGAATAACTTCTGGTTCTGGTAAACATCTTAGCTGATATAACAGGACTATTGAAAGACGCTAGCTGAAGCGGACGGTTGAGGTGCGGAAGGCGATCAGAGACAATATTCAACTACGGTCAACTCATGGCAACAGGGCAGGCTTGTAATCCCCCTCCAACCCCGCAAACGTCTTTCATACGATTGTATGTACGCAGGAGAAAGAAGCAGCAATGACGAGATTAGGCCATGGGCAGACAAGAAATGGGGGCTAGAAGTACAATACAGTAGGGATGGCAAGAGAGAGAAGTTAAAACGGACCTACGGTAGTTAAAAAAAAAAAGCACGAGCCGTGTTAACGTCGGATTGACGGCGTGGCGGTAAGGAGATAACGACACCAGGTGGTTTGCCCGTTCAACACCAGTTGGGGACAGAGGGGAGCTGTTTCGCTGGAGCCGTATGTATGCTGCAAGCACCAGCAGCTGTCGGGGCTCACGCTGGAAAGGGAGGGAGAAACTGAAAAGCGAGATGGAAGAAAGTCGCGTGGGGAAGCGAGGGAAGCTATGTGGAGAGATCGAATGAGGACAGGCCGACCACGTCTACAGTCGTGGCTCGAATGCGGAACCACGGATCGTATGCAGGCTGGCCCAATGGCTTCGAACTGGTACAAGGGAGGGGTCGATGGCGGCGAACCGTCGTTGGGTGATTGTGCGGCTCATGTACTGCTGCCAGGAAGGGTGGTGTTGACGAGCAGTAGTATTGTACCACCAGGATGGGTGGAGGGGTGAGTGGGACGTCGAGGAGGAGAAGAAGTCGAGATAGAGTTGACCGAAACTGAATCGTAGGGCTTCTGGAGGTTTGGCTTGATGTATTGTAAAAGAAGGACAGAAGCTGGACCGACTGACGAACTTGAAAGAATGCAAAAGATGGTCAGGCGTAACAAATGAGGAGTCGGTTGGGCTGGAGGTGGTAAGCCAGAGGAACGTTTACCGAAAACTTGGCGAATGAAGATCAAGGTCAATAGCCAAGAGCCCCAGCAGAGATGCAAAGCAGCCGATAGAGGGGAGCACTGAAGGGCTGACAACATGGAGCACATGAAAGAGACTCTGTTGGCTCTCTTTCTAGCCCTCTCCATCCATTGCTGCAACACGGGTTCACCGCATTTTGGCGTCAGCAAACGCCTCTTGTTAAGCTCGGGAAGCTGGGGCTGGGCTAGACATTGGTCGAATGACGTTCGGCGCCGGTGATGGGCCATTCCGGGCCTGCTGCAGGATCCCGTCGGATCGAGGCGAGACGAACGGCTGGTGGAGATATCGTGGAAGGAGAGTTTACATCGCTGAACGTTTATCTCCTTTGGTCTTGAATACCAGTATGGACTGCATTGCAGCTCGAGGTAAAGAATCCGATAGGATATTGGTCGCTCATGGAGATCGTCTGCAAGGTTGCAGGGAAATCCCCCGGACGTGAGGTCCGTAAATGTGATGCATCGGCTAACTTATTAGTGCAATAATCGGCTGGGACAGTTTTGGACAAGGAAAGGCGTTGTGGGAGTTGATCCAAGGCTGAAGATATTACAGGAAGAAAAATAGATGAAAAGGAGAAGACGGGGATATGTAGACTTGAGCACTGCCTTCTTTCCCAAAGTCCTAGCTGAGACCTGAGGCATTGATCAAGGGCGGTTGCCTGTCGTTCACTGAAGTCCTCTTTCCCTTTTGGGATTTATTCAACATTCAACTGTAAGACCTCAATTAGACAAATACCAAGTATCAAACAAAACCATGTTAGGTAGTTTCAAGTTATTCTATAGGTAAATATGCCTGATGAGTTGATTGAATTCGAACTAGGCTTTAGAAATCAATTGAATCTTGATATTATATCAGATAGCTCCTTCTACGCAATTGTCTGCAATTCCTTATCTTATCAGTAACCCAAGCAAATTCTAGAGAATGCATCATTGAATCCATCATCTTCAGCTTCAACTCAGGAGCAGACAAGAATTACTTACCCAATCATGGCTCCGCGGTACTCAGCCGTATCGTCACCCTTTCTCCCATTCCTCTATCCCTCCTTATTCTTCTCGAGACACACTTTGGCCAGCGCAACAGCTCTTCGACGTCGCTACAACTCCACCATAAACGATCTCCCAGAGTCCCGACTTAACCCCGCCCCCGACGACTATGCCTCCCCAAGCTTCTCCGACAAAGCCCAGCTGACTCTATACGCTGGCCGCGGCGGAAACGGCTGCATCTCTTTCCTGCGCGAAGCTTACCTAGCCGAAGGACCTCCCAATGGCGGCGACGGTGGACACGGCGGCAATGTCTACATTCAGGCCGCCCATGGCGAGACTTCGCTGCACAAGCTCGCCCGTAAGCGCTTCATTCGAGCTGGTCGCGGTAAGCACGGACAGGGAAGCGCAAAGAGCGGAACACGAGGAGAAGATATCATTATAACTGTGCCAGTGGGAACTGTAGTACGTGAATTGGAACGCCAGGATCCAATTGCTGAAGAGGAGCTGGACATGCGGTTGTGGCGCGCTCAGCAGAAGCAAAAGAGGATGGAGGAGCGTGTAGCTGCCTTGGAGCGAAAGAAGAGACAAGAAGAGTACGAGGAAGGTTATGAGGAGGAGGAGGAAGAAGAAAAGGTCGAAGAGGTCGAAGAAGAGGAAAACCAAGATCCTGAGCGTCGCAAATGGCTTCTCTACCCTGGATTGTCCAAGACCGATGTCAAACAAACAGTCTTTCCTAAATTACCCAAACGTACACGACTCCTCAAGCAGCCGCCGCCCACGATCCATCTGGACTTGTCCCGTCCTACTCCTAAGCCAATCCTCCTTGCAACTGGTGGCATTGGTGGTTTGGGAAACCCTCACTTCACGTCGCGAGCGCACCCGCGTCCCATGTTTGCAACCAAGGGTGAAGAAGCAGTAACCATGAAGATTGAGCTCGAGCTTAAGCTTCTTGCTGACGTTGGTCTGGTCGGTCTTCCAAATGCTGGCAAGAGTACACTTCTTCGGGCCATCACAAACAGCCGTACCCGCGTGGGCAACTGGGCTTTTACGACTCTCCAGCCTAACATTGGTACCGTTATTCTCGACAAATACTCTGGTCGTCCGACCATTAGGAGCTACCGTCGTTATCCCGCTCAGATGGGTCTGCCCGAAGCAGTCGAGACTGAGCCACGCACCCGCTTCACCATTGCTGACATCCCCGGTTTGATCGAAGGCGCGCATCTTGATCGCGGTTTGGGTATTGCTTTCCTACGACATGTCGAGCGCGCTGGTGTCCTCGCTTTCGTTATCGACCTATCCGCAGGCAATGCAGTCAAGGCTCTCGATTCTCTCTGGCGCGAAGTTGGCCTCTACGCCCAGATGCGCGATGAGGAAGAAGCTGACCGTGAAGTTGACTCACGCGTCGATTGGGATATCACATCAGACATGGACGGGCCTATGAATCTATCTCCCGAGTTCGAAACAGGACACGAGGACTTTACCTCAACGCAAGCATTACAAATTGCTGGAAAGCCATGGTTCGTTGTTGCAACCAAGGCCGACCTACCAGAGACACAGGAAAACTTCAAGGAGCTCAAGGAGTACCTTGATAGCATCACCAAAGGCGACAAGCCTCATCCAAGTGGTGTGGAGGATTCCTGGACCAAGGACTGCACCGTCATCCCGGTGAGCGCAATCAATGGTCAAGGCGTCGATAGAATTGTACACTGGACTGTTGGATTATTAGACGAGTAGACCAAGGTTGTGGAAACACCAATGTATTATACCATCTGTATCAGGAGTTCATGCCTGGTCATGATTCAAACTGTAATAACACCAAACATCATCAAGCTATTGTAAATAATGGACCGTTTTCTTTTAAGCCGCTTCCGTTTTCTCCTCAGTTTCTGCCTCCTTCGCAGGTTCTGTCACCAGCTCCGTATCGGCGGGCTCCTCGGGCGATGGGAGATCCGCAACGTCCATCTCCTCCGTGGCATCATCAGCGGTCTTAGCCCCCTCGACAGACTTCTGTTCGTTCTTCTGTACAGCAATGTTGATGAGAGGGGAAGTGTCGTTGAAAATACGTAGTAGCATGGCTGAACGGTCCTCCTTAGGAAGCATAAGGTTAAGCGAGTGAATGCTCTTCCAGAGAGGTAGGGCCATGCGCTCCCTAAAGTCAGGGTCTGTGCCATCAGGCTCGACACGGAGGACGGCACAACCCATGCCCATGTCTCGGACACGTTCGCCAATTTCGTCGAAGCGCTCCCACTTGCCGTCGTTAATACGGGGGAACATCTCAATGAGAAGCTTGCGGAAGGTCTCCTTGTTATGGAGATGCACAACACGAGGCTCACCAACGTAGCCTTGAAGGATAGGCATGCCCTCGGCCTGGATACGCCATCTGCAGACATCAGCTGACGGTGCATCTTGCTTCATATACATGCGGACACCGCCGTGGATGAACTTGATTCCACGGCCTTCATTCTCAATAAGAATATCTCGAAGGAGAGCACTGGTGTAGTAAATAGCCTTGGCAGGCTCACCCATCTCGTTTCGCACCATGTATCGGTCGTCGGGGAAACGCTTGGAGATATGATAAAACTCCTTAATGTTCTGAACGGTAGGGTGGTTAACGTCAAGGTACTTGAAAGCCTCCTCAATTGGTCCGTTGCGGCGAGGCTTGCTGGACTCTTGGTTCACCTGGGGAACAGGAGTTGCAGCAGCTGAGGGCTCAGTAGACTCAGTCTTGACCTTCTTAGCCGGCTGATCTTGAGCATCTTCAGACTCTAGAGGTCGCTTGCTGCCGTTGGTGGATGCGTCAGCCATATCAACATCCTCTTGCTTGACTTCGGCCGCAGCAGGTGTGGCTTCAGTAACAGCAGGGGTTGCCTCAGGCTCTGTCTTTACTGGTGCATCTTCCTTGGCCGGTGGCTCTTCAGCAACCTTCTCACTGGGAGTCGCATCAGCGGAGCCGTTGGCTTTGGCGGGTTGCTTGGCCTCCTTGGATTCATTCTCGTTCTTGGCCTTGAACTCGGACTTCTTCTCCAAAACGGTGATGAAGAAGCCGCCAGTATCCTGCATGTGAGGGTAGACTCGCATACAGCGTTCGAGGGGCAGGTCAGCACACTCAGCACCCTCAAGTCTAGGGAACATGGTCTCAACCACTCGTCCGGGAATGACGCCGTCGGCGCTCTCCTTGGCGAAGTCCTCAACCTCCTTCCAGGAGCTCCAGATTCTGGCACTCTTGTCCATGATCTTCCAGTCCTTCATTCCAGGGTATCGCTTCAGGTTGGGCAGCTCGTTGCTGCAGTCGACAATCTCGACATTTCCAGGGCCACCGCATCGCTCAATGGCAGACACGACCACGGACTCGTTCTCAACAGGGTTCATACTGCAAGTGGAAAAGACGACTCGGCCACCGACCTTGAGGAGCTGCAGAGCTCGAACCAAGATCCTGATCTGCGTTAGGTGCAGTCCAAGGGCGCTTCCAGGCTGCCAATCCTTCCAGATGTTTGCGTTCTTTCGCAGAGTTCCGTCACCAGAGCAAGGAACATCAGCTAGAATGCGGTCAAACTTGAGGTAGGTAGGCTTCTTGCCGTCCTTGCCGGGAAGCCTGATGGAAGGGAATTGGGTTGCATCGTGGTTCGTGACGAGAAGGTTCGGGGAAGATAGTCGCTTAAGTTGATGGACAAGCATGTGTCCGCGCTTGTAGTCAGAGTCGTTGGCGACGAGCATTCCAGTAGCTCGCCCGGCGTCGCTCGGGTCGGCTTCCAGGTCGGCCTCAAGCTCATCCTTTGTCTCAGCGCCCAGATCCAGGCCATCTTCCTGCGCGTATGATCGCAGAACCTTGCGCACACGGGCCTCTTCACCCTGATGGATCATTTCAAGCAGCTGCGCGGCCTTGCTTCCGGGAGCAGCACACATGTCGAGCACAGTCATGCCAGGGCGGAGATCCATCAGCAGAGGAGGGATCATGCTGACAACTTCCTGTCGGCTGATGTTTCCAACGCTCGTCTCGGAGACCAGGAACTTCTGGAACGCGGCGAAGGGGGGGAACTTGCGAATGACGTTCTTGGGGGTCGTCATCCACCAGGCCAGCTCGTCTGGATACCAAGGTACAGGCTGAGGAGGCTCAACGGGTCGGCCATCCTGGTGCTCGATCTTGACAATCTCGGGGATGTATCTGGTCTGGAGCAGGCTCTTGACGGTGAGGGCATGACTGGTAGCGCATCAAAGTTAGCAGACATATTTCGCGTCAGTGTGGTTATAGATACATACCCCTTGGAACCGCAGAACCTGAAGCTGTTGGGAAGTTCGCGTCTCAGAGCCTCCCAATAAGCCTGCTTCTCCTCGTCAGGGAGCTGAAGAAGCGTGTCGTAAAAGCGCTGGAGCTTCTCGTTCTCCTTGGGAACAGCAGGATAGTCTCTCCAACCGCCTCCAGCCTGCGCACCGCCTCGGCCGCCGCCACCACCTCTTCTGTTCTTTCCCTGCAATGAATAATGTCAGCAAAGCGCAATTGACCTAGTATCGTGGGGGTAGGCACACCCTGAAGCTCTTCTTGCCCATGGTCGCAAATGTTTTGAAGTGGTTGAACTAAGAAACTTGCGACAGAAATTTCTATGGATGGCTAAAAAAGTCGAGCCCCGCTGCTTCTGCTTTTGGCACCCCGCGGACGCGCTAAAAATGCAAGACCAGAGGCTGGTCTGCAGCTGCTAACCCACTATTCTGCTGTATTGTTCTGGCATAAAAACATAAACCGTATATCCTTATTACATAGAGCAAATAGAATAAGATTCAACTATGCTTGACATAGGTAATTATACTATTTTTTAACCTAGGCTTATGTTCCTATAGTTAAAGTTTTGATCAGCGTTTTACTGGAAATACGCGTTTCACCTTCACCCCATAATATGGAAGCAACTGATTCCTGTCCACCGTATGACGTTGAAATATTGAACAAGTTCTGGTAAGCTTTTCGATGAAAACAGAACTAATAGAATGATGATTATTATTGAGTCTGGGTCTGTTGGAAGCTTTTCCTATGGTCGTTTGAAAAGGGGATGAATGCATTAATTGCACTTCGCTTAGGTCTTCGAAGCGAACGAGATGTTTGCGGTCTACATTCATACCCTGAGTATAAGCGACTCGTTCTTTGTGAATAATTGCATCCTATAGGTTTTGTATAGACATAATGTAAAACCAGATGTTAAAATGGTTTTGCTAGAACCGCATGAATGGCTGATTTGATGTATAAGTCGTGAACGCTGCGTTTGAAATTCACAGGTCAAAATACCGTTAGAATCTCTCAGAAAACAAAAAGGTACGCATATATATCACGGAGTATATAGTGATACTTCATAAACAAAATGAATCATATCCTATTCCCCGGGAACCAGTATATCTATTATCTTTAATGCCATTGGATATAAGCCGAATTCGGAGCTCAAGCCGAAGCCGAAGCCGAGTTATAGTACGTGTAAGATCGAGTCACATTTGAGGAGTTACTCATTGAAAGGTCTACAAAATGCCTGTAAATCTACAATCGCAGAACAAAGGACATCGCTAAAAATGAACGACACGCGCAAAAGTCCGCCTCAGCCGACCAAACACATGATGCGAGATTCTGCATTCAGTCCTGGCTATCTTGGCTATACAAGCTATACCAGCGTTTTCCAAGGAGCTCGAGATAGTCTGACTACGCCTGAACCTAGTCCAGAGCATTTTGGAGCAGATACAATCAGTCCTGGGTCGAACGAGGATGTTCGTTTACGCAATCTGCCCTTACCAACACAGCAAATGTGTCTTCTTGTTTTACGCTACCTCCCTGGCTCCCCGGACGCACATATGGTTTTCCTTGATCAGTCTGGCTCGGAAACCACTACGTCTTGGACTCATGTTGCCGTTTCGCGCATCGTCTTATCTCTTCGAGATCTCTTTCGGCGGTTTAGCTCAAGTGAGTCTTGGGAGGAAAAGGTCGCAGATGTATTGTGTCGCAACACGGCTCGCCCAATGCAGGATACGTTTGATAATGCCAATGACTGGATGGACCAATTCTGTGGACCAAACATCAGATGGGAGTCGATAGGTCTTTTGTGGGCTCATCTAGAGGGTATATCAGATGCCTTGTCAGCCCTTGCTTATCGTCAGCTTCAATGGGCACCAGGCAAGGAATCGTCGTCACTCTCATTAGATCATTTGCACTATTGCATCGAGATCTCACGCCATTTCAGCCCTGGTAATGATCTTCTTCTTGACCTTTGTCTTTGCCAGTCCATTCTGGGAACTCTCGTCTTTGGCGATGCCAGCAAGTCTTCTAACCTCACGTTCAAGCTCTTAATGCTAATACTGCATAGGCTCGGCATTCTGGAACTCGCACAGCTTATGTATCTCTATGCTGCTCTTTCTCGGTATCCACGCTTCATCGGGTACTCCAAACCCACAAAGTTTACCCGAGAAGCCTTCGTTTTGCACTGAGAACAAGCGACGTATCTTTGCTTACATCTTCTCGAGCGACAAGAAGATTGTCTCTTTTACTGGAAGACCACCACTCCTAAGCCGTCGTTATTGTTCTTCGCCGCTTCCACTAGATCTGCCGAGTGATAGCTTAGCAGCTGATCAGGAGACGTTGGCCAAATACGTGCAGGCTCTGGATCACAAAGGATGGAACACCAAAGGCAAAGTCTATCCAGTCAGTCTCACCCGAGCTCGCTATTTGATGGCACAGACTTTCGACGAAGTGATAGAGGTCGCACTAGGCCATAATGCCCATGTGACACTTGAATATCTTCAGTATGTCTTCTGGTAAGGTTTATACTCATGCTAACTTGGAGTAGAAGCATCAAAGCTCGAGTGACACAGACCTTTGTAGAACTGCCTCCATGGTTGGTTTTCGACTACCAGAATCTATCTGATCCAGAGCTCGATACAAATGATCTCTACGCGAGAGTATTGTTATATCTTGCTCATCAACGAGATATCTTTGTGATTGAGAGGCTACTTCTCCAACATGGTGCAGTCGACGATGGGTCATTACTAACAACCAGTTTTGATTTAGTCAGGGTCACAGTCGCGCTCTGGATACACAAGAATCGATTTGCTCTTATGACACGCAACTTTGAATGGCTGGTAAGTCTAGCTTCTTTGTTCTTGCCGTCAATGTCCAACTAGATGAATAGGTGATTGCGTACGCTGCCCCTGGAGGCGGTATCCTGTGCCAAGAAGTACTTCGACCAACATTCTTCGGCATTCACCCCCTCAACCCTGGTCTTTCACGGTCAAGTATCATACAGCAGCTGAGCATGCTAGTTGCCTTTCTTGATTGGGTCGGACCCAGCTCGCCAAACAGGGTTATGTGTAACGATTGCAAGACCATCATTCAGCGTGTGCTGGATGAGCATTTGAACGCAGCTACGACAAATAGCAGAACTCCAGAGACTTTGGGTCCAGACTTTCCTCGCTCCGTGGGATTTCGATTTGAATTGTTAAATACTTTCGAATGGCTTCAGAATGGCATCTAGGAAAGTGTTATCAAGCACAGAGGGAGAACATGCTTCAACGAGTCCATGACTCAAGACTCTTGATATTGAGTGTACTTATTTGTAAAAAGCACGTAGCCTAATGATATAAAACTTCAAGTATGGCGTTACCAGTACCAACTCGTTACACCTTGTTAGTTTGGTCGCTGGCTTGGCGTAACTACATTTTCAATAGATCGAGAAGACCCCCTGCCAAGATCTAGAAAGTTATCTTTTTCACCTGACCAGAGACCCCGATTTTCGGGCCAAGACCGGACTTGTTAAATCCTACGAATGGTTCGAGGCGCTATTGACGATGTTGACGCTATTGGTTTTGTAGATCGCTTCACCATTAAACGACTTTATCTTCACAGGGACTTTCAGTTTCGTACAATAAGCCAAAATGCTATATTGGGAATGTAAGGTCCGAAGTTATGTAAGACACTATCCAAAAGCCACAATACTTGACATTGTCTAGCATTATACGCTTATATTGAAGTATCTTAGAAGTCAGGTCAGGGGTTGTTTGATGGTGTTGGGAGCCGACTTATATGCCTGCCAACCGACATCTCAGCGCCTCATCCTCAAGCATCCAGCTTCAGTCACTCGTTCATTTGCATTTCTACTTATACAATCGCTTGCTAATAACTCACAATGAGATCTGTAGTTGCTCTGGCGGCTCTCGCCTTGTCGAGCTCTCTTGACCTCGCCGCAGCCAGTGTTTGCAAACCCAGGCCATACCCAGCAACTGATACCACAACTGCTGCATCTGCAGAGCCTACAGAGCATCTGGTAGTAGTCAATAAGCTAGATAGGGCCAACTTTGCCCGCACAAGCCCTGGCGGAGGCATCCCCAGCTTCATTGTTAGTGGTGATGCGTAGGTCGTGACAACCCAAGGATATACGGGGGATGGAAGCAGAGACGCCGGTGCAGCTCGCATGCAGGCAACTTCTCCAATCTCTAATTGGAAGCGAGAGTTGGGTGCAACTGTCAGTATCTCACAGGAGGTCACGAACTTGAACCCGTCGACCCCTTGCACTATTCGCTTCCACTCTGCGATCGTCACCTACCCTCAATCACCCAATTCATGCGTCCTTGGAGTCTACCTTGGAGCTCGATACTTCTTCGAGCAATGGCTCCCTACGTCTGGCCCCTCGTCTGTTTACGCTGCCGCCGTGAACTAGGCCACTCCTATCAGTGCCACCGCAACCTTCTCAATCCAGATGGACTGCAGCAATGGCGGTTCTGCTGAGATCTGTGTTGACTCCATCTTCATGTTCAACTACGTCACTCCTGAAACTATCGACGACGTCAGGCTTGACTTGGCGACGATGGAGGTGATCAGGAGGCTACCTCCTCTGCTGGCCTTCCATCAACTGAGACTGAGCTTGTTGGCGCTCAGACGCAGCCAGCCACTGAGTCTGAATTCATTCAAGCTGAGGCTGCCACGGAGACTGACACCAACACTAAAGCCATACAGGCACTGAGACTGTGCAATCCGAAAGTGTTGGTGCTCACACGGAGACCGTTGGTACTGATACCACCACTGAAGGCGATCATGCTACAGCAGAGACTACCGGTCTTCAGATCACTGATACTCGCGATCAAACTGTCACTGCATCTACAACAGAGGCAGCTACTGCAACTCGACCATTTACCGGAATCGAGTCTACACATGCTCCAGAGACAGATGTAGGCACCTCATCGGTTTAAGATGAATCTAAGAGCATCACAGCCTCAGCAGACCCAACCGCCACAACCGGATCTATCGAGACCTCAGCCGGCGCTCATACAAATTCTTCTGTACCTGAAACTCTAAGCATCAACAGATTCTGTGCCAACGTTGGGTCCATCCCTGACCAAGGCATGGGCTGCGGTAAACGACCTACGACCAAGGCTCCGGGAGCATACTTTGAACACATTGGCAACCTTCAGAGGGGAGAATGCGCGGCTCGCTGTCTTAGTGATGAGAACTGCGGTTCTTTTGAATACCACTACATCAGCGATTACCGCATGGAATGCCGCCTCTATTCTACCAAACTGTCCGTGGGCTCTCCCACGGCTCTGGCCGACGAAAACTCCATCTGGGCCTATGACCGCTCCCGTATATGGGAGATCCCCTGCTTTGAATACCCCGAGAATATCATCTGCCTTAACAAGTTCGTCGACACGCCTGCTCCAGGCTGCAACCGCAAGAAGGGTACGCTCAAGTCATGCGCTCAGCCTTGGATCAAGATGAGTGTCTCCGCCTGTCACGCTCGCGAATTCTGTGCCGGTGCTTGTGCAATAAATGTAGGCTGTGTTTCCTTCTCACTCTCGTCTAATCCTAATGAACAGCGCAACTGCTTGTTGTACACTGATCCCGTCGACGCTATTGCCGACGCCGATGAAAGCAGTGACCTTGACTTTGTCGACCTTTCTTGCTATGCTTGCAACGGCAAAGACATGACTTCGACGGCATACACAATGACTAGGAGCTTGAATACCCCTAAGCCAGTTAACACGGGTCCCGTCATGTCTGAGAGAGATCTGTTCTTGGGTGGTTCGAGGGATGTTGCTGCGACGACCTTCTTGACTTCAGCTCGTGCATTCTCTACGCAAAAGGCAGCTTAGAAAGAGAATAAGAACTTTCATCTTATAGATCATAGGAGAAACATGGGCGTTTACATAGATAGGCCGTGGTATCATGAAGCATTGTATATTCGTTCAATCTTACAACATAGATTTGCTTGTAAGAGAATTAAACCTGAAGCCCTGGTCCACCTGCCTCAGTAGAATTACACCAAAATATATCACCCATATATGGCAGATGTTGATCCAAATAAATAGGCACCCAGTAGCTAATGTGATGATCGTAAGCAATGGTATAAAGTCAGTCAGAGATGATTGTGCTATAACGGGTTCATGGCCTTTGGATCTATAGGGTAGATTCATGGCTTCCATTTTAGGTGAACGTCAAACTACCAAGGCTACTTGGAGTACTAAACAAGACGAGACAAACATACAACTAAAGGGAGTTGTCAAACCCCTACATTCCATGGAATTTACTAATTCACTTGCAGCTTGCAAGATAGACCAGCTTTCACATCCTAGGGATACACAACCTACTAACCAAGTTACTACTCGTACACGATGACATTTTTATCTTGGTACGCAATAAATTAACAAGACAGATCAAGCTTCTCGAACATTCTGTACAGAGGTCACACACCCAATTGCCTTTTCGCAAAGAAATGAAGCTCTCCACTCCCAACTGAAATGAGGAAGCGCAACCTGCTCTGCCTGCCCGAGCAACGCATTTCGGAGATTACCCAATCCAAAGTTCATCGCAACGTGCAGGCACCAGGCAGCCAGCCCCACAGGAAATCACTCGCGCACGGACCACCCCAACTCTCCTCTATATAATATCCGTCTGCCCCCAACCTTTGCTTGTTTTCTTCTTTTCTTCTTCATACTTACCTTGTTCCGAACAGGCCAGATCAAGAATTGGCAGGTTCAGCGTGGAA
This sequence comes from Fusarium guadeloupense, assembly GCA_021655865.1. Lineage (NCBI taxonomy): Eukaryota > Fungi > Ascomycota > Sordariomycetes > Hypocreales > Nectriaceae > Fusarium > Fusarium guadeloupense. The sequence continues at coordinate 109,903 of JAJJWM010000054.1, forward strand.
GGCCTGCATTGCACATCGCGGAGTCGCTCCACGCTCCATTGTCCTTCGGGGCCATGGGGGGCGTAATTTTTGATTTAACCCACCTTGTTTTCGCTGTGTACTTGGCTTGAAGCTGGGTCATGAAGAAGACTTTGATTTGCTTGAAGGGATGCCGGTGCATGTGCTATGTAGCGTGCTTTTGCTAAAAAGTTGTCGCGACATGCTCGGCATATTAACGCGTTGATATGATGTTGAATTGTGCGCTCTCTTCCAGAAGCGCGTACTATCTCAAGGATATCTTTAAATCCGGTAAGGCTCCAGAGGCGTATCTGATCCATATTGCCACAGTACCTATATACTAGCATTTAGTATAGACCTCAAGTAGGATATATGTTAGATGTCTTGTATTTCTCCAGATATCTGGTACTTCTAGCCTAGGCATGATTCAGTGAGGATATGTACCTCATAATGCGCTATCCCTAATTGGGTATAACACCTTGGGAGTAACCTACTGGAACCTGACCGGATTCAAAGAGATGTACTCACGTAAACAGGGATCAGAGATACGATAGTAAAGGTATTATTCATTCGTTCGACTATTGATTCAACTTGATACTGCTCTCAGTCGTGATATCCCCAACCTATTATTGTTCCTTCGCAAGTCCAGCTCCCAAAGTCCTCATCATCGTAGCAGTTCGTGTTGTAGTTTGGTTTGTTTACTGCTTCTTCCACTGGCCAGCGTTCTCGACGCCCTTGGAAACGCTATCCAAGCCGCCTTGCACGCCGGTACCCAAGTTGCCGACCGCATCTCCCAGAGGACGTCCAGCCTCACCCGTGGCATTGGTCACCGTGTCCCCAATCCCACGCGTTGCGGCTCCTGTAACTCCGCCGACCGTACGGCCAAGGCCACCGACGGTGTTGCCAAGGGTTGAAGTAAGGAAGTTTGCGGCTCCGCCAACAGTCTCGCCGATGTCACCAGCGGTGTTGTTGTTCTTGTTGTTGTTCATAATGGCGGTTGGTTGGAAGTTGTCCCGTGAGGTGGGGTGCGATTTAGTAGGGTTGTATTGGAGTTCGAAAGGTTGCGTTTGAGTTTCTTTGATAGATCTTGTAGGTTGAAGATAATGAAACGTCAAGAATGCGTGGAATATTCCTCCCTTTTAAATATTTCCTCTTCAACCCTGATCGGCGTGGACCAGATATTCGGTGATGTTGAGAAGCCAAGTTACATCACTGCATGACGTCAACTTCACCTTGTCGACCGGATATTGGGTCGACCTCTCCAGCCATCAGCCACACCAACCATCTCTCCCGCGTGTCTAAAATGACGTTCTTCGACACATAATTACGCATTCGGGTGTTTGAGACGCATGCAGAGGTGTCAATGTCTGATGATCTTATAGGGTAGTATATCTGGGCTAGCAGGCATCTCTAGACAACGTCCACGTCCTAGAGCTTGTTTCTTCCTGCTGGACCCTTGAGTGGTCGGTTTAGTTGTCGGGGGACAGCCCTCTTGTGGCGTTGGCTCCCCGTTAGCTGTCAGACTGTGAGGCTGTGACTGGTCGACGAGAGCATCACAACATCGATCTTGCGGGACCCTGAGGCGCACCAGAGATCTCTACGCGGCGCATGGATGCTACGTTCATCGTCATATCCCCAGCGCCTTGAACATCATGACGTTGGACGCGTATGTAGGGCAAGAAGTTAAGCATTCTATCAAAGCATATTTGCAAATGGAGTGAATCGAGAGGTGGAAAATCAACATGGGCATCATAGCCCGGCTTTTTAGTTATGCTCCGTCTAAAACTCAACCAAGGAATGCAGTGCAGTGCAGTGCAGCTCGCTACGACTAACCAATATTGAACTCGTCCGCTGCAGAATTCATCAACATCATGCTCTTCTTCCTGATAATGTTCTGGTTTTGCCTCTCGTCTCCTGCAGCCTGCTCCGAGTCCTTCTCGACCCCCTTATTCGTCCGTTTCTTGGTCTTCCTCTCCACACCTGCGCCGATGCCGCCAGGTGCTTCTCTCAGACCGTAGCTCTTCGCCGTGTGTCCCAGGTGTAGCTCCGAAATGTCAAAGTGTTTCCTCTCTTCCTTGGTATGCGTAGCATATGCCCTGATATGGGACTTGAAGCCATTTCGAGCAAGCTCCAATCGCTTTGGATCTTCGAGGAGGCGCTGCTCGATGTGCAGCTGAAGGGACTCTGCCTTGTCGTGGAAGGACTGCCCATCTTCAGGTTTGGCAGACGTCTCGACAGGGAACTCGAGCTTCGTCATCATTCCTTTCTGGAGGATTGAGTCATAGGACTGCGGTGTTGGTGGCGTTGATGCCTTTAGGAGTTCGATATATCCCTCCTCGGTTCCGGGAAGGAGGAAAAGCAGGGCATCACCCGGCCTACCAGCACGAGCGGTTCGACCAACACGGTGAATATGATCGGCAAAGCTGAATGCAGGATCGTATTCGATAACCAAGTCGACTGAAGGAATATCCAGACCTCGCGAAGAAACATCGGTGGTAATCAGTAGAGACGGTGACTTGCAAGCGGAGAACGATCGGAGAGTGGCTGTACGGATGGGTTGTGACAGAGATCCGTGCATCCTGTGCAAAACAACCTCAGGACTCGCTGGTGAAGTGATGTACGCTGCCTTTCCGACTGTCTTGGACACTGACTCTGCCTCCTTCGACGATGCTACAGGCGCCTCAGTGCTGTTGGGATCTCGTAGCAGTTCGTAGTGAAAGTCGACCGAGTCAGCGCAAGATATAAATATGATTGCCTTCATGGTCTTTCCACGCCGAGAAAAGGTGGATTTCAGATACGAGATGAGGGTGACAAGGCGAAGCTTGGCCGGGACGATGGAGTAGTACTGATGAAGCTGTGCGGGAGCCTTCATCTCCGTCTTTTCCACGTCTAGCTCGATATCTTCCTTCTTTGCCGCCAAGAATGTCGCATCTGCCAAACTCATCTCTCCAAGCTTCTGCACGTTCATCTTCATGGTCGCCGAGCAAAGCACAGTAACTCTCCGTTCCGGTAAGGCCTTTAGGGGTGTTCCATCGGGTAGTTTATCAGATACGTCGACTGCTTTGAGTGCTGTGATAGTCTTCTTCAGGTCGTCCTCAAAGCCCAAATCCATAAGTCGATCACCTTCATCAAGGATCAACCAACGAACGGTGCTCAAGTTGAGGGCTTTCGTGTTGTCAATATGATCAGCAAGTCGTCCAGGGGTTGCGACCAAGAAATTGACGCCCTTTCGTATGCGCGCCTTCTCAGCCTTCTTTGATTCTCCTCCGGTGATCGCTGTTGAGACAAGCCATGGGAACGGCCGTATGAGCTTCTCCAGAACTGTGTGAACCTGCTTGGCGAGTTCACGAGTAGGCGCAACAATGATTGCAAAGGCTCCGGAGTCTCGATGGATCTGGGCCTTGCCTTTCTCACTCAGGAGCAGAACACGATGCAGTATGGGCAAAAGGTAGGCCAAGGTCTTTCCGGAACCAGTTTCGGCCTGCACAAAGGCATCTGAGCTACTGGACAACATGTGAGGAATCACCTTGTTCTGAATGGCCGTAGGTCGCTCCAGGTTCATCTTAGTAAGTTCATCAACGAGTCGGGCGGATATTGTCAGGGTACCAAAGTTGGCTACATCTGCCAGCGGGGCGTTGGTCGCCTCCGGGGCAGTCCATTCTTCTTGCTTCTCCTCCACCTCTGTCGTTTGAGAAGGATTGAATGAGAAGAGACGTGAGATGACCTGCTTTGATTTGCCATCTGATTGTTGGTTACGAGGTTGGCCTGAGGGGGCTCCTTGGCCGTTGGTGTCGGCATGCTTTGGTCGCGAAGCGTGCCTGGGAGATGATTTGTAGTCGTAAGAGTGATCAAAGCCCCCGTCATCCGTCCTCTGGCGTTTTGATGACCTTCCCTCATCATTTCCATCTCTTGAAGGCTTCGGCTGGGCTGGCTTTCCGGAGGCCAGTCTTGCTGACTTCTCTGCCTGCTTCCTGTCGCGCCAGCGTCCGCCCTTAAACTTGACCTGGGGCTTGATTGGCCCAGACCCCAGGTCAAAGTTTAGAAGCATCCCGTCGTCCGCCATAGTTGTAATGTCGTTGAGGTTGGTTTATAGAGGTTCTACGTGGGGCTTGAGGTATCATGGTACATGTGAAGAAAAAAAATAGAGTGGAGTCATCGACCTTATCTTATCAGACTTATCGATAGTCACTACGAAAGAGAACGGTCTAGACCGATCGTCTCTCGACGTTGGATTTGGCCAGTGATGGAATTACATCCAATCTCATGTAGATCAACAAATCTCCCTCATAATCCAGAGAGTTGTTATGACGAAACCGGAATCTGTCTCATGACCTTCAGCAACAGGGTACAGTACGTCAAGAATGTAGATAATCTAGGTAGATAATTCGAAAATTCCCGACCCTTGACCCGTCAAGTGATCAAAAATACTAGAGTCAGCCTAATCGTATAGGAAACTCCGCCGAGATCCCTCAAGCAAAAGAGATTACGGTATGTTAGGTATGCGGAAGTAACGGCGAGGTATATTTGCGATTCCGTATAATCGCGAACCTAGACCGCGTAAGCATGGGGAGGCCTGATGAATGCAGGATGATGCAACGGCCTTTTGTGATACGCATCACAATCTATGAGAACCTGATCACGAAACAAGTACTACGTGGACTCTGTTGAACGCGAACTGTGGGGATACTATAAAGACTGAAGCAGTGCATCGTCATGTCAAAGCGAACCTGAAGCTGGATAGATCTAGATGCCTGGAGGACAATGACAGAACTTCCTGATCTGGGGCAGTATACTACATAAGCCGCTCATAACTTTGCTCCGTAACGCGTCGGTGTTGTTCAAGGTTTCTGAATCCCGTTCTAGAAGTTGCTGCAGATTGATAACTGATACTAACTTAGATACCTATGCACATATGTAGACAGCCATCAAATGAAGCACTTGATAGCTCCGTCCAATCTCCAATTGTCCGATACGTATACGGATATTACTGGAATTAAGAAAGTGAAAATGCCGGTCCGTCCTACAGATACGTAGGTATTACTTACAGCCGATCGGACTCGGCTAAGCCAGGACCCAGAGACAAGGGACGGAAATGTCAGCAAGTTCAAAATTCATCCGCAGCATCCGTTGCGTTGTAAACGGGTCTTTTTCGTTGCCGTAATCCATGTGACTGGCAAAAACTTACAGCCCTGTAATTATGCTCCTCAGCCCCGTATACACAGCTCTAGGGCTAAACTGCGTCTTGACGTTGCCACACTGCGACCGGTTCTCATGATGAGGCACACTTGATGTTTTGCCTTTGTGGCTAGGGCAGACGGAGTTGTACTAACTGCCCCGGGGGAGGCATCCCGGCGTAAGCCTTTGAGCCGGTCGCATAGTTGGTAGCGAGCTACTCTAACACTTTGGTTCCCGCTCTTTGAATGCTCCGTTTCGAGTTTTTCTTTGCAACGCTGTTGCAGCTGACGCTTTGTTGTTTTTGCCTGCAGCCTGGTTGGAGGCTTGGAAGGTCTGCCACACCGAGAATGAGAGAATCAACAGAGCGTGAATGTTAGTAACCGGAAACCCAATTCGAGTTTATGTGTAATTCCTCTATCATGAATGGTTCTTGTCGGTCCACTACCATGACCCTTGGTTACAGACATTAAGAAGAGAAGCGAAGGATTAAGCTGAAGAATCGTGATAAAAAATGAAAAATTGCATCGATGCTTCACAGCCAGCCCTTGTCGCTAATTAGAGGTGTCTTCTGAGACGGGATACCTGGGTATAACCCGACAGGCTGGACCTGGACTTCCGACTTCTTCCTCAGAAGCCCACCAGCGGAAGACGAGGCCAGGGTCCGTCCAATGGGCTGTGAGCAGAGGAACATCTAGGGAAGTTTAAGACAGGGAGGCTTGGATAAACGACACCGGTTTGTTCTCGCCTGGGCCACCATCAATCACGCAAAGTTGGGTGGCAGGAGGTGGCAGATGGTGGTCCATGTCCTCGTCAAGACCCTTGACGATGATTCTTCCATAGCCCCTGGTGGCCTTGTTGACGATGGCTGGATCTGTGTAACCGTTTCCACAGTGTAACCGTTTTCCTAGAGGTCTTAGTATTGAAGGGTCGTGTGCGTAGGGTCTATCAATGCAGTATCACAGAAGAGAGATCCATAGGAGAGTTTTCCAAATGCAATGCAGGTATATGCATGGCTCACCGTATTCATGCTGCGTATCTTGATGCTCCTCCCAGAAAAAAAAAAATAAAAAAATTCACTGACAAGATCAACACAAAGCCAAGGGGAAAAAACTTTGCATGCCGGACAACGGGCTGATTCCACACCGAGCAGAATTTCATGAAAGGTGATAGGCCAGATTTCAACGGACAACGAAGCCCTTCTAATGGATTCTCCAAAACACCATGCCCTAGTGGTCTAATAAGTATCTTGTGCTCATAGATTATACAGAATTCCATTCCATCTAGTCGGTGGATGCGCGTGTAATGGACTAGCAATGTTGCCACAGATTAATGCCCCCCGCATCTTCACCTGAAGTTCACCTGAACGGCAATGACAGCTTGCCTTCGGAGCTGGTGGTGAGTAAGAGAAAAAGAGACGGGACGGAGAGAAATGGTAACTTTCATGAGCGACCTGAGGCTTGAGTCATTCCAGAACATGCTCCATTCAACGTCTTGTTTCCGATGGAGCCCACCCCGGACACCCACCTCACCTGCTGGAAAAAGGACCCCTGTCAACACCCACAGAAGAGCCACTGCTGCAAGCCGCATCCATCCGGCGCAGCCAACAAACGACCCGAACTCCGCGCCCCAAGAAGACCCGATTGCTACGGCATCGCAGCCATCATCGATGCTGATGCTCCTTCAACGCGCAATTGTCCCATCTTGCAAGGGCTTTTAGGGCTTGAGAGGCTTCCCCACACTCGTTAAGCTGCCTCTTTGACACATCCATCATCTATCGAGAGCTTGGAGTCGTTTTGCGGCCAAGTACGTAACTTTAGCAGTCTACCCTCTAACACCTGCCGAGGTATCCACTACACCTAAGGCAAAGAGAAAAAAAGCAGCCGTTCCCCCGGGTCCGTCACCCTCGTCTTCCATCTCAAACGACAAACAACCCCAGACGATAGATTTTATTTTATTTTCTTCGATCTGACTCGAGCTGGTTCTTTTCATTCTCTCTTCCCTCATCTTCCTCCCTCTTTACCCTCTCAATAATTTATTCCATTATCTGGTCTGCGCGTTTGTTTGACGGCGTCGATGCTGTCAAATGAACCTGCAATTGATAATATCACTTCCTTTTTAATGTAAGTGCCACTTCCAATTGTCTGTCCACACACACCACCTTTTTTTTTCCCCTCCACGCCTCCCCAGATCTTGTGGCTCGACAAGATCTCATAATCGTTCGACTCGACTCCCGTCTTTGTTGATCCTCAGGCACATCACCAACACCACTTTACCTGAGACGCAGTGTTATTGCTTTGCTGAAAGTCCTCGTTGCTAATATAGAGGCTCTGCAGTCCTCTCCTCCCCGCGGGTGTCTTCTAAATGCCCACCATATACTCCTCCCTTTACTCGAATTTTGTCCGTCAAGGATCAACATTCGCAAAGTCGATCACAACACACGGCTACGCTCAGTCTGTCGTTGCCGCCACCCACCCTCACGTCCTCAACTCACAAAATCGACCCGTCTTTGTTCGACGAAAGACCAATCGACTTGGTCGTTTCTCTAACCTCCAGCTTCACTCTGCTTTTCACACAAGCCGTGCAGCATCTTCGGGCCTTCCGTCTGTTGAGCACCGCCCCGGCCACAACCATGGAGGTTTAGACGCGTACTTCGAGGCCTTGCAACACCAGCAGGCCACCGGCGAGGTTGATTCCGAATGGACCCAATTCGACTTTCCCAAGAGCATTGAGTGGAAGCCCACCGCGGCGTCCATTCTTACCAAGGATCAGGCAGCTGCTCAAGAGGTCATTGAGCAGGCCTTGATCGAGGATGTTGAGGTCAAGTCGAACTTGTCGCTGGATGACCAGGCAGCCCTTGCACATATCGATGCTGCCCTGGAGAGAGAGATTGAGGTACGGAGCCTGCAGGAAGCAGCTGAAAATGCTGTCGCCGCAGGACGACCGGGCTCTTCTCTCGGTACCAAGTTGCGGTCTCCAGTGGCTGAGAGATCGCAAACACCAGCCAGTGTTGCTCGCAGCGCTACCCCACCAGTCGATCCTCAATCTCAGTCTTATGCCGACCATCTTCACAAGCTTGCCGAAAATGGCCGCTATGTTGAGATTCCCGCCGTCTTCGAGGCGATGCTGGCTACTGGCGTACAGCCTAACGCCGGTGCCTACAACGCTCTCTTGCTCGCTGCTATCCACATCCCCATGAAGAAGATCGAGATTGTCTCCAAGGCTCTCGATGTCTATGCTGACATGCTTCGGAGGAGGGTTTCACCGGATGCTGACACTTTTAATATTCTTGTTGGTCTTCTGGCGTCCCGATGCCTCGAGGTTGCTGAGCTCAAGGCTGCTCTGGAGGATAAGCGAGTACGATTTGGTGGTATGGACGAGCCTGGAAAATTCATGCTCGCATCTCACGAACTTGAGCATGCTATTCTTTGCGAGGATGACCGACTCGACCTCGCCATCAAGCTGTTCGACACATCGGTTGATACCGACGCTGCTGAATATTCTGCTGAGACTTACCATCAGCTGATTACCGCTTGTGCAAAGGACGGACGTGTCGCTGATATGCTACGTCTCTTTGAGCATATGGAGGCGAACCAGGCCGTTCCCTTCGCTGCTGTATTCCCCACAATGATCACTGCCTTCGCCTCATCTGGAGACTTGATCAGTGCTGTTGAATGCTACAACGAATACCGTAACCTTGCGATTGCTCACGATGACGGAATTGAGACTCTCCACGACCGGCTCGACGCTGAGGTTTACGCAGCAGTCATCAATGCCTACGTTGTTACTGATAAGATTGAGGGTGCCATGAAGTTCTTCAAGAAGATTGTTGACGAGTATGGCGTTCGAGCTGCTGACATCAAGGATGCTTTGGTCACCACTGGTTTTGTCAAAGGTTTCATTACGCGAGGTATCTACCAGGAGGCTTTCCACTGGGCTCAGGCTGTAGAGGCCGAGTCTCGTGCTAAGGCTATGGGTGAGATCGCCACCATTGCTGCTGACAAGGGCGACAAGGCCACTGCTGTTGCAGCTTACAATGGCATGCCCTCTTACGCTGATGACTTGGTCACTCCTACGACTGCCCTTCTTGCTATGAGCGTTCGTGAGGGTGATGTTACTAGTGCAACCAAGTACTGGCAAACTCTCAGCAACCCTGAGGTGCAGGCGACTACTGCCTTGATCGAGCCTACAGCTATGTATGCTGTCGCCTTGATCGGTTCCGGTCAAGTCGTTGAAGGCCTGGCAGAGTCTGAGCTGATGTTCCAGCGTATCCGAGCTTCTGTTTCTGACGCCCAGCCTCATCTTGTAGAGGAGGTCGATGAGGGTGCCGAGTTCATTTCACGATTTATGGAGACTCGAGGTATTGTTGACCCTCGCGAAGTTGCTTCCCAGGTTTCCAGCTTCCCTCAACAAACCATGACCGCTTCTCCCTACCTCTCGACTCCCACCGTTTCTAGCTTTGAGGATTCTTATGACCCCTACGCCCACAACACCGACTTCAAGGGCTCTTCTCTTATCGCTGACGACCTCGAGGGCAACCATGGTCGCAAGGGACCTCGTCTGAATGAAGCACTTAACCGTTTCCGAAACATGCGACGTGCTGGCCGACACCCCCGATACATCACCTACGCTAAGCTCATTTCTGCTGCTGCTCGAGATGGCAAGATCGATCTATGCCACGACATCCTCGCCATGGCTCGCACTGATATGCCTCTTATGCCTCAGTACGCTGTAGTTCGTTATGGTTGGTCCAGCATCCTCGACGCCATGGTAGGCGCTTGCCTCACCATGGGTAACCGTGGACGAGCTGAGCAGTTCCACCAGGAGCTATTGGAGATGGGTGCCAGCCCTTCTGCCAACACTTTTGGTCTCTACATCACTACACTCAAGGACTCCACCAAGACCTTTGACGAGGCGTCTGAGGCTGTTCGGATTTTCCACCGAGCCAAGGCTGAGGGCGTTGAGCCTAGCTCTTTCTTGTATAATGCTCTGATTGGCAAGCTTGGAAAGGCACGCCGCATTGATGACTGCCTCTTCTACTTTGCCGAGATGAGGGCTCTGGGGATCAAGCCTACTTCGGTTACCTACGGCACTATTGTCAACGCGCTCTGCCGAGTCAGCGATGAGAAGTTTGCTGAAGAGCTGTTTGATGAAATGGAGGCTATGCCTAACTACAAGGCTCGCCCCGCCCCCTACAATAGCATGATGCAATTCTTCCTGACCACCAAGCGCGACAAGCCCAAGGTTCTGGCTTACTATGAGCGCATGAAGGCTAAAGGTATTGCCCCAACTGCTCACACCTACAAGCTTCTCGTTGATACTCATGCCACTCTGGATCCCGTCGACATGGATGCTGCTGAAGAGGTTCTTGGCATGATCCGTGCCTCTGGCCAGCGCGTTGAGCCCGTTCATTACGCATCTCTCATTCACGCTCGAGGCTGTGTTCTGCACGATATGGAAGGTGCTCTCAAGATGTTTAACTCGGTTGTTGAGGAGTCTCTAGTTCCTGTCAGCGCTAGTCTGTACCAAGCTCTCTTCGAGGCCATGGTTGCCAACCACCAGGTTGCTTCTACTGAGCCGGTGCTTGCGCAGATGCGACGCAAGGGTGTGGAGTTGACTCCTTACATTGCCAACACATTGATTCACGGCTGGGCTGCTGAGAAGAAGATTGAGAAAGCTCAAGGCATCTATGATGCTGTTGGCCGTGAGAAGCGTGAGCCTAGCACATATGAGGCTATGACTCGAGCTTTCTTGGCTGTGGAGCAACGGGAGCAAGCCAAGGGCGTTGTGGGTGAAATGCTCACACGTGGCTATCCCAGTGCTGTCGTCAACAAGGTGCTTGAGCTTCTCGGTGGCGGACAGGAGGCTGCTGAGTAGAAGAGGTGTTTTGGTGGATTCTTGTGGATTTGGTACGATGTTATGTTTTATGTTTGCGTAATTTGCTTGATACCCTGTTGTTCTGGTTTGGAAGGTGGTTGGGTCGGTTGTCTTTATAATGGGGGGCATTTTTGACGAGATGTCATTTGAGAGGCTCTAGGTGCCCTCGAACCCTTGAATGGGACGGCGTTTGGGAATCAAAATAGGATTGACATGGAGCGTTGGCCTCTGAATGATTGGGTTTGGGGCCGGACGTTCCCTGGATAGATCATCACCACTCCAAGAAAGGGAAACTATTACATGTTTAGCAGCATAGAGGGACCAAAAAGAGCCAGGGATAAGGCCAGTGATGAAGGGAGCATTGATCCATTGGTTAAGGGAAAGCAGAGCAAATGGTCCTGCTGCTTGTACCATCAATAAATGAAGAAAGGATATCATGATGATTTCAATATTTGCATATATATGAGGGCGTGAGCGAATCTTGAAGCTGTGAGGATTAGCCAAGTCGCCCTTGGAGGTAACTGGGCACGGTAGAGTGCTGCAAGTGGCTGAGTGAGGCTTTGGCTTTTGATGTTTGAATAAGATGACGTTAAATTAGCATCATTGAGCTCGTTACCTCAGCCAAGTTAGTATAGCTACTAACAAGACTTGATGTTGGGAGCTGATGTTGTAATTGGATAGGTTAGGTAGTTTTCTATATATATTACAGTGTGAGTCAGGGACGCACTGTGCAGCTACTACCTAGTAGAATTAGACCCCGCCGAGTTGATTCTTCCCCTGAGGAAGTCTAATTAGAAGTATCTGAAAGTAAAGAGCTTCACTCACAAACTCAAGAGATCACCAGCGACTCCTCTCATTCTTTCTGTCCCTTCAGCCTTGTCATTTTTATTTGCATCTCTAGCTAACCACAGGCTCTTATATATATTATCATGTCCCTCCACCACCCCACCATCGCCGTGTCGGCTCCTGGCAAGGTCTTTCTTGCAGGCGGGTACTTGGTGCTAGACCAGGAGTACACGGCGTTTGTGTTTGGCCTTGATGCCCGTATCAACATTATCGCGGGGGACATTCACACCACGGCCGGTGTGCAGCTGACCGAGATTGTCGTCGATAGCCCTCAGTTCCTCGGGGCTCAGTGGCGGTATGGCTACCACTTGGCTCCTGAGGGCGGTGGTATCAAGGTGACTCAGTTGCAAATGTAAGTGGGTTTTCTATCAATTTTGATAAGGAGTAGTTACAAGACTATGGTGGTTGAGTTGTTAGTCGTTCAAAGTCACTACAGACTGTCGTGATAGGTTGGCTGGTAATACAAGCCAATAGTCACCACAATTTTTACTAATGCTCACTTACTCACTCCTCAGCAGCGGAGCCCAGATCAACCCAAACCCCTTCGTGGAGACAACTCTCAGCTATGCCCTCACCTATATAGATCGCGTTGCCGGGCAGCGTCCCAGCCACAGCATGACTTCGGCCCGTCTCATCATCCTGGCAGACAACGACTACTACTCCCACTCAGAATCCGAGAGCACTCGGACTGGCCGCTTCGCCAAATTCCCCGTCACCTTGGGCGATGCCAACAAGACGGGTCTGGGCTCTTCGGCCGCTCTCGTCACTTCACTAACAGCCTCACTTCTCGTCCACTACTTACCCCAGGATCTCTTTGACATTGAGTCTGACCAGGGCAAGAAGACGCTGCATAACCTGGCTCAGGCGGCTCACTGCGCTGCTCAGGGCAAGGTCGGATCAGGCTTCGACGTCGCCACTGCTGTGTATGGATCTTGCCGCTACAGACGCTTCTCTCCTACGACGCTGAGCAAGATCCCCGAGCCTGGCGCCCCTGGGTTTGCGGATGCGTTGGTCAAGGTGGTCGATGGAGAGTCCGCATGGGACGTAGAGGTCCTCAAGGATGCAGTTATCATGCCCAAGGGCGTTGTGCTGCGCATGTGCGACGTGGACTGCGGAAGCAAGACTGTCGGCATGGTAAAGAAGGTCCTGGCATGGAGGGCCCAGAACCCCGAAGCATCCAAGAAGATCTGGGACGAGCTTCAGAAGCGCAACGAGGAGCTGATTTCCACGCTTAACGCCGGAGATGTCACCCAGCTTCCAGAGAAGCTAACAGCAGTGCGGGAGATGATCAGGCAAATGGGCAGCGAGAGCGACGTTCCCATTGAGCCCGAAAGCCAGACGGAGCTTCTCGATGCCCTCAGTATCGTCGAGGGAGTTTACGGTGGTGTCGTCCCAGGAGCTGGCGGTTACGATGCTCTGGCTCTTCTGATGAAGGACGATGCCGAGACGAAGCAACGGGTAGAGGTGTTCTTGGAGAACTGGGCAAAGGAGAAGGGTACAAAGGTCAAGCTGCTCGGCGTTAAGGGGGAGATGGAAGGTGTTCGGTCTGAGAGCTTGGACTTGTACGCCGGCTGGATCTAGAAAGAGCGAGCGAGCGAGCGAGGGAAGCCAAGCGAGTAGAGATGATGAATGCATGTCTCAAACATATAAATGAAACGTATTACTCTCCCCATCAACTACAACGTTTCGTTCACATTTCCAGACAACACGCGTGAACTGCGTATGCCATGCTTTTAGGGGTAAGTGAGAGACCGATTAAATTAAACCACACATTAGATTATGCGCCGGGTATGATGATATTCTGTAGTTGCCTTTCCGATGGTCCCGTAGATGCCCATTTTTCTATGATCCCCAAGTCATTCCATGTGTATCATACAATACCTCCATAAACCGCCGGACCAGATAATGTATTTCCCTTTCTAATAATGCTCCTAGTTCTTTGAACAGCCGTAAAACAACCGTGACATGATGATAATTATGGTAATAATGATTATGACCCCTAATAGGTAGATTCGATTACTGTAGACTATCGGTAGACGAGACCGAGTTGGATGTAGGAACCGACTTCATGGCCGGTCGTACTGGATGGGAGAAGAGGCTCGATGTCGAACAAGGCGAGCGAGGAGCGGCGGGAGAAGGAGGATCTGCGATGCCGATTCGGCTGGCGGCAGCTTGTTCTCGAAGCATGGCAAGTCTTTGAGCGTGGTTAGTCTTTGGTAGTTGAAGGCTTGTGTAAGACCTAGACTTACTGTTCCTCTGAGACACCAGGAAGGTTGACCGGGTTCTTTTCAAAGTTGAAGGGCGCAGACTGCAAATAGAAGTGTTAGTTGAAAAGACAAGTACACCAAGGCAGTGGCTATACTTACAATCTCCATGTTTGGCTTCTCCTTACGGCGTCGCTGGCGGACCATTGTCTGAACTCGCGAGCAGAGCGTCTGGAAGTCGTCCGAGATGTGCATTTTTGAAGATCGAATGCGAGGCAGATGAAGCTCAAAGCACCGAGGATCTCTACACTCAGAAGAAATAACAGCAGGGGATCCCATCATGTCGAGTGTTGGGAGAGTCGAAGCTTTCTTGTATGAATCGGATAAAGGGCCAAATCCAAGGGTGAAGCGTCCAGCGTTCTAGTGTTCCAGACAAGAAAAAAGAGGCTGACTGAAGTTTGAGAATTGGAATTCTTGGAGAGAAAAAGAAGAAGAAGAGGCTGGAGATGAAAAGAAGAAAAGAATCGAGAAATGAAAGAGAAAGAAAAAGGTCTTTTTTTTTTCCTTCTAGATTCACGGTCCAGAGAAGGAAAGACAAAGGAGTGGTCAGAGGGAGGAAGGCACGCGGCTCTGAGATGGTGGTTGGCTAGTTTAGGTATGTTTTTGATACGATAAAAAGACAAAAAGTTCTCAGGTGAGGCGTGATCTGGTATGTAGAGAGAGAGAAGTAATATAGAGATGAGTGAGCGTGTAAGTAGGAGAGGAAAAAAAAAGAGAGTTGAAAGTTGTCTGTAAAAGATATCACAAGACAACTTGATGCTGTAATAGCCAAAAATGAGTTGATAAAAACAACGACAGGCAAATCTCTCAGAGATCAGTTGCAAGAAAGTAACAGCACAAATGGCAGTTAATATACGAACTCAGCAAATAATAGAAGAATGTATTGACTGACTGCACCGCAGTTGTCGTGTCTTGTCGTGTCGTGTGCTTGCAGAAGACAAGACAAAGGTCGCCGGGAGCAGGGCAACACAAGCACAAGCACAAGCAAGCAGCATGGCAGGGCAGGGGAGGGCGACGTATGTAGGTTGTTCTGGAATGAATCCGGGTCACTGGAATTCCAGCGTCTCGGGTCCCCTGTAAACTTAGGTAGCCTACGCTAATCCCAACGCTAGCCACCTCCAGTCACTAAAACACTGGCGGGGCATCTCTGCACGCCCTACAGTCTCAGCTGAGGGCGACCAAGACACAGCTCTGCTCATGGTGCGACGACGAGCCGCAAGGAGAACCCGACTTGTAAGATTATGATACAGCAGACAAGACGGGGGAAACGAGTGCACGGTTGAAATTATTCAACTCGTTTGTATTGGATTTATTGCTATGCTAAATTGCCTTAATGTACTGTACAGGGGCTATCGGCAGCTTGCCCTCCACTGACTATCATCTATCTATCAGATACTCAATACCTCCCAACTAATACAAAGGGAGTAATCCCTCATTATTCAATCTGCTCCGAATTAAATACCTACCTCTCACAAAATCACACTGACAATGCCACGCCGTGACTGGGTTCCATCTATCATGTCACAGATTGTCTAAGTCAGCGATTAATTACCGAATGCATATGTTGCAACATCATCAGCATAACCCTCCCAAAGCTTATCTCGGTAACTTGATCCATATCGAAAACGTCTCACGGACTCGCAGAGACAGTCGCTAAGAGAAATGATGTGCGCTCACGACTGTTGCATCATACATACTAAATCCTCACTATGAATTCGTCTTCTCATTAATCAGAGTCATTATGGCCTAGTTCGGGTAGTCCTTAAGGTGGTAGCTCTTGAGCTTCACAAACTGATCGAATCCAAATCGGCTCAGTGTCTGTCCCTTGCCCGAGTTCTTCCAACCAGTCCACGCCAGGTCCTATTTATGGTCAGTATCAAGGAAACAATTTTTGCTGGGTAAAAACGTACCGGCGCCGGATAATCGCATCGGTTGACAAAGACGGTGCCTGCTTCCACCTCCTCACCGAGCTTGTATCCTTTGTCCGTATCCTTGGTCCAGATGCTGGCTGTCAGACCAAATTCGCTGTCGTTCATGTACTTGATGGCCTCGCCGTCATCCTTGACCTTCATGATGGGAACTGCACCTTTGTTAGCATCAAAGAAACCATAAACTGTCGTCGGAAACATTTACTAATTGGGGCAAACGACTCCTCAGTCATAACCCGCATGCTGTGGTTGACGCCGGTAAGCACAGTGGGTTTCACAAAGTTACCCTTGGGAGGAGGGTTGCTGAAAGTCTCGTTTTCAGGCGTCACGTCCTTGGCACCGTTGGCGACGGCGTCCTTGATGTGTTCCTCGGCGGTCTGCATCGATCGCTTCGATACAACAGGACCTAGTTGAGTGTTCTTGTCGAAAGGATCACCCAGCTTATAGCTCTTGAGCACCTTTTGCACCGCTTCAACAAAGTCATCATGGATCTTCTCATCCACATACACTCGCTCCAGAGAACAACAGCTCTGGCCAGAGTTAAAAATCGCACCATCAACAATCTCTGCAGCAGCCCAATCAATATCAACGTCTGATCGGACATATGCCGGGTCCTTGCCACCCAACTCTAGACCGACATTTACAATGCGGTCGGATGCAGCTTGTTGCACAGAAAGTCCTCCAGCGACAGAGCCGGTGAAACAGACTAGGGCGATCTTGGGATCCCGCACGATGGTCTCCATCACAGTGGGAGAGCCGCAGTGGAAGTACTGGCAAACGCCATTAGGCAAGCCCGACTCTTTTAGGATATCGGTAACCCGCTCCGCGATAGTAGGTGTCTGTGGTGACGGCTTGAGGATTACACTGCATCCTGCGAGAAGAGCGGGGATCAGAGAGTTGACAAGGATGAGGTAAGGGTACTAGACGGGGTCAGCTAGTTATTAAGGTAGGGATTAAGATGAACACTTGCGTTCCATGCAAAGATTATAAGCACAGGGCCGACAGGGACCTTTCGAATGAAACGCTTGAAGCCCTTCTCGGGCTCGCCGTCTGTGTCTTTGAGAGCCTCATCACTGATCTTGAGGAGATACTCGCCGCGCTTGACAGCTGTGGCGACCTCACCAGGTGTGTAGGAAATAGGACGACCCATCTGCACGGTCAACTCTTCACCAAGCTCATCCTTCTTGGCCATAAGGCCATCCAGAAACTTGCGGACAATCTGCTGTCTCTCCTTCAACGTTGTCTTGCGGTAGCTCTGGAAAGCCTCAGTGGCGACCTTGGGTAGAGACTCAAGGTCAGCGGGAGAGGCGCCATTCCTAGTGAGGATGGCCTCATTTGTGTTTGGAGAGATTGTGGTAATAGTTTCGACAGACATGTTGGGCTTAATTATGTGTAAGTGTTAGTGTTGGAGTTGGAATTGATAGTGATATGGAGGTTTGGCTATTAAACCACTTTTGAAGGGCGGCAGGCGGCAAGCGGCTCGCGGTGCTTCCATCTTTGCCCCACGTAACATGACCCGACCTCGGGCTTGTCATCACTCATCAACCCCACCACGAAGCTTTGATAAGGCAGAAAAAAGCTGAATTGAGTGAAAAGATGGAAATTTAAGCAGATTTACTTAGGTGCATCCAATAAACTCAGTACCTAGGTATTGTATGTAGGTCTATACCTATCATTTCAAGCTTCATCCGTGGTCAGGTTGAGCGAGCTTAAGACACAAGACTTATAGCCAATACATATACAGTTTGGTGATGCTTTAGTAGTTATAACATATAGAATAAGTATAGATGCCTAAACTTTTCAATATTTTCATATTCTAAACCAAAACCTCTTCTCAAGAGCTGCTACAAGCTCTTCTTTAATTCTTTCCCCTCCATTCAAGCCTCCTTATCGGTGACGTCGTTAGTACCCCTCCAAATCACATGACTCAGACCCCTGTCCCAGCTAGACCCCTGCAAGCAATTAGATGCCGCCTTATCTTATCAGTCATCCGTATCTACTTTTTTTTCTACGCCCTGAACATCTCCAGCCGCACGTACTGAGAACGTCCAATCCAAGCTTGAGCTGCCATTCGCACCCAAAATGGCACCCGAAACAAAGAACGACTTTCTCGACACGGTTGAAAGTGATGAGGAGAACGATGTCGGCTACAACTCCGAAGATGATGATATGAGAAAGGGTGGCCGCGGCGCCAAGCGACGGAAACTGGACTCGGATG
The DNA here is from genome assembly GCA_021655865.1 of Fusarium guadeloupense. Classification (NCBI taxonomy): domain Eukaryota; kingdom Fungi; phylum Ascomycota; class Sordariomycetes; order Hypocreales; family Nectriaceae; genus Fusarium; species Fusarium guadeloupense. Next base: position 128,205 of record JAJJWM010000054.1, read on the forward strand.
AAGAAGACAATTTGGGTAGCGACATTGATCGCGATGCCAGTGATGACGAGAAAGAGACAGCTGGCAAGGCCGCAAAGCAATCAAGTCAAAAATATGAACAACAACAAGATCAGCCCGAAAAACCAAAGCACAAATCAACAGACACATCAACAGAACTACCCGACGTTACAAGAACCTTAACAAAGAAGAACCTCGTCGCCTCGGAAGCCGCCATCAAAAAGTCAGGCGTCGTCTACCTCTCCCGTATACCTCCCTTCATGAAACCCGCCAAGCTGCGTTCCCTGCTCGAACCCTACGGCACCATCAACCGCATCTTCCTCGCGCCCGAGGACCCGGCCTCTCACGCCCGTCGCGTCCGCGCCGGCGGCAACAAGAAGCGCTCCTACACCGAGGGCTGGGTCGAGTTCGTCAAGAAGAAAGATGCCAAGGCCGTCTGCGACCTGCTCAACGCGCGCACCATCGGTGGCAAGAAGGGCAGTTACTACCACGACGACCTGTGGAACTTGCTCTACCTCAAGGGCTTCAAGTGGCATAACCTGACGGAGCAGATCGCCTCTGAGAATGCCGAGCGCGCCAGCCGCATGAGGGCCGAGATCAGCAAGTCGACAAAGGAGAACAAGGAGTTTGTCAGAAATGTGGAAAAGGCAAAGATGCTGGACGGTATGGAAGCCAAGGCAAAGGCCAAGAAGAGGAAGGCAGATGCCGAAGGACAGCAAGACGATTCAGTGCGACAAGTAAAGCGGTCTTTCAAGCAAGTTCCTTTGGCCAAGAAGAAGACGGACGTGGAAGATCAGCCAGCGGAGGTTACAAGGGTATTGAGCAAGATTTTTTAATTCATATAGCCTCTGTTTTGTGTACATACTACCTGATTTTCACCAAATCATGGCTCTTAAAGATGAAACTCATCTATTTACATGTAAAATCATGAATAGTATCCATTCATCGGCATGATCAAAACTTATTCAAGCTAGCCTAAGTGGACCCTGAACTTTATGACTGTGACTGTTCCTTCCTTCGATTTGTGAAATTTGCCCCGCGCTGCAAAAAAATACCACGCCCGATAAGCGCTTATCAAAGCAGCGGCGAACAATTTCTCCCACTCTTTGGTTTCTAAAGAGTCACCAACATCACTCAATTTTATACCTAAACAACATCATCGCTTTTCCCCACGACATCGTTGCCCAACATGTCGATGGATCTGGACGATCAGCCTGTCTCTATAGCCCCTGTCTCTCAGCAGCAGGGCGCTGCAACGTGAGTCTATCCTGCTTAAGCCACCCCGCACTGCGCTCTCTTGGTCGCAAAACTAACCCAACGCCTGTTCAGTATTCTCTGCTGCAACTGCGGTGCTCCGATCGATGGAACTGCTTCTAGCGGCGCCCTTTGCTACGACTGTATCAAACTCACTGTCGATATCTCTCAAGGCGTCCAGCGAGAGGCGACGCTCAACTTCTGCCGAGATTGCGACCGATGGCTCATGCCTCCCACCAGCTGGATCGTTGCCGCCCCCGAATCCCGCGAACTACTGGCCCTGTGCCTCAAGAAACTTCGAGGCCTGAACAAAGTCCGTATTGTTGACGCGAGCTTTATTTGGACCGAGCCTCACTCGCGACGAGTCAAGGTCAAGCTCACTATCCAGGACTCTGTCCAAGATGGCATGCTGCTTCAACAGAGTTTCGAGGTCGTGTACGTCGTGGCATACCAGCAGTGCCCCGAGTGTGCCAAATCATACACTGCAAATGTCTGGCGAGCTGCTGTTCAAGTCCGTCAAAAGGTCCTTCACAAGCGAACCTTCCTTTTCCTCGAACAACTCATCATGAAGCACGGCGCGCACCGAGATACCCTCAACATCAGAGAGGCCAAGGATGGCATCGACTTTTTCTTCTCGCAAAAGAACCAGGCCGAGAAGTTTGTTGACTTCCTCAACTCAGTGGTGCCTGTCAAGGTCAAAGCGTCCCAGGAGCTGATTTCTCAAGATGTCCACACCTCCAAGAAGTCATTCAAGTTCACATACTCGGCCGAGCTCGTGCCGATATGTAAGGATGACCTGGTTGCTATACCTATCAAGATGGCCAAGCAATCTGGCAATGTCTCTCCTCTCCTTCTCTGCCACAAGATCGGTACTTCCGTCTACTTGATGGATCCTCAGACTCTCCAGACCTGTGACATCAGCTCACCAATCTACTGGCGTGCTCCCTTCCTGTCCCTCGCAGATACACATGAGCTCGTTGAGTTTATTGTTATGGATATCGAGCTCACAACGAACCAGAAAGGAAAATGGACGTTGGCTGAAGCAACAGTTGCACGAGCTACTGACCTCGGTGTGAACGACCGAACATACTTCACAAGAACTCATCTGGGTCGACTCCTCCAGCCCGGCGATTCGGCCATGGGTTATCTGCTGGCTGGTACTGTTTTCAACAACAATGAATACGAGGCGATCGAGAACTCGAATACCTATTCGTCAACAATCCCCGACGTGGTGTTGGTCAAGAAGCACTACCCCCGTCGCCGGAAGAACCGCAAGAGGAACTGGAGACTCAGGCGCATGGACAAGGACGAGGGCGAGCTCCTACCCAAGAAGGCCGACCAAGAGCGTATGGACCAGGAGTACGAGCAGTTCTTGCGGGATGTTGAGGAAGACGAGGAGCTTCGTGCTACGCTTGCCCTGTACAAGTCTCAGAAGAGGGCCGAGGAGGAGATGAGCGTGGCTGAGACGGAGGAGGATGACGAGGCGCCTCGTGTTGATATGGATGAGTTGCTGGACGACTTTGATGAGCTTACAATGGAGGATCGGCAAATGCAAGGATAGAGCTTACATGAATGAAAAGAACTGATTTGATTTCCACTGTTGATTGTCTGTTTTCAGGTCATGGGTATGCTTTTCCTGATGATCATGTGCTTAGATGAACGAAGGGATATCGTCGAGTGAAGATTTCTTGACGTGTGCTTTCTCTTCCGTTCTGCGAACCTGCTCTCTTGATTTCTGACGTTGGACTCTTCTCTTGTTGATTCCGAAGGGGTCATCGTCGTCAACATCGTCACGAGCGTCAGGACGTTTAGTCTTGGCTTGTATCTCAGTCGCTCCTGGTGCTGTAGTCGGTCGCTTGACACCATCTGGAGTATTGTTTAGAACCTTGCTCAAGACGCGCGGAGTGCTGAATTTCGGCCGTGGTGCTGATCGCGGCATGGCGGGACTGGACGTCTGTGTTGTGCGTGCTGCTTTCGTGGCAGGTGTGCGTGAAGGCGTAGCCAAATCGCCTCCATCATCAGTTTCTTCGTCATCCGCAACAGCTAGTTGTCTCTTCTTTACAGATGACAACTTGGCTGTCTGCGGTAACTGCAGCGGACTAACCTTTTGCGCGTTGAATCCAGCCGAAGCCCTCGTCTTTGCCGAGTCAGCCAGCCCGGCCGAAATCCACTTGTGTTCCTTTCTCGGACTCTCCATGAGTCCCTGCAGACTCGATCCTACAAACGGCGAGTCCTTTTCATTGGAGTCGCCGCCGAGGAGCTTGCGCTGCTTGGTCATGCGTCGCGTGGCGTCCTGCCGCTGCCGCGCGAGCAGCGTAGGGGCGCCAGTGACGGGTCGCTCAATCTCACGAATGGTGTCGGCGTTTTGACGCTCAGCCAGCGATTTGAGACGGATGTACTCGGCGCGGTGAAGATGTGTTGTAAATTGATGAGCCATGTTTAGAAATTCATCTTCGACCATGCGATACCTGTCATCGTGGTCAAGACCTGGTCTCATGAATCTGGGGATTGGTAAGCGGCTGATTCAGCTGTGAGGTCTGGAGAAACAAACCTTTCTGGCGGTGGTTCTGGGGGCGGCGATGTTGATGGACTGCGTACGCCATCTGTGAGATGTAGTCAGTTTCGATGCGGCGTTGATGAGAGAGATTCGATGTGCGATACCTTCATCCTCAATAACGCGCTCGCGACGCGGTTTCTTAGTGGATGCTGAGAGCGTGCCGGGGTTTGGTGAACGAGAAGGTGTATGACGTGGGCTGTCTGTTTTTATAGTTGGTTTCTTCTCAGCACTCGAAGGAGTTGTAGAGGTTTTCCATGGTAGTCGTCTCCCCATGGTTGAATAGCATCGTTGATTGGGATGTGGTTTAAGTGGTGGAGTTGTGACCAGTTTAGGCAGCCCGCTGAGTTTAACCGCACAGTGAACACCCAGGAACTGGTGCTAGGTGAGTAGTGAACAGCAACACGCAGTAAGATAACACGGCACAAAGTCTTGTTAAATATGTAGACTTTATAGTAGTAACTTAGTATTCGCACGATGAATTTCTTTAAACTATATAGTTTGTCGGTAACACTGGGTTGAAGTACCAGCAGCGCTGATACTCACCTAACTTATTGCTATTCGTAAGAACTGTTTTGAAATAGCGTATCACTTTTTCATAGGACAAGTTCCCAACTGTAAAGATAACTTGTCAAATGTTTATACAATAAGGTAATCTCGTGTTTATATTATTTTGCTGCTTCTGTTTCTATAATCGCAAACTGTCAAGCTTTAGCAACCCTCTTCTGTGCAGTCTCATTATTAGGTAATTAGGTTGTAGAGTCCTCGTGAGCGAGTCAAGTACATGTGTTGCACAGAGTGGCTACATTATCTCATTTTGTCAGCGAGCTTTATTGTTTGATGTGAAAACTTAGGCTGAAAGTCCTTTGATGGTGTCGAGCCTAGGTACTTATTCTGTTTGTTATCACACATATTAACTTCTAGCAATGTGAGGTTTCAATTCACTACTGTCCTTCTTTAACTTCAGCCTATTTACTAGGAACAACTCATACCGCATGGCCATTGGGATCAATGCGGTGGCATCTTATCTTGATAAATCGAAGCAATAAAGATAACGGACTCATTGGATCGCATATGCTATGGAAAGGGTATCTATATATAGCAACTGCATAGGAACGATAAGGCATCAGAGTGATAAGCGACGGTTGATAGATAGCATCTACCCAGGGGAGTTGAGTGACTACGCCTCGTGAGGTTTATAGCAATCTTTTAAACAGTTGTGCTCAATGACCTCAGGGTAAGCCAAGTTCCATCCTCTCACTGTACATATAAAGATCATACACAGGCTTACAAAGTCTTGTTTTTTATCTAACATTTCCTCACCTTCACCTTCACCTACACGATACAAACCTTGGTAATCTTCACCATGCCAATGGCTTTTCCCAGGGTATCGCTTATTTCCTTTACTCGATCCGCACCCCCGGCATCGGAGAAAAGCCGCCCAAGCTGGTCTCGAAATTCCCCAAGTTCCTCCATGTACCTTTTACGACCCGCCGCGGTGGATACGTGATTGTGTAATATGTCCCAAGGCATCATTCGTTCATTCACTTATTGCGAGTCTTGTTTCCACAACTGAGAGTCTTATGAGGGTTTCTCATGAGTAATTACACAGCAACCTGGCGCTTATTGAGGGGTCAGTTATGGATCCTGCTGTAAAGCTACTCCTCTCATGACATGAAAAGAATTGAACCAAACTGCAGCTTCAACAACAACAGCAACTTGTTACTCATATCATCTTGCTGAATATACCGCCTCAATCCAGTCAATGCCCATTTAAAACTCGTCTCCACCGTCAAAAGATTTCCCTTCCGCCGGCGTCCCCCGTGACTATCGACGCGATTCTTGTACACACCCCCTTCCGGCCATGGGCCGCCCCCGGTCTAGGACAAGCGAGCGGCTCCCGGGCATGCGGGGAAAGATAAAAATCGCATCGCCATGGAATATCCAATGCGGGGGTGGACTCTCCAGAGAAAGAATGGAAACCGAAACCCACGAACGCCTGTTTCCAACTTTTCCCTTCTTCCCCAGACGGGAGACATGACGCGGGGGGGGGCGCCCCTCACCTCCTTCACGGTGAATCGGAGTCTCTATACCGTGTCGGACCAAGATGCATCGAAGCCCGGGAAGGCAAGAAAGAGACAAAGCCTCCCCCGAGACTGCGAGATTTCGCCGAATTATTCTAGATGGGGGTGTATCCGACAAAAATCCCATGTTTACATCCGTCTTTGGTTAAGGCAATAACAAGAATAGAATTCTTACCTAATGAAGCATGAGGTTAAGGTGAGAGGCGGGCCAATCATAGACTCCAACAAGTTGTGGGCTTCCAGAGACCCAAGGAAGGTCAACTCGTTCCAGAAAAGACACAATGTCTCTACTCACTGCATCACAAGACATCACAATCAGCATGTTAAAAGTTTCAGATACTAGAGTAACCAAATGCATTGGCTTGCAGATAAAGCATATTAAGCTTTCAATAGCAACAGCAACAGCATGCAACAACAAGGATCGTACAATGCTTTTTGCAGAGACCCTGTCATGACAGGTGCGATAATAGTAAAGTTGTCATCCCAACGCCAATTCCTTTCCAGGGTTTTGTACTTGACCACGTCTCATGAGTTTCATACACCATCTCAAACATTCAACGTCTTGACCGGCCTTTGTCGATCAACCTAAGCTTCATCCCTCACCACCTTGTCAACTGCCTTGGCAAAGTAATCGATATTGTTGTCGTTAAGACCAGCCATGCTGATACGGCCGTTCTTGGTCATGTAGACATGGAAGTTCTCCCGCAGCTTCAGGACTTGTGACTCGCTCAGACCAGTAAAGCTGAACATGCCGATCTGGTCGGTAATGTGGTTCCATGTACCAGGGGTCTTGAGCTCCTCAAGCTTAGCTCGCAGAGCATCTCGCATGTTGATGATACGGCCGGACATGGTGCGCAGGTTCTCCTCCCATTCAGCAAAGAGGTCGCGGTCGTTGAGAACGGTGCTAACAATCCGAGCACCGTACAGAGGAGGGTTGGAGATCTCAGACCGTTGGAGAATAGCCAGCTGAGAACCGATGCGGGTGATGGTCTCGGAAGCGTTGGAAGCGGCAGGGGTGACGGCGTGGAAGCAGCCTGCACGCTCACCGTAGAGACCGAAGTTCTTGGCGAAACTCTGGGCAACGACGAGCTCGAAGCCCTGCTCAGTAAAGTAGCGGATGGCCCAGGCATCTCGGACAAGATCACCAGAGGCAAAGCCTTGGTAGGCGGTATCGAAGAAGGGGAAGTGGTTCTTCTCCTTCATGATAGCAGCAATCTCAGTCCACTGGTCCTGGGTCGGGTCGACACCAGTGGGGTTGTGAGCACAGGCATGGAGAAGGAAGACGGAGCCATTAGGAGCAGATTGTAGAGTCTGCTTGAAGCCCTCGAAATCCAGACCCTTGGTCTCCTTGTGGAAGTAAGGGTAGCTGTCGATGGGAAGGCCGACGTTCTTGAAGATCTGGTGGTGGTTCGCCCATGTGGGGTTTGAGAGGTAGACAGTTCGGTTGCCCTTGTAGAACCTGGCTAGGAAGAGAGCACCCAAGTGCACGGCACCGGTACCAGAGATTGTCTGCAGCGACGTCGAACGCTTATCTTGGAAGACGGGGGAGTTGGGGCCAAAGACAAGCTCGGCAGCCTTGGATGTGAAGCTGGCAATACCCGCGATCGGGGCGTACTCATGGTTGAGCTCAGGATCGTTTCGAAGGATCTCATCAGCCTGTAACAAACGAAGGTTAGCTCAGATTCTGAGAAGAGGGCTGAGAAAGTCATGGGCTGCGGGGCAATTGGGTAAGATCTGCACAAGAAGGATCCAGGCAACTCATCATGAAGTGTTGGCCTCATGACCCAAAACCGCATAAAAGGAAGTATTGTGTAATAGGCGGATCCGCATCGGAGGCGTCATAGTAGCAGGGTAATGGAAGGGCATGAGACTCGTGCAAGGGCAACACAATGCATGCATATGCGACTGCGAGGATGGGGCTTGTGTGTGTCTGCGACAGAAGAGGGTGGTGCCGCGGAATGGGGATGAGGTATACAAGATCAGGTTCATCATACCTTCTTAACAACGGGCAACACCCAAGGCTTTGCGTTCTCGTCTCTGTATGCGCCGATACCCTACAAAGAGGAAAAAGATTAGCAACGACGAGATGAAAAGCCAGTTGAGGGGTTGCAAACTTACAAGATCAATCTTGTTAGGGCTGTCATCAGCTCTGTAAGCTCGTGCAAGACCAAAGAGAGGGTCTTCAGGTGCCTGGGGCACGACTTCGGCAGGGAAATTTGTAGTAGAAACCATTTTGGGCGAGATGTGATGAGCGATGGAATTGAGTCTAGAGATGGAGGAAGTTGGAGATGAAGAAGAGGTCGGCGCCGTTTTATCAGTCGAGCTGGAGATGCCGCTGCTGCTCCGTGACGGTGTCATAGTGGGCTGTGGCCCTGAGGATTCTCGATTTAGGGGGGAAAGGAAGAGGGGGCCTTGGGGTCTTGGGGCGCCGTGTCCGGGGTGGAGCCGGGGGGTGGGTGTATAGGGAATGAATGAGTCGAGAGTCCCCTGTGGGAGTGTGCGTCTTTGGGGTTTGGTTTGGAGGAATTGGTCAAGGTGAGGTACCTAGAATACAACAGCAACTTGGTCAGTTAATTACGGTCCAGTAAAGCCTGTTTTTGTGAGGAAACGAGGTGAATGGGAATGTGCTGAGCTTTCTTGAAGC
>JAJJWM010000055.1:0-23305 GCA_021655865.1 Fusarium guadeloupense
GCCATCCCCCGCTCTGACCCCGACAAAATCCGCCCCCGTCTTGATTCATCCCTCAAGCGTCTGCGCATGGTCGTCCTTCTCTACCAGGCTATTTCGAAGCGGCGCTTCAAGAAGCTGCCCAAGGATACAACAAAGGCCGACATGCCATCCAAGCTCGACAAGACGGCGGGTGTGCTTGAGACGCTGCCTGATAAGTTTGGCGATCTGGCGGGTGCATTTTATGAGCTAGATGCTGAAGAGATTGATCGGCTCATGGATGACTGCTTTGAGAGTGCTGTGTCTGTCAGTGAAGCTCTCAAGACAGGATGGGAGGGGGAGAAGGATGAGTTTAGTGAGTGGACAGACAAGTTTCAAGTCGAGGTCAAGAAGCCATAGTCAGTTAGTTATAAGAAATGAAAAAGGCGTGTGAGCACATCACCACTTGACACAGTACATGCCGAACCAAGCCCCATCATGGCACAATTATTACATGCCCGCTATCTGTCTGCGCTACTAATTATATAGCGCCGCCTTATCCAAAATATACTTAGCTCAACACACAAGTTGATGTCCGCTTCCGTCGTGTCTTGACATGTCCCATCCCAAACTCCCCCTCTTCCCTAGTATAAGCCCCTCTAGACATTCCTCGTCTCCTGATCGTTTATCGTCCCACTGTTGTCGTATCAGAATATCCCAGCTGCTTGTTCTCAAATTCTGTGTCCGTCGGAGCTGGAGTTTCTGGTGTCACCATGACAGCGGGCGTGCTGGGCGTCACGTCCTTCGTGGTAGCTACACCCTCAACATGTTCCGCCTCTGCGTCCTCCTTATCGTCCTCTTTGACTTGGGAAAGCGGTCGAGCATAAGCTGTTGTGCCGTCAGGAGACTCTGCGTCGTCATCGCGGCGCATCGAGCCATCCTCGAGATTGGCTCCAACCATCTGAGCCAGACTGTTAAAATTGAACATGGGTTCAGCGCCAGCACTTCCAGCATCACGTTCTCCGTCATCACTGTAACCGCCAAGGCTCAGTCCACTAGACCGAGGGTTTCCGTCGACGTCCAGGTATCCCTGCCCAGTGTACGTTCCAACTGGGCTATCGTTGACAGAGGAGCCCACTGACGAGGCGTTGCTCATCTGCCTCAAGTGTGATCCTCCACGCGAAGGTCCTGAGGGTAGTGGAAGAGAACTCGATGATGAGGTCGGTCCGGCCTGGGGATCCTGCAAACCTCGATCAACTTCTTTGCCCTTCCCACTGACGTTGTCGTCCTTTGTTTTCGGTTCTGCTGGTGAATCAGGGGTACTCGACACTTGTGAAGCTCGTGACATGGTAGCTTCCACACGCAGATTGCTGGTAGTACTATTTCCACGTCGACGACCCAGTCCCAGAGAGAGACTACTAGCGCTCGCACTTCCACTTCCACCATACGGATTGCCACCCTTCTTGGCCGCTTTGCGCTCCTCCTTTTCTCGCTTCTTGGCCTCCTTGCGGATAGCCTTTTCCTCTTTTCGTTTCCGTTCCTCCTCAGACGCTAACGACAGACGGACAGCTTCCATAAACATCATATCTTCGAGTTCGTCCATTCGACTTCTGCGACCGGTTCCATTCCTAGAAGACCCTCTAGCCCCAGGCTCTGGACCCTCGCTTGCGTCGTTCTGCCCATCATCCTCAGGGTTACGACCACTACCACTGGGACTAGCATTCGAGTCATTGTTTCCCGTGTTTCTCCGTCCAAAGCGTCCAGTTCGGCGGTTCGATCTTTGTTCGTTTCCTCCCATGAGGAAAGCAGCCGTGTGAAGGGCGGTCGCCGCAGCTGCTCGTCGCGCTTGGTGATTTCTGGCAGAGGCAAGTTTAGACGCCCAATCAGGGCGCACACGATCTGTGGTGATGACATTTGGCGCATTCGCGGACAAACTATGTGCGCGTCTGCGGCCAGTCTGGACCGGGAGTGTGCTATTTAGCGATGTCTGCGACGACATAGCCGTGCTGTGAGACGGGTTGCCTGACATGGAAGAGTAGACAAGACCTCGTCTGAATGGGGGAGGATCGTAGGTCACCCCAAATTCAGGTTGTTGGCAATATGGGCATGCCGACGGCTCCGAGATGAGCATTTCCGGTGGATCTTCAGGGTTGAGACCTTCGTTGGGATCTCGAGCCTCACCATTGGGATGGTGTTCAGGGAGATGAGGGTCAGCACGCTTGATCTGCACAAAGCATTCACTGCAAATGGGCTGATCACAGCATCTGGTACGATTCAAATAGGGTGGGTAGGTCAAAAAGCAGATGGGACACTCATCAGCATCCTTGTACAAGAAGACCTCAAGGGGTTGACCGTTGACAAACGGGTCGTAGGGGAGAGAGGTTTCCTTGGGAGCCAGATCGGTCGACGAGGCGTTTCGAGAGCCCCCGCTGAGGGCGGCAGCAAGAGCTTTGGCTCGGGGCTTGAAGGGTGTCTTCTGAACAGGCGTGGTGGGGGAAGGGAGGGCAGATCCTACGTTGGATCCGCTGCGATCCGATGCGGCCGAGAGCGTCCTAGGCCCCATAGGCACCGTCAGGTTCTGGAGGTTCTGACTCGATGACGACGGATTTTCTGGAGGGGGAGGTGGTCGAGGGATAAGCTCTGGGTCGGGAAGCGCATCGGCAGGGGGGATTTCGAGACCACGAGCTGCTGCAACGAGTTGATGCTCGGCCCAGCTGCTGGACCAGTCGTTAAGACCTCGCCAGAAGGGCGCAAGTTTTCTTTCGATCTGTATAGTGTCAGCTTACCCAGAGAAACAATGCGGAGTGGGAGAACATACCTGCAGCTGCCTCACAACAGGCTTGCTAAAGTCCTCAGTGCCTGTGTAGGTGCCCAACGTAACCAGATAACCTCCATCGACATGCTCCTCGCGCATACTCCTCTCTCGTTCCTGAGCTCGTAACACGCGCTCCCTTTCTAGTCTCCTCGCCTCGCGCTCCTGCTTAGTCTCGCGACGCTCAAAGGGAGCATCTTGTTGGTCGCGGTTGCGGGAAGAACCCGCGCCAATACCAAAGAGGTTTATGTCTGCTCTGCTCATACGCCTTGTAGATCTCGAGTTGGTTTCTCGCAAATGCTCGCGTACTGAGGGATCACCCGGTGTCGAATAACGACGAGCGCCATCACCGTCCGGACGGGACTCTTTGGTGTTTGAATTACCCATGTTGAGTTGTAAAAGACAACAGCGACGGGATAAGGTGGCGCAATCGCGCACTTGGGCTGGCCTTATCTGGGGGTTGTTGGATGGGCCTAGCCAGACCAGGACTGGCTGTTAGGTGTCGTCAACGATTATCGGAGTACGAATCGTGGTCGAATCTGGAGGCAAAAAAGGAAGCGATGAAACGAGGTGGATGAATGGATTCGATAACGAGTATAATCTGGGGTAAGATTATGCTGAGCGATATCAACGCTGTCTCGATAGGTGCCGAATGTCCCGCGATGGGTGGAATTGGGGGAGGGGCGTCAGACGACGGGGGTCACCACTGAGGGCATCTCGCTTGGGCGGAAGTCTATCGTATATGGATAAGGAGGTGGATGTTGACGTCTTGGGGTGCACAAGAATCGTGACTGAATAAGAAGAGGCTGAGGGAAGTGTGAGGACGTGTCGTGGATACGATAACGAAAGTTGTTGGTTGTTGATGGATTGATGCAACTGGGGGCTGGGGCTGGGGAGGCGGGTACAGTACAGTGCAGTAACAGCCGAGAAACCGTCCGAAGGGTGCTGTAGGCTGTAGCTCAAGGCCTAGAACTCTGTGTGCTGGTGGTATTGGATAGGTTAGCTAGGAATAAAAGCTGGAGCCCCGTGAGCCAGGCGGGCGGGTAAATGCTCAACAGCTAACCGTCGGTACAGTACCTTGGCAGATAAGATAGCGCGGGGTTGACGGGGGTTGCTGCGTGTTGATTGAGAGTAACCAAAGGTGATTGTGATGCTGATGTTGGTGTTGGATAAGAGAGAATTCTTGTTGATGAAAGGGCAACAATGAAGTTGAAGTTGAATGGATGACTGAGGAATCAGTTTGGGTTAGTACCTGTCTAGGTAGATTCTGTCCACGTCGAGAAGGAAGGAAGCTTCAAAAGACGTCGTAAGCACTGAGGGGAGTGGAGGCCACTTCATGGAGTCACTGGAAGCTATGCCCTGGGGAACTACCCAAACTAAACTTTTACGCGGGGGGGCTCTCTCGCGTGGTGGTCCAATGCAGGCAGACCATATCTACTGGCTACAGTGTCTTGAGGCCCGCACTCTGTGTCCTCTCACCTTGAGGCTATTAGCAAGGCCTCAACAGTTTCTTACCTCTGTCAATTCTTTCAATTTCTACCCCGTAGAGCTCTTGTAATTGTCTATCTACCTGTAGGTACTCTTATCCATAGGGCATTGAATCTCTATGGATCCGCATTGACGTCCCTCTCAAGTCAACGTCATGAAAAGCTAAGGTATGTAACAGCATGGATGGATCCAACCCTTGAACCTGGACAAATCAAGAAAATCAAGAAAATCAAGAAACCGGCTTGTTCATATGAATTGATCTCTTTCTCACCGAGATATTCCGTCAGGTATGCATACAATTAATTGCCTGTGTGTGCGTTTAATAGCTGTCATCAATGACAAACATCACGCGATTATCTGTCTCCGAAAGATCCGGATGTCGTATATAGCTTTTCATAGTTTCAACGTGTATCCGTATATGCCGTTCTAAAGTTATAGCCTTTGATTGTCACCCACCAGTGATGGGATATCCGATCAGGTTGGAATCAAGTAGATCATATCGCGTCTGTACCCATCTATACAGCCATCTAGCCAGCAAATCTAGTAAAATCTTCTCATCATCCAGAATACATGCTAAACCATCCTATACATCAGACCCAAGCACTGCATATACATTCATGATGTCAATCAATAAGGTTATTCGGCTTTTGACAGTGAAACGCTGGATGACCTTATTGATTGGTTTCATCAAGGTTCATGCAGTACTTGGGTCTTGAGCCTATTAAGGATTTCTCAAGGTTTATCCTGAGATACTGAGGTTATTTAAAAAAAAATCAGCTCCTTCAACGCCTCGCTTCTACCTCGTCGGCGCCCACGCCTGCAACCAATCCCTCATCCTCTCCAAATCGCCCTTCTCAGCTTCCGCCGCAGCAATGCACCACTCGAGCTCCCAGACGCCCTCGGCAGACATCATCTCCGCAAGTTTGCGACTCCTCTGACTTGTCTCATCAGTGCAAAAGTACAGCGGCGCATCCATATTTGTAATGTCAGCGAGTAGAGGCTTCACCAGAGGGAGCACCTCCCGAGCGCTTGAAGGTTTTGGCTCGAGGCCTGCGTTTGCTCGTCCTGTCTTGCACCACGGATTGCCGCAGTGAGCTTTTCCGCAGCCTGTCATCAGCTGGCCAAGGTACCGCCTCTCGATTCGTCGCTTTAGGGCTTTGCCTTCTGGGTCGTGCATGCTCACGTACAATGGGCCAAAGCAGATAGAACAGAGTCCGACGTCGTTTGAGCCTTGCTCACTGGAAGCTGCTTGGCGGACTTGGCCCCTTGATCCAACGCCAAACATTGTCCTTCCGCAATTGGCGTTGCGGCATACCGGCGGTTTTAATCGAGCAACCTTGTCGAGCTCGTGGTGCTTGAGATGTGTCTCCATGTCTTTCAGTCTGACAATCTTGTCACAAAGATGACACTCGGTTGTGCGCGTGCCGTCCGCAAGTTCATGCGCTGTTAGTCCAGACAAAACAACTTCTGGACTAGGGTTGAAAGGGTCGCCCTCTTGAGGAACCTCGAGATGGCAGAACCGACAAAGGATCAGTTTTCCGGGGCATACAGTCGTTTGATGTCTTGCCAGATCGGCTAACGAATTGGTCGAGAACTCGCAATGAGTGCATTGTCGTTCCGTATGAAAGACGTCGTCGTGTTTCGCTTTACTTGATACCGAATTTCCAAAAGCATTGTCCTTTTCGCAATGCCAATGCGCTTCCCATTCTGGGGAGCCTTTCTTGAATACTGATTTGCACTCGGGGCAAACGATATTATTCCTCCTGCAAAAGTTTTCATGCAAAACCATCGTCCGCTTGGGAATGAACTGCAAACAATTGCCGCACTGTTCTTCGTCAGGAGAATGCTCTTGACCGTCGGTTCCATTCGATGTTCCGTTTGGTTCGCTTCGTGAGGCATCCCTCAAGTCCACTTTGGCTCGTAATGAGTACTGCAATGTCTTCGCAGACCCCTCCGCGGCATCTAGATGCTTATAGCCATGCACTGATATCGCAATGTGTTCGGCCCCTTCCAGCTCAACATTAGTAGGGCTAATCACAATCCTTTTCGTTCCGTTGACAGCTGGTGAAAAGTCACCAAAAACATGAACAGACTCTCGTGGATGCGCTCGTTGTCGTGACGATTTGGGTGTGATGAAAAGGTCGAGCGCATCTGCATCCTCGCTAGTACTTAGCTCAATGGCAAGTGGTTGTGACTTGTTCCATGATGGAAGCACGTAGTCCACGTATTCGCCCTCGACGACTTGCCCTTCAACTGGCTTCCAAATATCGATCTCTCCACCTGTAGAGCTTCCGTCTGCAGATCCTTTTTGTGCAGACATGATCTGTCTTAAAGTTTCTCGCGCTTGCTCCTCGTCCAAAGCTTCAATGTCGACCTCGAGATCCGTGTCCACGACGCAGATGCCGTCTCCTTCAGGCGCCACCTTGTCCACGAGCAATTTGAACTCCTCCCCGCGTGCGCCCTTGACTGCCAGCATTGACCCTTTGCTGAGTGTTGTAAAGTTCTCTCGGAGTTGTCGCTCTAGTAGAGGCTTCCAGTCGTCGGGATTATAACCCGCTTCCAACGGTCTGAGTCGTACGTATGTACCCTTTGGCAGTTGACGTGCCTCAACCTTGATCTGAATACCGTCGATGTCCATTTGTTCGTCGTCTAGCTGCCCCGGATCTCGTTCCTCCGAATCAGCCGTCTCTTTCGGTAATATACATTCATTTTCTTGTATTCCCAGGGCTTCTGTCAGCCATGGGCTCAGCCCCAAAGTTCCCTCCAACGCAGAGAACTCCCTGATTCCTGCAAAGACTGCATTTTTGTTCTTCGGGTTAACGAGTCGAAACATCAGCGGATTCGGAAGCTGTTGCGCGCTATCGGCATCGCTGTGGACGGTCGGTGTATAGGACCACGGGTTTGATCGGTTGGGAGTCGTCGAGGGTTGTGATCGTGCGGCGGCGAGGAGCTGTTCGAGGGCGGATTGAGGGAGGAGAATCTTGTCGCCACGAAGATTCTTGGTCGCTATCGAAGAGGGATTCACAACTGGAAATGCGCTTGACCAGCGCAAAGGGACAGGTTCTTCCATGACTGTATTCTTTGTAAACGCTACAATGCGATGCGATGGTCGGCGATGGTTTGGTGGGGTTGATAAGATGGGAATTACGTAGTGGGGAGCGATGATATCAAAGCATTCAACAGAAGTCAATCATGCCGTAAAGAAACGATAGAGCGAAGACGAAAAAGTGGTATTGACATTATTGCTAGAACTGTAGCTATCAACTATGGATGCTAGGCAGATTCGCAAGCGGCAATGCTCAGTCAGCCGATTCGGTGACGTTCTTCGAGCATCGTCTGGAACAGTCAAGCTGCGTTACATAAGCTTAGATCTACGGATTAACGAGTATCCGGAGATGCTGTTGATAGGAAAATATTGAGGTTTACAGCAGACAATAAGGACGCAGCGTCTGCTATGAGCCTATGATAGCAGAAAAAGAACACAGATTACGCCCTTGGCAACTCCTAATGCAAAGCTATCGTGCAAGTTTCTGCACGGGCCGAGATGAAACTGGATTCAATACACGCCTTGTTATACCCCCAGCTAGAAACACTTGGTGTTGCGTACTACGTACGTGGTAGAATGGCTGAGGGCCAGCTACACGCAATCTCAGCCATTCAATTGAGCTATATCTGTCCTTAAACAAGGTCCATGAGTCGTTGTCTTAGCTGAAATACTTCCTTGCCGATCGCAACATTAAGATTTTGACCGCCGTTGTAATTTTTTGTGTTGAGTAAGACACGCATCAAAGTGAGGTTGTGCAATGCAGTTGAAACCGGATGGATAAGGATGATAGTTGAATACAAGTGGTCATGATAAAGCCCACTGTCGTCGCACCGACCGGCAGCGTTTCCCCGGAGAACGTGCACATGAGATTGGCGGCACAAATTCTAAAAAGCTGCATCGTCATTCCTCGACGCGGCGATGATGAAGTGAGGCTTGATGGGCTGTCTCGGGGGCCGAGCTTATTGTAACGATCTACACAGCTTTATAATCCAATCCAGGGCGTGCATACGCATCTTTTGGACAGCACAGCATCTCGTTGATAGACTTAGACTTTTGTGACCGCTCATCTTCTTGTAGGATTGGGAAAATGCGACACTCCCCTTGTCCCCATGTGCCGCTGAATGTCACCGTCCATCTCGTCAACCCTCATGCCAACGTCTCTTCTCTTAATAGTACATACAGCTGGGGAGCAAAAGGGGAGCTCTGATCTTGGCAAAGACCCTACCTGCTTGACTTGGCACAAAATATGCAGCGTCATACAAATTACACACGTCTCTGAGCCCCTATTCGCCCTATTGTATCCGTAGCTAGTTGAATGGTGCGCCTCTCAGAGATAAGATGCATCTTGGTGATGCCATCTTGTCAAGATATCAGTCGGGCCAGTCTCGTTCTTTGGACCCTTTTTCCTGTTAATCCCCACCCCATCATCTCCTCACACGGGCCGATCTGGTCCCCCTCTCCATTTCCACCTCTCATAGAGATGCGCTTCTCTTTTTTTCCTTTGTTGTTTTTTGCCGCCCCGTCTAAAGTTGTCGGTTCAGCCGGGAATGAATTTCTGGTGTTGTTGAGCCCCCACTTTCTGGCCCATCTGATGTGCGGTGTACAGCAGCCTCTTACAGCGACGTTGGTGATCATCTATAGTTGTCAAGCTTTCACAACAGATGGTGTACGGTAGCTTACTGCTTATTAACCGACAGCCTTGTGTAATGAATAAATTGAAGCTCCTCTACTCGGTATACTCCTCCACCCCTCAAAGAGTCATATCTCAATAGTTGGGGTGTTTCGAGCTTACCTTGGCTTGGCTTTGCCTTACCTAGCCTCGCCAATCCAATCTCATCTCAGACCATCTTGTTCCTTGCCATCCCACCCAGCGGCCATCTCCATCTCCATCTCTGGTCTGTCAAATGTTAGTTTTAGTTGAGGTTGCAGTAAATCTTTGCCGCTTTGGCCGCTGGCATGACACGGCATGGCGGCTCGTCAGATAATCTCCAGCTAGTTACCAATGCAATGTCTCAATCCATGATATCTTAAACACAGCTCGATCCTCTCCTTGTTTCTGCTCCATCTTCATCTTCACCTTTTTTTTCTTCCCAATTAGCCCTCCTTGCCAGTTGGGCTGCCCTCATTTATAACTGTCCTTGTCATTGATTCCTCATGCCAGCCTGACATGAGCCAAGCTATTGTCCACCACCACACGCGCGTAGAGATCACCCAGATCCAACACAAGGGCTTGACCCTCTTTGACACCCTATACAACTCTCTCATCCTCCGCCATACTCTCCCCTACCTCCCCGTCTCGGGCCTTCTCAACCTTGCCGCAACTTGTCGCGATCTTCGCTATCTGCTTCACGAAACTCCCGGCGTCTTTCGCCACCTTGACTTGACACGCGTAAAGACAGCGCATTGCGAAACCACCGACAGGGAACCCGAGCGCAACCTTGCAGTTTGGCATAATGTGCATCTTTCTGACTACTTGACTGAGGATGAGTGAGTCTATATCCATACAACACCCTGGTCCACTGGCTTTGTGACCACTTTAACGGCCGATTAGCTCACAGATCTGAATCCACAGCTTCTATGCCGGGCCCTTGAGGGGCATCTTTTCTACCCTCCGACAACGAGATATCCTCCGCGATGTTCAAACACTGATCCTCGACGGCCTCTCGGTCACGGCCGAGCTCTGTCACGAGATCATCAACGACCCGACCTACAGCGTGCGCATGCTCTCAATCCGCGGCGTCAAGAACCTGAACCATGGCAAGCTGCGCGCCGCTCTCGCCTACGCCTGTCGCAGCTCGCGCCCCGAGGGCATGCCGCGCCTCAAGGCTGTATACGTCTTTGGTCCGATGCCTCCTGATGCGTGTGATGCGCATGCGCAGGACTCGGTCAGCGCAAGCTGGAACCAGAAGAGTCAACAGGCGCTGAGCGCATCTCTTCAAGGCGAGGCTGATGCTTGGTGGTCTAGAAAGGGTCGCATGCTCAGTTCTACGAGCGACATGGACGACTGGGCGCAGTGTCTGTTGGCATGCCAGAGCGTCATCTCGTTCGATGCTGTTCTATGCCAGGGCCCACGACACGTCAACTCGCCAGCTTTTGGCAAGACATACGTGCGATCTCCCTGCAGTCCTGCCGTCGCCACTTTTGCCATAGGCGGTTGCGCATCTTGCGGCAAGGCGCCTGAAGGTCTCATGACGGCCGAGACTCGCTGCTCTTCTCTGCCGCTGCTGGCTCCTCCGCCAATACTGTCGTCGTCTGTGCAGGCGGCCACGACGCCTCGACCGGGACATGAAGACTTTGTACCCCGCTGCGCCGACTGTCTTAGGGACCGATTTTGCGTTACCTGTAACAAGTGGTGGTGCGAGACGTGTTATCAACCGTTTGGACATAGCATGACGGTGCATGAATCGAATGTTGCGGTTGTTGAGTACGATGGGAGCTGGAGCTCCGTACAACAGGTTGAGCCTGCGCCAACAATTGCCAAAGCCAAGGTACGAATTGGTTCTGCGAGGGGCAGATTGTCACTTTGGAGAGTAGCTGCTGCATAAGACGGACACCCGTTTCAGACGCAGCTTGCTCTCTGGTGGCAATTCGAACATTTCTAGTTTTACAAGACTTTGTCTGGATATGTGCTAACAAGATTACAGCCACACGTCTCTCGAAGCTGCTGGGAATGCGGCATGAATGTGAGTTATATCTTGCTCTAAACATGATACGCTTTGGCTAACTCTTATAGTGCAATGACTGTATTGAGCGCACGCAAAAGGTGTGTAAAAAGTGCTGTGGCGGATACTGTCTGGTTCACAACGAGGGATCTTCATCCTCTTTTGTAAGTTGACTCTGCATGAAACAGTCATAGTACATTCGCTAACAAGAATCATAGTGCGACTGTATGTGACTTTGCCGTCGTCTCTTTTCTTCTTAGTCGTCTAGTACTAATTCACTTATAGGGTGCTTCTCTCGAGGTCGCGGTCTCAGACGTGTACAGCCGTGATCAAGGTGAACCTGGAATGGCCTTGACAAAAAGGATACGCCAAGCATTGGCGACGCATGGTCCCTGGAATATGGGGCGTGCTTCTGAGGGATCGAATTTTGCGAGGCGTCAACTGTTTACATTATGCTTGGATGGAGTTGGCGATGCAAAACTCGGTGTGTCTCTCGGGTATTATTTCTACAATTATTTGTTTTATTTGGAGTCATGGCGTTGTATGGATGAAACCCAACTCTTCAGATACTCACCACTTTATTCGGGACTGGATCCCTTTTATGAAATCATACGATTTTTTTCACTTTCTCCGCACTATCTCTTAAATGTTGATATCTGGATAAACTCATCTTGCATTGTTGTAAATGTCACCACTTCAGAGTGGTCTCAGATATAGAGTGATGGCTGGACCCTCCAGCTCAGTCGGAGACCAGAAAGTCCGATACAGGGGCAATAAAACGGACATGAATGATCCATGTCAGATGCTACGTATATTGGATTACGCTGGCAATAGGCCACTCGTCGTACAGTCTTGAGTCACAGTGTTGTTTCTTACTCTTACATATCTCCTTTTTACCTCTCACAACGTGCGCCTTTGACAGGCCTCTGCAGGAACAAAATCAATGGCGCAAGCGACTGCGTTAATTACGCACTCGGCTTAACGTTTCTCTTTCAGGATTGGTCTATGGACCCTTGAAGAACCCGTCCATCATGATTCATCACGGGTTAACTCGCGATCGCGCTTGTTGACGGCCGATCGCTCGATTTGGGGCGACCCTTTGAGCAGGACCCTTGCTTTAACTTTTTTTACTGTCATGATAGATATTAACCGCGCAAGCCAACCTAATCTCTCTCATAGTTTATTCATCTTGACAGAGCTTTAGAAAAAGCCGATATCGCCGTCTTGAACCGAGTCTTCCGAAGCTTGTCAAAGTTGCTCAAGTTCCCCCCACCACCCGAACCACAAAAAAAAGATCAGGACCCTGAAGATCTCCAATTTCAAAAAGTCGCCGCCGCTCACGATACCAATTTCCAACCTCTCAATGGCTGTCGCACGAAAACCTCTATCCGAGGTCCTCCCTCCGCTGATCCTTGGGACAGCAACATTCAACCACCAGTATCATCCAGACCCGACACACATGCCCTACACCGACATCGTCGGTCGCGCTCTTGCCCACAATATCCTCGGTTTCGATACCTCGCCCTACTACGGCCCCTCTGAGATCCTCCTCGGCAATGCCCTGCGCAAGTTGACACCCCCGCCGCCTCGAGAGGGTTACTTCATTATTACAAAGGCTGGTCGCATCGCCGGAGACGAGTTTGATTATTCGCCCGCATGGATCCGGTACAGCGTGTGTCGTAGTCTCGAGCGCCTCGCGACGCCCTACCTCGACCTTGTCTACATGCATGATGTCGAGTTTGTCTCGCCTGAGGAGGTTCTCGCTGCGGTGACCGAGCTACGGCGGTTGAGGGACCAAGGACTCATTCGGTACGTCGGCATCAGCGGATACCCTGTCGACACGCTAGCTTCGCTCGCCGAGATGATCCTGCGCGAGACGGGAGAGCCGCTAGACGCCGTCATGTCGTACAGTCACTTTTGCGTGCAGAATGGGCAGCTGGGCGAGAAGGCTTTGCTGGAACGCTTCAGGGATGCAGGCGTAGAATGTGTGCCAAATGCCAGTATGCTCGGCATGGGACTCTTGACGACGCGCGGTGTCGACAACAGTCCCATGCGCTCATGGCATCCTGCGCCCGAAGAGCTCCGAGACCTATGCGCCAAGCTCTCCGACATTGCGCAAGACGAAGGCGAGCATCTCGAGCAAGTCGCCATCCGCTGGGCGCTAGAGAACTGGGCGCGCGTGGGCTCAGAGTTTGGCACAAAGGTGAATCCCGCCGACGAGGGCCGCGTGGGCGTCAGCGTGATGGGTGTGTCGAGCGTCGAGGAGCTCGAGGAGACGTGGGCGCTTTGGACGAGCGTCGTTGGTCTGGCGGGCGACGAGGGCGCGGCGCAACGTAAGGCAAAGGTTGAGAGGATCGTAAGGGAGAGGATGTGGCCTGCACTTGGGGGGTGGAAGGATTATGCCTGGGAGAGCGGTGGGCCTGGGTTTGTGAATGCGAGGGGTGCAAATATGGGGGTTGTGCCGAGAGATGAGACGGCTGAGAGGTGGCGGCTGATACCCGGTGCGTTGGATACGCCCAAGATATGATGGAACAATTATGAATAAAGAAATGATTATGTTAGTATGTTGTCTTCGAGGCCAGGAGAATAATATGGATCTGCATATCGTATCTCGCATTCAACCTTGCCGTAGCGCGACGCCACTTGTAAGTGCCGTGTAGATCATCCAGATCTTGGGGCAAAGGGATCAATTCAGAATGGTAACTGGGCTATGAGATGAATCTCGTTTCGTATTTCGCATTCAAGACGCGAATACATGTCAATTGAGTTCGATAATGAAGCTATAAGATATAAGATCTCTGTCTTGGGATTGTTGGTGGTAGATATCATACACCACAAAAACTATCAACTTTTAATTCATAACTATGATCTCAACACGTTTACTTGCTGGTATCTTACCTCTGGCAGTCCATCAGACTGTGGCAGAACTCATATGCCGCCCAGAAGGTCCTGTGCTCCCACAACCAACAGCCCTCTCCGATTCACCAATCTTCAAAGTAGCAGCAACCAACTTGACAGAGACTCTTTACGCAGCCATCTCTGGCTCAATCAAAGCAGGTTGGCCCGCCAACAACGTCTCGTTCTCTCTAGCTGTTGTAAGCGCAGATCAAGACGAGCCAGGAGTGCCCATCTGGGAGTATCACCACCTTGCGTCCGCAAATGAGAAGGGCACCAGGTCTCTTGATCGAGATTCTCAGTACCTTGTTGGATCTGTGTCCAAAGTGTTTACGGACTATGTTCTCTTGAAGAGCGGCGTGGACTTGGATGCTCCGGTTACAGAGTTTCTTCCATCGCTTGATGATACAGAGTCGACTATCCAGTGGCAGCATGTGACCTTGAGGATGTTGGCTTCGTACCTAGGTGGTACGCCAGCAAACTGTGAGTCTTTGTCTTGATTTAATATGCTATAGTACTGATATAAGTTAGATGGGTTCTCTGAGTTCTACTTCTTGAAGAATGTGTTTCTCGCATATGGTCTGCCGCCAATTGAGGACAGTGACTATCCTCCATGTGGTGTTACGGCATTCAACAAAGGGTGCACACGACAAGGTAAGCAAACTCTAGAAAGGGTGAATAATACTCACACTTCTTAGAGTACCTTTCTGGAATGACAAGACCATATCCTCAGACTACCCTTAATGAGCGACCAGCCTATTCTAACATGGCCTTTGTTCTCCTCGGTATGGCTCTCGAAGACTATACTGGAAAGAGCTTTACCCAATTATTGGAAGATATCGTGACAAGTCCATTAGATATGAACAGCACGTTTCCTTCGCCTGGGGAAGATAGAAAGGCCGTGATTCCTCCAGGTGATAGCAGTTGGGGCGCGGACTACAAGGAGAACACTCCGTAAGTGTAACTGGTGAGCTGCCAATGAACTGAGCTGTTTTACTCACACAAAATAGTGCAGGAGGGTTGGTTTCCTCCTTGTCAGATCTCTCCAAGTTCTCGCATGCCCTTCTCTCGCGAACCCTGAACTTGTCTTCCACCGAGATCAATGCATGGCTCAAGCCCACCGCTTTTGCAGGCAACGCTCACACCATGACTGGCATGCCATGGGAAATCCTCCGCCTGACAAACCTCACATCAAATCATACCCATTCTATCACCATCTATGGAAAGAGTGGCGGCGCGCAGAACTACAGGAGTCAACTCAGTTTCGTGGATGACTATGGCTTAGCGATAGTCATCTTGACCGCGGGCCCGATGAAGGCGGCGCCTATTCTTACAGATGCTATGCTTTCTACTTTTGTAACTGCTGCGGATGAGGTGTCGCGAGAGCAAGCGAAGAGGTATGAGCAGGGGTTTGTCAATGATGGGGAAGAGGGTGATGTCCCTATTGAGGCGTCTCTCAGACAAGACAAGGATTCAATGGTGTTGGCTTCACTCCGCCGGAACGGTACAGACATTATGTCTGGACTTTTGACACTTTGGGGCCTTACTTTAGGGGACTTTCTTCCAGAGGTTGGACCGACGATTAGAGTGTTTCCAAGCCAGCTTCGTGAGAAGACAACGATGGAGGGGAAGTCTGTTGTTAAGGAGGTCTGGCATCTATGGCCTGATCTTGACTCAGGTTTCGAGACAGATCTCGCTGGAAGTATGATTGAGAACTTGAATTGTGTTGGGTGGACTATTCAGGACTGGGTTCATTATGGTGGACAGCCTTTGGATAGGGTCTTGGTATATGTTGGAGACGATGGGGATGTAAGAGGATTGGAGGTGCCCTTTTTGCGGTCGGGTGTTTTGCGTTCTGTAAATTGATCAAGCCCGCCAAATATCTCCCATGAGTCCTCTTGTCAATCAGCTATGTTATTTATGAGTCAAAAACATGTCCAATCATGCCGAGTGTCAAGCAAGAGCGCATCATGACTTCAAAGAATTCATGATGGAAGCTTACGTAACTCTTCTCCCCACGTGAAGTCGCGTTCGCGTAAAACTCCAAGAACCTCATCACCAACTCCCAAACCCTCTCCAACCCGACCAAGCGCCATGGCCGGAGGACGCAAATCCAAGCCCGCGCCTCCCAAAGGCCCGTTCACGACTCTGATACTCGACAACGGCGCCGCCACCATCAAAGCAGGTCTCGTACACGATGGGCAAGTCAACGAGCCTCGCATCATCCCAAACGTCATCGCCCGCGACCGAGCGCGCAAGGTCTATGTCGCCTCCGAGATTGAAAAGTGTCGCGACTTTGGAGAAATTCAGTTTCGGAGGCCGGTGGAGAAGGGCTTCATTGTGAATTGGGAGGCGCAAAAGGAGATTTGGGATCGTGAGGTTTTTGAGAATGCGGCGTTCAAGTTTGACCCCACTGAGACGAGGTTGATTCTTGCTGAGCCACCAAATGGATTGCCTATTCTTCAGACGAATTGTGATCAGATCGTTTTTGAGGAGTATGGGTTTGCGAGCTATTACCGTGGTATAGGTGAGTTACCGTTCATCCAGAAATGCTTCGTTGCTGACCAGAGTTATAGGGCCAACTTTCAACGCCTACCACGACATTCAAAACATTTTTCGAACTCCCCAAGAAACTCCAACCGTCGCAAATACACCCGCCGAGGCTGTCATGGTCATTGACTCTGGATATTCGCATACAACTGTCACTCCTCTTCTCCGCGGCCAGCCCCTCCACTCAGCCGTCAAACGGTTAGATGTTGGCGGAAAGGTCCTAACCAACTACCTTACACGCTTGATCTCTCTTCGACACTTTGATATGCGTAACGACACATACATTGTCAATGAGATGAAGGAGCTCGCCTGCTACGTCTCCGCCGACTTCAAAGGAGATATAGAAAAGTCCTGGAAGGGAACCAGAGGAGAACGTCGGCCAGATTATCTTTCTGGAGGTGGTATCGCCAAGGATTACATCTTGCCTGACTTCCACACCCGGTTCAAAGGCACCCTGTGCGAATATGAGCCCTCACGACACTCCAAGGCGAGAAAGATCGCCAACCAATCCGAAGAAGACGCCCTGACGCTGCGAAACGAGAGATTTACCGTTCCTGAACTGCTCTTCAGTCCATCAGATGCCGGGATTAGGCAGCCCGGCCTGGCCGATCTAGTTCAGGAGTCACTCAACGACCTCCCCATCGGGCTCTGGCCAAGCCTACTCGCCAACATCATCGTCGTGGGCGGCAACACGCACTTTGACGGGTTTATCCAGAGGCTACAGAAGGAAGTTGTGCAGCGGGTGCCTGACGATTGCGTCGTGAGGGTTGCTAGGCCGGCGGATCCTATCACGAATACGTGGTATGGAGGTGCGAATCTGGCGAATCATCCGCATATTGAGAGGTTGGCTGTGACCAAGAAGGAGTATGAGGAGCATGGCGCTTCGTGGGTTGCCCGCAAGTTTGCGACTGGGTTGGGGACATGATTAAGAGGTGAAGTTGAACCTGACCTCAAATCATGCTTCAACTCTGGTTGCAGCCCTATGAGTTAGTGTGTTACGCGTGAGCAGCAGTTCTTAACTTTCATTCTGGAATATCCTGTTCTTGAGAAGAAAGTTTACCGGAATGCGACAACGCTGCAGTTCTACTTCTTCCAGCAAGGCAATGAATCACACGTCAAACAGCGCAGCATGTATAGTTTAGGCGCTGATATCACGCGCCATGCAAGTTTGCTGCGGATCAATTCGATCTGGCCTTTACACGCTCAACTGCACATGCACGACATGCTCGTACGCGCAGGCTCTACGTATCACATCTGGAGTTGCTTGCATGTTTAACATGCTGCTGTATACCTATACACGCTGCGTCAGGACATTGAGTGTGCAGTGGCAGGGATTACCAAACACCTGAAGAGTATCATCTTGACGATGAGTCGGCTCAAGAGACTGTGAATCAGCACTCCATATCGACTCTACAAAAGTAGTCTACCTGTCTACAGAATAATATTATACTGCGTCAATGCATTCTATCCGTCTTTGGTATCACGATCTGGTATCTCATCTCTACTCATCCCCAACACGAACGATAATCTTGCCTCCACTAGACCCCTTCTTCAAATGCTCAAACGCCTTATCCGCCTCTTGAAAAGAAAACTCCGAGTCAATCACAGTCTTGACTTTGCCCTCGACCATCCAATCCCTCAACTGCTCCAGATCCCGGCTCTTATTCGCAGTAGCATACGTGACAAATTTGCTCTTCACACCGCCCAGAAACGACGGCCGCACGACGTTGGTCGACAAGCTCAGCAGGCTCTTTGCAGAGATGTGTCCTCCGACGAAAACGAAGCTGCTTCCCGGTACAAGAAAGTCGTTTGACGATGCGTACAGGTTCGGCGGCGCGTTGCCCACGTTGTCAACGCAGAGGTTATACACCGGTCCGCGCTTCTTGAGCTCGGCGATGACATCGCTCGTCTTGTAGTCGATTACATCGTCGGCGCCCAAGCTCCGGCACAGATCAGCCTTGGGTGTCGAACATGTTACTGTGACATGGCATCCGATCGCCTTTGCGATTTGAATTCCCCAGAGACCGACACCGCCTGATCCGCCATTGAGAAAAACTTTGTCGCCGGCTTTGACGTACGGCGCGATGGTCTGGTACGCTGTCAGACCTGCTGTTCCTACACCAGCGGCTTGATCGAGGTCGAGATCCGCAGGGATGATGGCGTAGCCCTCGCGATCGAGCACGGTGAACTGCGCGAGCGAACCTGCAGCTTTCAGAGGCGATGCTCTACCGAGGACGAGATCTCCCGCCTGCGCGTCTTTCACGTCATCTGCGACAGCGACGATGCGGCCGCTGAGGTCCATGCCGGGTGTCTTGGGAAAGGAGGTGATTGCGCGCGAGGCGAGGCCCAGCTCGCAGATCTTGTAGTCGGCTGGGTTGAGGGCTGCGCGGGAGACTTGGACGAGGATCTGGCCGTCTTTGAGGGCTGAGGGGGAGGGTCTGGGGATGGAGGGTTGGAGGGTGAGGACGTTTGAGAAGGGACCTGGGTGGGCGACTTGCCAGGCTTGCATTTGGGACATGATGAGGGTGTGTTGTGATATATAAAGATATAGATATGGTGGTTTATATGTTCTTGTAGAATTTATAAGTCTTTACTTGTAACTTTGTGAAGAACAGACGATGTTGATTGCTCAATTGTGATACTGACGATGTTGGGGATGGGAAAAACAATGTTGGGATTGTACAAGTTGACGAGATAAACTGAAACATGTTACATGCGAATCACGGTGCATAAGTGTCAATGACGTCTTGGAAAAAAAGATGCAAAATTTACTAGTGCGTGGAGATGCCGAGGCTAGATAGACCCAGAAATATTCTCGAAGCCGTCCTTATTTTATGGGCCTTTGCAGGTGAAGTATTGATACGGGGACATTTAGCGATGTTGTTAATGTTATTGATATGGTATGTCATTTGGTTGTCAAGATGTCGATTCTGAGGAGCTTTTGGTTGTCAAGACATAAGGCTCTGATCAACACACACGAGGCTGTTAGAGGCAGTTTGTGTTTGTATTATAGTAATGACCCAAAAACAACCTCTTGCCCACGCTTGCCCACGCTTGCCCATTTCAGAGCCACCACTTCGTATCGTGACATTTGCACGGTTAATAATGTCAGCGCGTCTAAGCCATTGAGCGCATCTGAATGAAACGGCGAGGCTGCGTCGTTCAGCCACCCGCCATGTTGGAACGTGGAGTCGCCCACAATATAACCGTCATGATGAGACCCCTTTGAGAACACGGCGCTTAGATCAGCAGTTCAACAATCCACGATCAGCTTCTGAGCCAGAGGAGCTGTGAATGTATCGGCACAGTATCGTCGCGACGTGTTGTCTGTAATCTTGTTCAGTACATGGCCAGAATATGAGGTTGGAATAAATGCGCCCGCAGACCAGTGTGTGTTAGACTTCGGTGTGGCTGGTTGCGATAGTGGATTGGCTGCGGTGTGAACAACGGCTTCGTTGCCAAGCAGCCAAGGTAGAGCAGATGTCAATGATCTGTGAGTGGACGTCACACATTGCTCTGGACGAAGGAGAAATGAGCATGCCATGATATATGCCTTGGCACGAAACAGTTTGTGTCTTGGTATGCTGATGCTTTTCTCCAAACTGGTGTTTACCCTAGATGCAGCGGAACAAAAGCCAGCGCCGTGGTGCAGGGTAGTGATGCTCAATCAGAGCATGCCCTGAATTGCCAATTTGATCAAAGCGTAGATTGACATGGCAAGAGTTCTCAGACAACCGATCTTGATACGTGGTGCCATGTCGTCAGTCGATCTGTTCAAGCTCATGATATGACAGATGCTCACATGACATTAGTCTTATCGAATGTTTAAATCACAATCGAGGAACTTGAAGAAATAATGATTCACAACCTGCTCTTAAAGGCTCTTTCATCATGTATACGGGACGAGGCATCACGAGATCAAAGACAATCAGTAAAGATGTTCGCAATAGTCGCGCTCTGATTAGCCGAGTGTCGTGTAGCCATCAGTAGCTGATGATCTTGGCGCCTTGGCAAGCCTCTTTTGTACAGCTTGAGGTGAGCTCAGCTCGAGCTTCAAAGTCAATTGTGATTTGGAGACTGGGTATCGTCATAAGTGGCTGAAAGCATAACTCTGCGTTTCAATCCAAAGATCATGAATGTGAAGTCATTTCTAACAGTTAAAGACGTTTTTGCCACTTCCGGATCTCTTGACCCGTCGAATTCAACGTTAGACAATGACTCCGATCAACAGAATGCGGGGGAGATGCCGATCAATGAGAGCTTTGATCTGAGACAAACATGGGTGTGGTCGTCTTGGTGATGACTCTGGTGAGGAGACGAGACAGACAATGTCCCACTGTCTAATCTGGCCGTGAATAGTCGGAGCAATTAACACAAAACATGCTTGTGAGTCGTCAAAAAACTTCAACTAAACTAACCAATGCTATCAAGTCCAGGTAAAGGAGTGCAAACGACTGATGAAGTCTGGAATGGGAGGCTCACAACGCCACACTCATCATTGACACTGGAACTGGACTACGGAACGGATGAATACTGCATTTGGAATCCTCACCGGCGGACTCTACGTACTCGCCGGAAGACGGCTAATTTGTGTCTTTTATTAATTTTGCCGCAACTGAAGCATTTGTAATAATCATGAGTTCTCGGCCGAGTCCAAGGCGTCTTAGAAGTTAGAGTAAAGAATTTTTCTTCTTTTGATTGTCACGAGTCGTTTAGGCGTAATGAGAGTTGGGGATCTGACACGATGGCTTCAGAGTGAGTCCGGCCGAGGGCCCCACATGGGGTCTGTCTCCAGACGCCCCCTGGAAAGATCAAGGGGAATGGGGGACGGGAACTGGGGGAGGGGCTAAAATATTTTTGACAGAAGAGAAGAGACGAGAGACCTCGTGACCTTAGAGTAGAACCAGAACCGCGGTTCATCGGTGGCAAAGGTTCGTCTTCTGGAGGCAACGTTCCCGATGTTCAGGTAACTTGGAGATTGACGGCGTGCACTGACGGGAACGGGTCGATCGATGAACAAAGTGAATCTGATTTATTTTTGGTCTTTGGTTTTGGGTCTTGTTCTCGACTCTATCAATGTCTTACAACAAGGGGAACTTTTTGTGCAACACCACTTACGTCTCTTCCCGTACCCGTACCCGTACGGACCTGTACCTATGTCGCTAAGTGTTTGCTGCCAACGCTCTCACATGAGATGCCCAATTGCGGCGGTGTTAGTCACTGTTCGGCAACCAACTGCGGTTCATCGATCGTAGCTCGTAGCTCGTAGCTCTCAGTTCCGGTGATAGTGGTGTGCTATGTCCGCCGTAGCGCTTGGCCAGGCCCTTGACAGTTTTCGGCCCGGAAATTATGCATGGCTGCTCGATTGGCGCCTTCTCGTGACGATGTGGCTTGTCTCGTCTTGCTTGCATCTCGTTTTGTATCGTATGCCACTATTCACTACTGCTGACCAGTTCCTCGGTGAAATATCTTGAGTTTTCCATCTCGGTCTCATTCTCTCCGCAGCTTGGGGTGAAAATCCGGAGATTCTGGGGTTGATTATGCGCGCTATGTCTTTCCATCTCGGTGGTATTCGGAGGCACTCTGTTGATTACATCTGGGGGAGGGGGGGATGTTGATGTGATGGGATGAGCACCAGGAAGTTCCCCAGAGACAGAGACAGAGACAGACAGAGTTGTTAACGGTGCGGTGCGGTGCTCGGTCAATTACAACCACCCATGCAGGTCTTGGACCAGGGAATAGCGCGTCGAGTACGACCGAAAATTCGCCCATTGGAAGCCGATGAGCCCCCTGGGATGGTGGTTATTGGATGCCGATGACTGGGGACTTGGCAGTGGGATGCTTACCTACATAGGTTTAGGACATGATCAGCTGGCTGCAGCAGTGTAAGAATGCCTTTTGAGAATGGCATTTCAATTAGTGATGGCTTCATTTGACATTCACCCATCAGATGGTCTTTACATGGTACGATGGCAATGCGAATGCTACCGCAACTAACCTTACCGCTGGTCTGGTTCACGGTTCACTTCCTCTTCCGATATCGTACCCGTTTCCCGAGACTATGTGGACTCGAACTTGACTCGAGACTCCCGTCGTGATTGATGATTGATGATTGATGACTGATGGCCGTGATAGACTCCAGAACTCTTGATAGAAGGTCCCATGGCCAAGGGCAATTAAAAACGGCCGGCGGTACTCGGCGCTTTTCTGGGCCATGGGCCAGCTGGGCCCCCGGTATTAACGGTTATGGGCCAACTGTCGGGATGCCCCTCCACTATCGTCGGCCTTACCTCGTAGCACCCCTCCGGGTCCGGCACCTTCGGGGGCGTTTACCAAAATTCCCACGCGAGTTCCCCGGATGCTTGGCAGAGATTTTTATTCATTGGGACTTTGAATCTTTAATTTTTTTCTAAAAACTTTTTAATTGGGGAATAGGGGACTTTTTATTTTATTTTATATATATATATATATATATATTTATACGATTATGGCTGAGAGGTACCTATACAGAGATGGTCAAAACACATGGCCAAAGTATAATGCTGTTGTTACATGGACAACAATAGATTGTGATTTAACCACATCTACAACGTTGTAGTCTGCTTGCTCATGGAACGATTCTCCTCTGCTCTACTGTCAACAGTGATGCTATATTCATTCCGCGCTTAAACAGAGTATCCATTACCCAGACTCGTAGACTCCGGTTCCTTCAACAATAATTAGTCAATAATCTCACACCTCAAGACGTATCCCCATCTCCATATGCGGCCACCTCCGCACATCTCAGACGCTGCCATGGGGCGTATGCGCATTAAACCTGCCGTTCCCAGGTCCCATGCTCTCCCCCATGACCACCCCCCGCCCATATTATCGTTGCCCCATGGCAGCGTCTGAGAT